>JAIOJX010000005.1:121837700-122167700 GCA_022376925.1 Tragulus kanchil | reverse complement strand
CAATGGTCATGTTGTCATCAACCTTTCTGGCTCCAATTGAAAAGAAATGATTGTGTGTTGAAGCTCTCCCCCCACCACGCCACCCCCCCTTCTCCTCTTCTATCTCTTGTTCTGAATAGAACCAATTTTCAGAGAGCTATGAAATCACGCAATAGGTCCTAAAATGCAGCTGCTTGGCATACAAACGGGTCCCCATTAAACTGGAATCACACACAATATGTGTTTATGCCAGAAGAACAAATAGAAGCTGAACACAGGCCAAGTTTATTCACACACACAAAGCCCACGTAGCTCTTCATCAATATAATTGCCTTTTATATTGTAGTTTAAATAATAGGCTCTATTATTTCCTTAAAATCCTAATATTCCTGGCATTTTATCACTATGTTTACAAGGTAGGTTCTTCAAAAATGTGAAGGAAGGAGAAAAGAAACCTATACAATTTTTACAACATCAAATATTACTTCAAATTTTTAGTCTTAACTACTTGACACCTTCTACCACAATCTGGTATTTCTAACTACCATAAGAAAAACATAAACACTTGGCATTTTTCATAGGAATTTGACTTTTTATTCAATAATATTCTTGTTCAGGGAAGAGTAAGAAAAATCATTCCATACTAGCAAGGTTTAGGCCCAGCAAAAAGAGAGAGAGAGAGAAAAAAAAAAAACTTATTTTCTAAACACCTTGTAAAAAGCTGCCCTGTAATTTAACTTGACAAACCTAGCTAGGCAATGCTTGTCCACATTTTCTCCAGTTGTGATATGGTATACTTCATCAGGTAGGGTTTTTATTTCCTCTTATAAGAGGGAACAGTGGAAAAGTTAAAACTGTGTTTTAAATTTCAGTTTTAAAAATCATCCCAATACTAAACTGATAGCAAAGAAATCTACTTATAAACATTCCAGATCCAAAAGGAAGGAACATATTTCAAAGGTAAAAAGGATGATCAAGTTTCAAAAACCAAAAGTCAGGTTACCTGATATAAAACAGAAAAAATTGTTTTTTCTTGGTTGCACTGTGCAGCGTGTCGAATCTTAGTTCCCCAACCAGGGATCAAACCTGTGCCCCTTGTAGTGGAAGCACAGTCTTAACCCCGAGACAGTCAAGGAAGTCCCAGAATGGTGTTTTTTTTTTAATTTATTTTTTGCTATGGTGGGTCTTCATTGCTGTGCAAGCTTTTCTGTAGTTGCTGTGAGTCAGAGCTACTGTTTATTTTTATTTTTATTTTTTTTTGAAGGGGGGAGGAGCAGGTTGGGGAGGGAGGGGGAGGGCGGGCCACTTCTATTGCTCTTTCATTTATCTATTTTTCATCCATCTTCGTTCCCTGGCCAGTGTGGGCCTCCCATCGCGGTGGCCTCTGTTGTCACAGAGCACCAGCTCTGGGCGCATGCGCTCCAGAGCTCCAGCTCAGTAATTGGACACATTGGTCCAGCCACTCTGTGGCACATGGGATCTTCCCAGGCCAGGGATCGAACCAGCGCTCCTGCACTGCAGGGCGGTGTCCTTACCCACTGGACCACCAGGGAAGAATGCTTTTTTAATATATAAATTTATTTATAACCTTCAAAGGACAAAAAAAAATTTTTAATTATTTTTTTAAAATTTAATTGTTCATTTAATGATTTGCCTATGGCCCTAACTTCAGGTTTTACTCATAATATCCACAGTCCATGACCACTGTACCTAAAACACCTATAATATGGATGACATAAAGTTTTAAAAAAGAAAAAAGATGAACTTGAAAAAAGTGACCCTATTGCAGTTATGTTTAAAAAATCTTAGTATTTTGGAAATACATACTGAAATGTTTACAGATAAAGTGATATGAGGACTGGAATTAGTTTCCAAACAACCTGAGGTCAGTGAGAGTAGGCATATGGATGCATAGAAAAAGGAAGACTGGCCACAAACTCACAACTGTTGAAGCTGTGGGGTAGGTACATGAGGGTTCATTTTCTCACTTTTGTACAAGCTTGACACTTTCCATTAAAAAAAGTTTTCCTAAATGATTCTGAGAATTCAGAAGTATCATCTAAAAGAATACCAATTATTGCTTCTATGACGTCTAGTCGAATTAGCAAAGTCTATCTCTCCTGTTCTATGACCCCAAAATGTTCTCACATACTTGCCATCACACAATACATCACACTCTAGGGGAATAGGGGTTCTTTAAACTTGCTACGTCTTCTACTAAATGAGCATCAGAGCAAAAATAGTCTTCACTCATTGCTGATTCTCTTTCACCCAGCACAATGCTATATACAAAGTAGGTGTTCATGTTTGTGTTTATCTGATGATTGGAAAAATGTCTAGAGTCCAAGTTCACATGTCAATACCCTTTTATAGGAATGTTCTCTGCAGTACAGAATGGCTTAGGAAACAACCACTATCACCGTTTATTGGGCCAACAATATGTCTACCGTGTGCTAAACCCTTTATATGTCTTCTCTCATAAATCCTCACAACAGTCTTATGAGGTAGACATTACCAGAGGAATTTTGTATTTGAAAATATTGAGGCCCAGAGAAGTTAAGGAACATATCCCAGACTACAGAGTTCTAACTGGTTAAGGCCAGCCATAGCTATTTCTAGATGACTCCAATTTTCTAAGTTCTCTTCTAATTTCTCATATTTAAAAGTGCCATCACTCAGTATGAGGCTTTCTGAGCAAAACTCCTCTCCTCTCAGCCCATTCTCAACAATATTTAGACGCAGGATATCTCTAATGTATATATGGTGAATGTTCATAAATTCTCCTGTTTTCATGGAGTGAAAAAACGACAATGAAAGCTAGATGGTATGTAGGAGCACTGGTAGGCCTTAAAACAGACCTAATGCACTGGCCTAAATGACATGAAGAACTTCATTTACTTGTACTTTCATAGGAATCTGTCTTTCCAAGGAACACAGTTTTGCTATGCAGTGGTGCACTTTGTCCAGAAAGACAGGAGAACCACTCGGGAATAGCTGGCAGAGAGGCAAGAATCACAAGGAACTATGGGGCAAAACCAGCTAGGAAAAGTATGCCAGGCTAGGAAGAGTTGATTCCGAGAGCCTGACGAAGCTTCTGCTGACCCTCTTTGGCTGTTTTTTTCTACATCTGGAGAATGAGAACTCCTAGGGAAACATTACAGGGAGGCAGATTTCAACTTAGTACCAAAATAACCCCCCCACCCCCAATGCTGTCCAAATGCGGATATGCACTCTTTGAAGTCAAGCCCTGGATGCTGCAGTAAATGGATGGTGGTAGCAACAACTGGTATTTATGGAGCATAGTGCCAGGCACTGTGCTCAGCACTTTATACATGGGTTATTGAATTTAATCCTCGAAGAGTCTGTGAGGTAGGGTCACTGGTTCCACTTTTACTAATGCAGAAATTAACCACTCAGGGTGTAGAGGGATTCACATTCAGTGGTGCTTTTCACTGGTGAAAACTCATTCCCTTCCAAACCTGAAACGTTACCCTCTGTTCTAAAGTCGTGAATCATTTATCTCTGACACAATTTTTTCACAGATACTTAGAAGTTTTCTTAGTTTTCATTTTCTGTTCTTTTGAGACTGAGAGAAGAGTTAATACTCTGTTTTCCTGCCATCCAAATTTAAACTAGGCTGATGTAGTAAAAGTGAAAATTAAATGAAAATAACAATAAAGATAAATTCTTTTCGGCTTTGAGTTGTTCATAAAGTGAAATGTAAAATTTTAAAGCTACCAAAGGTATGTAGAGGAAGGGAAAAGGAAAAGAGAAACAGTAGATGAAAGCAAAGTTTGTATGTTATTCTAAAGGTAGGCTGATTTAGATTCCACATATAAGGCATGTCATACAGTATTTCTTCTCCTCTGTCAAAAAGAAATGATACAAATGAACTTACAAAACAGAAACAGACTCACAGACTTAGTGAAGGAACTTAATGAATGCCAAGGGGAAGGACAGACAGAAGAGACAGTTAGGGACTTTGGGATAAACATGTACACACTGCTATATTTAAATGGATAATCAAGAAGGACCTACTCTATAGCACATGGAACTCTGCTCAATGTTATGTGGCAGCCTGGATGGGAGGGAAGTTTAGGGATGAATGGATATACGTATATGCATGGCTGAGTCCCTTTGCTGTTCACCTAAAACTATCACAACATTTTTTGTTAATCAGCTCTAATACAATAAAAATAAAATAAAACTTACAATAAAATGCTTTTTTAAAAAACAGAATGTAACATTTCTTAGAAAAAAAAAAGGAAATTGATTTGGCAGGAAGTTGCTTCCATTTCTGCATAATGCGAGAGGTGAAATCCTTACTATCTACCTGGACCAAAACATTTTATGATAACTCCAATCATAACAACTTCAACTATTTCCACTGCACACAGTATTCCAATCCAATATCAATAACTACTTCAACACATTAACTGTCAGCAATATCAATGGTGTAACTCTTTTATCTGTGATGCAGTATGGGTTCAGGTATAAGAACATCCCGTTAATCCTGCATTAGACAAGAAGAAAGTCCTGAACAATCTCAATCCACACGTTCACAGATAAAAATATTTCTATCATCACATACTGGCCACCAAAGACAGGTATTATTAACAATATTCCCTTTAGGTTTGGCTTGTTACAGTCAGACACCTGAAATAAACTGGCTATTGAAACTTAACTCTAATGCTGCATTTTTATAGCTGCTTTACCTTCAACAAGAATGAAATGTTTTGTGATGTAGTTACCAAGTCAAAGCTGGATGATAAAAATCAAACAACCTGACTAACGCGGCATTGCAGAAAGATGGAGAGAGCCCTAGCTTCCGAGGGAGAAGGTCACTTTCCCTGCTTAGGTCTGGCCCTTTCCCATGGCATATTTCCTTCTGATTCTTTTCAGTGTGATCAGATGTACTCTATTTTAGAGGATGCAGTAATAACAGATATACATCACATAAAAAATAACATAGCAAAAATTAAGATTATTATAGCTTTCATGGGCATATCACTTCCCTTGGTGAGAGGGCTATTTCAACCAAACTCCTAAAAATGTATAAGTTCTGTAAACCTAGAATTCCCTTTCTATGAATTAACCTAAGGAACTAATCAGACCATTGTAAGAATATATGTGTAAGAATCTTCATCATGGCATTATAGATACTTATTAAAAAACAGAAATAATCCATCTATCATTGAAAAATTATTCAAATAAATCATGGTACTATCATATAATAGAGTAGTATGGGCAACACTAAAAACTGATACCTTTTTCTACTGATGTACAAAGATGACCATAATACACTGTTTATTGAAAAGAGCAGGCTGCAAGATTGAGTGCAAAGCACGACTGTATTTTGTATTGATATGTATATTTCACAGATAAAAGACTAGGAAAGATTATAAAATACTGATGTTGGCTTTTATCAGAGTCAAGGGAACAATTTTTGCTCTCTTTTAACTGGTCTGCATAGTAACATTTCATATAACAAGTATAAACTGTGTTTTATGTGTGTATAAATATCATACTTATGAAACAATAATGCTCAATCCATTTCTTTAAAAAACACAATAATGCCAGAGCATTTGGGGGGTGAATGGGAAGACAATTCTTCCTTTCTTGGCTGTCCAGCGCAATCAGCAGCTAAACACAGGGTACATGTCTAACCACATAATCCCAAAGCACAGTTGTATGTCAGAACAATTCCACTGAACTGCTTACATACTTTTCTGAAATTCCTCCAGTTTTTTAACCGCTTCATCTCGTTCTTGCCTAATCTTGTCACACTGAAACGAGAACAAAACAAATGTTAAGTCTCTATCACAAGTTTGGAAAGACAAGAAAGAGTAAATTTATAAATAGTTTTATGAAAAGAAACAAAAATTATCAACTTTAAAAAAGCATTAATGATATTATCCATAAAAGATCAAAACTTTAATTCAAAGATACATGCACGCCAATGTTCATAGTAGCATTTACAACAGTTAAGACATGGAAGCAAACTTAAAGTGTCCATCAACAGATGAATCAATAATAGAAGGTATGTGATACGTACATATATACACATGTGTATGTGCGTATATGTATAATGGGATATTATTCAGCCACAAAAAGAAACAGTGACATCTGTAGCACTATGGATGGCTCTACGGATTACTGACCATAAGTCAGACAGAGATAAATACATTATATCACTTATATGTAGAATCTAAAAAATAATACAAATTAACTTATTTATCACAAAACAGAAAGAGACACACAGACTTAGGAAACTAATTAACTTTTATGTTATCATTATACATATAATAGAGTAGTATGGGCAACACTAAAAACTGATACCTTTTTCTACTGATGTACAAAGATGACCATAATACACTGTTTATTGAAAAGAGCAGGCTGCAAGATTGAGTGCAAAGCACGACTGTATTTTGTATTGATATGTATATTTCACAGATAAAAGACTAGGAAAGATTATAAAATACTGATGTTGGCTTTTATCAGAGTCAAGGGAACAATTTTTGCTCTCTTTTAACTGGTCTGCATAGTAACATTTCATATAACAAGTATAAACTGTGTTTTATGTGTGTATAAATATCATACTTATGAAACAATAATGCTCAATCCATTTCTTTAAAAATCACAATAATGCCAGAGCATTTGGGGGGTGAATGGGAAGACAATTCTTCCTTTCTTGGCTGTCCAGCGCAATCAGCAGCTAAACACAGGGTACATGTCTAACCACATAATCCCAAAGCACAGTTGTATGTCAGAACAATTCCACTGAACTGCTTACATACTTTTCTGAAATTCCTCCAGTTTTTTAACCGCTTCATCTCGTTCTTGCCTAATCTTGTCACACTGAAACGAGAACAAAACAAATGTTAAGTCTCTATCACAAGTTTGGAAAGACAAGAAAGAGTAAATTTATAAATAGTTTTATGAAAAGAAACAAAAATTATCAACTTTAAAAAAGCATTAATGATATTATCCATAAAAGATCAAAACTTTAATTCAAAGATACATGCACGCCAATGTTCATAGTAGCATTTACAACAGTTAAGACATGGAAGCAAACTTAAAGTGTCCATCAACAGATGAATCAATAATAGAAGGTATGTGATACGTACATATATACACATGTGTATGTGCGTATATGTATAATGGGATATTATTCAGCCACAAAAAGAAACAGTGACATCTGTAGCACTATGGATGGCTCTACGGATTACTGACCATAAGTCAGACAGAGATAAATACATTATATCACTTATATGTAGAATCTAAAAAATAATACAAATTAACTTATTTATCACAAAACAGAAAGAGACACACAGACTTAGGAAACAAACTTATGGTTACCAAAATAGAAAGGGAGGGAAATAAATTAGGAGTATGGGATTAACAGATACATATCATTATACATAAAATAAATAACAAGGATTTACTGTTTAGCACAAGGAATTATTCAGTATCTTATAATAACCTATAATGGAAAAGGATACACACAGAGAGACATTTAATGGAATCACTCTGCTCTGCACAGGAAATTCACACAATATTATACATCAACTATAGTTCAATAAAAAAGAAGAAAATACATTTTTAAAAAAAGGAAAAAAAAAAAAAACCATGAAGGAAAAAAAGCCATTAATGGCCACATGGTATTTATAACTGCTCACCAGCATGATACTTACACCATTTGTATCTGACCAATTTTCTCAGACCTTCTAAGATAATGAGTCACCTTCCTGCTTATTATCTCCTCAGTAACAGACCAATTTAACATCCTTGAGTTAAAATGTATTCATTCTTTAAGAGAATATTTGTACCTCTTCTTAAGCAGGTATTGGCTGATGCAGTAAAAACCCCACTCATCCACAGGTCCGGTTCCTGAAACTGGGTTAGCTGCAACTCTCTAGAACCCTGGGGAACACTGGAAATGACCACTACTCAGAGGCAAGCTGCTGCCCAAGGTCCCATGCCCTCTGTCACTCAAGAAGAAACCATCCTTGAATCCACAGGGTTATGAGCAGAAGCAGGTATAACACATTAAAAGGAGGGATGGCAAAAGTAACTCGCTAAAGCATGAGGACTTAAAAAGGGTATCTGGTAGAGAAACAAGTGACTAAACTGGCCCTGAAGGTATCAATGAATTTTTTTTAAAAGGCTAACATCCATTATGAGCACTGAATTCAACTCACTCTGAATTTTACCAAGTAGGAACTACAACACAGTTTAGGAAAATTTTCATCAGAAATGTCTAAAAAGTGATTTTAGCTGTTAGAATGATAATTAAAAATTTAATTACTATTATACTATATATAATAAGAGGACCATGTGAACATAGCACAACTTTATATTTAAATTCTACCATGTCAGATATACATATCTGGGATATATTGGGGGGACTATAGCTTTGGATATTTTTACTTTTAAATGTCAGTGGCTAAAAAATCATGGGGCCACTGATGATTTGGAAAACCCAAATTAAAACAGTGAGATTCTCACCTAACAGACTGGCAAAAACTGAAAAAGTCTGGTATTAGGAGTTGGAAACTTCACATACTGCAGGTGGAAATGTCAATTGGCATAACTGTTATAGAAATAAACTATCCAAACTGGAGTTACAAGGACTTCCTTGGTGGTCCAATGGCTAAGATCCACACTTGCAATGCAATGGGCATGGGTTCAGTCCCTGGTTGGGGAACTAAGAACCCACAGGCCGCAGAGCAAGAAAAAAAAAAAGGAATAACACACACCCTATGACTCAGCAGGTCTACTTTTAGATTCTATCACTAGAATCTCTAGTCATGTGTACAAGATGATCTATACAAACATGTTCTGCATCTATAATAACAATAAATCATGATATATCCATATAGTATACTATATGAACATGAATGAACTCATGTTATATGTGTCAATATAAATAAACCTCAAAAATCATAATGTTGAGAAAATGGAGTTATAGAATATATATCAAATGATACCTTACGCACAGAAAAATACTTCATATATTTACACTGTATCTGGGTATTTCCTGATTCATATGGCATATATGAGAACATGAAACAGAGGGAAACATATAAACATATGACAATAGTTGCCTCTTAAAAGACAAGGGAGGGAGGGTTCAGGGTTGGTGACACAGGGGACCTTACATTTTACTTTTCAATTTCAAAAAGGAAGCCATTTCTGTGACATGCATGTGTGTTACAGTATTCTTGGTCTATGCTTTTAAAATTAAAAACACTTGTAATTCAATGAATTTTTAAAAGGCTAACATCCATTATGAGCACTGAATTCAACTCACTCTGAATTTTACCAAGTAGGAACTACAACACAGTTTAGGAAAATTTTCATCAGAAATGTCTAAAAAGTGATTTTAGCTGTTAGAATCATAATTAAAAATTCAATTACTATTATACTATATATAATAAGAGGACCATGTGAACATAGCACAACTTTATATTTAAATTCTACCATGTCAGATATACATATCTGGGATATATTGGGGGGACTATAGCTTTGGATATTTTTACTTTTAAATGTCAGTGGCTAAAAAATCATGGGGCCACTGATGATTTGGAAAACCCAAATTAAAACAGTGAGATTCTCACCTAACAGACTGGCAAAAACTGAAAAAGTCTGGTATTAGGAGTTGGAAACTTCACATACTGCAGGTGGAAATGTCAATTGGCATAACTGTTATAGAAATAAACTATCCAAACTGGAGTTACAAGGACTTCCTTGGTGGTCCAATGGCTAAGATCCACACTTGCAATGCAATGGGCATGGGTTCAGTCCCTGGTTGGGGAACTAAGAACCCACAGGCCGCAGAGCAAGAAAAAAAAAAAGGAATAACACACACCCTATGACTCAGCAGGTCTACTTTTAGATTCTATCACTAGAATCTCTAGTCATGTGTACAAGATGATCTATACAAACATGTTCTGCATCTATAATAACAATAAATCATGATATATCCATATAGTATACTATATGAACATGAATGAACTCATGTTATATGTGTCAATATAAATAAACCTCAAAAATCATAATGTTGAGAAAATGGAGTTATAGAATATATATCAAATGATACCTTACGCACAGAAAAATACTTCATATATTTACACTGTATCTGGGTATTTCCTGATTCATATGGCATATATGAGAACATGAAACAGAGGGAAACATATAAACATATGACAATAGTTGCCTCTTAAAAGACAAGGGAGGGGAGGGGTTCAGGGTTGGTGACACAGGGGACCTTACATTTTACTTTTCAATTTCAAAAAGGAAGCCATTTCTGTGACATGCATGTGTGTTACAGTATTCTTGGCCCTCCTCTATGCTTTTAAAATTAAAAACTTAAGCAATTGTTCAGTTTTGTCCATTAGTCTATCAAGAACTGAAATCTTTTCAAAGTTTTAGTTTTCAAAACTTCCCTTTGTCTATTTGGGTAAACCCATTCTGCTGAGAGAAGGTGAAACAAGTAGACAGTGTTAAACTAGCAAAACTATTCGCTAAAATCCTGACTGAGACTTTCCGCAAGAGGGGTCAGGCAGGACCGTATTCTAAAGGAAAAAGCATATCCTTTCATTAAAGTTTTCCAGTGGAAATTTAGCCTCCGTAAAATAATAATAATAATAATAATAATAATAATGACCTCATACAATTTCTGACAGTGAAACTCGCTCAGTCGTGTCTGACTCTTTGCGACCCTGTCCATGGAATTCTCCAGGCAAGAATACTGGAGTGGGCAGCTTCTTCCTTCTCCAGGGAATCTTCCCAACCCAGGGACAGGACCCAAGTCTTCCACATTATAGGTGGATTCTTAACCATATGAGTACAGTTTCCAGTCCCAACTTAATGTGTAAATCAAATTTACTGTCTTTCGGTGTTTCAAATTCTAAGCACTGGCCTCCTGGATTCTCAAATGAGTTTATGAGATCCTTCCCTACCCGATAGTGCAGCACTAACACCTGGCTTCAGGAGTGTGCTCGCCAGCTGGCTTGGGAATGCTCCTCTTATTTTCCAGAATGTGGCACCTGTTGGCTTTGCACTTCCCTACAACCCTGCCAATCTGCCCACCCACGCCTATGCTCTCTGTTCAGAAGGCCCAGGAAGCTTTGATTAATAACAGATCTCAACAATCGTAGGCTCATTCCTACATTCAAGTAATGCATTTCTACTCATCCCTATTCAAGTAATATGCTCCTACAGTCTACCTATATGCTTTCCCACTAACTCCATAGTCATCACCAGCAGCTTCAAAGCGGTCTCCCAACACCAGCTGTGTTCTCTCAGAGGTCTTCATGTTGCTTTCTATTTTCTGCCACCTTATTATGATAGAACTGGCAGCCACAGAATTTACCATCTGCTATGGATACTGAAAGAGGGGGAGGGAGATTTACCCATGCTGCAAAAGCAACTTATTTATTCCAAACCAGAGCTGAGCAAAACATGAAGGAGATACCCATTTACTAAGCAGAAAACCAAACAGCTATGTATTTCATCATTTTAGGCAAACCCAGAAACATTTCTTGTAACCCTTCTCTCATTCTATCAACAGGAAAAAATGAGCGACGATTCTGGAAGGGTGTTACGTCTTTATGTCCCCCAGAAGCCCCTCACCCATCCCACCCCGGCCTCTCTCCTGCTCATGCAGCTGCACCAATTGCAGAAACTGCCTCTTTTTGTGTGAGAATTGCTTGTGAAGACTCTGCAATAGCAACAGATGTTCTTGGGTCCACATCGTTTAATTACAATGCTCAACAATTCTCTGTAGCTCAAGGCTGGGGTAGAACCCAGCAGCATGAGTGCTGGCTGGCTTACGCAAGCTGGATAACATCACGTCTATTCTAGAGTCTCTATTTTGGCTCTTCACGATGAAATGGCGAATTGGCCGATGGTTAGCCTTGCTGGTTTTGAAAGTTCTTAATATTAGAAGTCCTGGCTGTTTTCCAGAACTCTTCCTTGAGGCTCATCCAGGAGGATACATGGCTTCTGAAAAGACACCAGTATTTCACAGCACTGGCGGACTGACTTGGAGAGGAAAGTCTTTTCTGTGTGAACCAGCACTCCCCTTTTCCCACCAAAATGGGCAGCTCTGTTCCTTCTGCCTCGCCTATCATTCAACTTCTGTTTATACTAAGATGCCTGCTCAACAGGGCTCAGCAGAAGTACAGATAACTGATTTAGACACCAAGATATCTTTATATTTTGATGTCTGTATATTTTATGCAAGAAAACCCCCAGTGTTCTGAATTGTATCTAACTCCCACTCACATAAACATTTATTTTTATCTCCGTGATGCACAAATGCAACCAAGGGTTTGCCAGTCTATAGGAAGACCAGTTTTGAGCCCAAGAAGTGTGCGTGTGCACTGCTGACATGGGAATACAACCGAGTAGACAATTGTACAAAGCCCACGACCTTACAGTTGACCAAATTAGACTTCTAAGCAGGTCTTCAGCCTTTCTCCCTTTTGGACTGGCACCCTTTGAAAAAAGGGAGAGATTTACCCATGCTGCAAAAGCAACTTATTTATTCCAAACCAGAGCTGAGCAAAACATGAAGGAGATACCCATTTACTAAGCAGAAAACCAAACAGCTATGTATTCCATCATTTTAGGCAAACCCAGAAACATTTCTTGTAACCCTTCTCTCATTCTATCAACAGGAAAAAATGAGCGACGATTCTGGAAGGGTGTTACGTCTTTATGTCCCCCAGAAGCCCCTCACCCATCCCACCCCGGCCTCTCTCCTGCTCATGCAGCTGCACCAATTGCAGAAACTGCCTCTTTTTGTGTGAGAATTGCTTGTGAAGACTCTGCAATAGCAACAGATGTTCTTGGGTCCACATCGTTTAATTACAATGCTCAACAATTCTCTGTAGCTCAAGGCTGGGGTAGAACCCAGCAGCATGAGTGCTGGCTGGCTTACGCAAGCTGGATAACATCACGTCTATTCTAGAGTCTCTATTTTGGCTCTTCACGATGAAATGGCGAATTGGCCGATGGTTAGCCTTGCTGGTTTTGAAAGTTCTTAATATTAGAAGTCCTGGCTGTTTTCCAGAACTCTTCCTTGAGGCTCATCCAGGAGGATACATGGCTTCTGAAAAGACACCAGTATTTCACAGCACTGGCGGACTGACTTGGAGAGGAAAGTCTTTTCTGTGTGAACCAGCACTCCCCTTTTCCCACCAAAATGGGCAGCTCTGTTCCTTCTGCCTCGCCTATCATTCAACTTCTGTTTATACTAAGATGCCTGCTCAACAGGGCTCAGCAGAAGTACAGATAACTGATTTAGACACCAAGATATCTTTATATTTTGATGTCTGTATATTTTATGCAAGAAAACCCCCAGTGTTCTGAATTGTATCTAACTCCCACTCACATAAACATTTATTTTTATCTCCGTGATGCACAAATGCAACCAAGGGTTTGCCAGTCTATAGGAAGACCAGTTTTGAGCCCAAGAAGTGTGCGTGTGCACTGCTGACATGGGAATACAACCGAGTAGACAATTGTACAAAGCCCACGACCTTACAGTTGACCAAATTAGACTTCTAAGCAGGTATCTACTGTGATCACTGACTGTCTTTATTTCCTTCCTCCCATTACTGAACAAATTATTCATACAGGCCCTGTGTTAAGCAGAGACAGTACAGTGGGGAATGTAACAGGCAAAGTACTCTCACAAAACGTACAATCAACCAAGAGACATCAACAATGAGACAAGCAATTTATAAGAACGCTTGCTATAATGAGAGAACCCCTGCAGGACAGGCACATAACAGCTACAACAAGCCCAGAGAGGTCTCAAGTCCATGCCATTTTTGACTTATTTTTCTTGAACGTTATTTCTTTTATGTCCAGTTATAATATTTAAAAGTTTAAACAGGCATAGCAGCTGAATTGGGCATATATACCTGTTTTAGAATCTCTGGTAATACAGTTCAAAGACTATCAATTCATTTTAATAAAGATCAACAACTCTATTGTTCCACCTCTGTACATCTGGCTAGAACTCCACTGAGCTTATCCTTAAAGAACACAGTAAATTAAATCATTCTCCCTAGGACAGAATTCTTTTCATTCTCTTTCTCTTTTGCTGGTGTTCTTTCTTCCAATTCAAAGTTCTTTCCCTCCAATTTTCACAGGCAATAAAGTAGTAGCTGCCCCAAAGCTGTCTTACAGCATTCTCCAAATTCTAGGTATTGTGTGTTAGATGGAAACACATGTCATCAGAACAGAGATCCTTGCTCTTTGTTTCTGGATAGACTGCTGTTAATAAGAGAAACAGAATTTTTGAAAATTGTTTCTTTCCCCTAAATCATTCCCCCCAACTTCTGTTTATACTAAGATGCCTGCTCAACAGGGCTCAGCAGAAGTACAGATAACTGATTTAGACACCAAGATATCTTTATATTTTGATGTCTGTATATTTTATGCAAGAAAACCCCCAGTGTTCTGAATTGTATCTAACTCCCACTCACATAAACATTTATTTTTATCTCCGTGATGCACAAATGCAACCAAGGGTTTGCCAGTCTATAGGAAGACCAGTTTTGAGCCCAAGAAGTGTGCGTGTGCACTGCTGACATGGGAATACAACCGAGTAGACAATTCGTACAAAGCCCACGACCTTACAGTTGACCAAATTAGACTTCTAAGCAGGTATCTACTGTGATCACTGACTGTCTTTATTTCCTTCCTCCCATTACTGAACAAATTATTCATACAGGCCCTGTGTTAAGCAGAGACAGTACAGTGGGGAATGTAACAGGCAAAGTACTCTCACAAAACGTACAATCAACCAAGAGACATCAACAATGAGACAAGCAATTTATAAGAACGCTTGCTATAATGAGAGAACCCCTGCAGGACAGGCACATAACAGCTACAACAAGCCCAGAGAGGTCTCAAGTCCATGCCATTTTTGACTTATTTTTCTTGAACGTTATTTCTTTTATGTCCAGTTATAATATTTAAAAGTTTAAACAGGCATAGCAGCTGAATTGGGCATATATACCTGTTTTAGAATCTCTGGTAATACAGTTCAAAGACTATCAATTCATTTTTAATAAAGATCAACAACTCTATTGTTCCACCTCTGTACATCTGGCTAGAACTCCACTGAGCTTATCCTTAAAGAACACAGTAAATTAAATCATTCTCCCTAGGACAGAATTCTTTTCATTCTCTTTCTCTTTTGCTGGTGTTCTTTCTTCCAATTCAAAGTTCTTTCCCTCCAATTTTCACAGGCAATAAAGTAGTAGCTGCCCCCGAAAGCTGTCTTACAGCATTCTCCAAATTCTAGGTATTGTGTGTTAGATGGAAACACATGTCATCAGAACAGAGATCCTTGCTCTTTGTTTCTGGATAGACTGCTGTTAATAAGAGACTCATTTTCACTTTCAACTGCTAAGTAATTACTTTTTCTCTGGCACAACCACTTGCCACTCTGTTCTAAAGAAACTGCATGTATGTGAATGTATTATGCATGAACAGTTAGCATAATGGACGCATATCTTGCTCTTTAGAGTGGCTTCTTTATTGATGTCTTAAGATATAAAATACTTTCAGACCTTCACCTCTGAAATTTACACAAGATGAAGAAATTTTAACAATAGACAACTGGGCCGAGATGTAAACAGTATCATCTATCTTGCTTCTTGAAACCTAAGTCTTGGAAAGTGTCTGTCTCATTCCCTTTTCATTCATTGTTCCTGGCAAGCTGACAGACTTGCCTGATACAGGGTTACAGGAGCTCGCCCAAACGACTTCTAATCAGCCACTTAAACATTTTTTCATTTCAAAACTCAATCTCAAAACATAGTATTAAACATCAATACTTACTGTTCAAAGGCAGACCTTCTTCTTTTCTGCAGATTTCTTGCTTTAAATGCACACTCCACACACACCCCCACCACCCTGAGAAATGTGAAAGCTATTCCATTAAAAGCTCAAAGCAGCTTTGCCTCCCCTCACCTCCGTATATAGGAAAAAACCACAGATGACTATGACAAAGATCCTAAAGAGTCATAAAAAGGGTGCCCTTCGGTTGTAGAAGCATGACGAACACATTTAAATATGATAACTGCTTCATAAGCAGAGTGAAACTTCGCTTGACTGACTTTAAAATATAGAGTCTTCTCTTTTTTGTTTTAGCCCCCAAATAATTTGGAAGGGTTGTTGAATTCAATGTGATAGGCTTTCCCAGTTTTTAACATACTGTTTGATAATGCTAGGTAGGCAAAAAATAATGGAAAGTCATCTCTACCTATCATAATGTCTAACAACAACCAAAAAACTTTAATCCAATCCATACAACTTACCTGTGCTCTATATAATATTTTGATAATGAATTTTGGTTGATAAAATCTGATAAGTGCGTAAGAAATATACAGATAGTTTATTACAAAGCAGTAACAGTCCTGCTTGTAAGAGAGAGAAAACTTTGAAAAAAAGAAAAGCGATATTTAAGCCAAGCATTAAAAGATTAAAAGAGTTTGTCACTTTAGAACTGGGTAAGGATCTTATCTTTTTGTTCTTTTTCCCATCCCATACGCAAACTCTAAGCGTTCACTAATACACACAATTTATCACAGTTATTTCTCAGCCTGCCTGTGTCTCTCATTAGAGTAGTTTTATTTAAGAATAGGACCTTCATATATTTTTCTCTATATCTCAGTACTCAGAAGGCACTCAGTAAAAAGTTGTCCTTATCATTTCAGATCCAGATTCCATCCTCAAAGACATTAATAAAAACCACAAAATGATCAGCATTACATTGTTCTTAAAAAGGGAGAACTGAAAAGGAAAAGATCATTAAAACATTGGCCCACCCTTCCAAATCTCTTACTCTTCCATTTCGAATACGTAATGTGAGAATCTATACACACACACAAGCAGGCACACACACACAGACTCACAAAGAAACACACACATGTGAGAATTTTTCTAGTGTACGACTGATTGGACATTTAACTTTCAGTTTTTAAATACAAACCAATAGATGAAGAGAAACAATACAGAAAAGCATTGAGTCTGATAATTTCCCGTAGAAAATTCACGAGCTAACAACAAAAGATTAAGAATAAAACCAAGACTCTTGTGGGAACAGTCAATTAGCTCCCCTAAGTTTACCTCCTTCAAAAATAGTAGTCAGAATAGCTAAGTCTGAATCTAGACTCTGTTAAGCCCTGAAAATGAGGCTGTGAAAGTGTTAGTTGCTCAGGTGTGTCCGACTCTTTGCCACTCCGTGGACGATAGCCCACTTGGCTCCTCTGTCCATGGAATTCTCTAGGCATACATACTGCAGTGGGTTGGCATTCCCTTCTCCAGGGGATCTTCCCGAACCAGGGACTGAACCCAGGTTTTCTGCAATGCATGCACATTCTCTACTGTCTGAGCCACCAAGAAAGCCCATGTTAAGCCCTAAGGTCCTGTTTTCTGTGAAACAAGAGCTGGCATAGGGTTGCTGGAAGCATCAGATAAGGAAGGGAAGGGAATGCACATGACCTGCAGTCGTTTCTTTAAAAAAAGTGTTCTCTTAAGCAACTGCCTATTCTGAGGAAATTCATGTTCTACCACTTGTCTCAAGAGGGGAGATTCCAAACAGGGTATAAAAAGATCTACCCAAAGGAATCACACCCACTGTCTCTTCCCACTGAAAAGGTTCATGACCAGACAACAAAGATGCTAGGACTTAACGTGGACACACAGAAGGAAAAAAACTTGCCGTTTATTTTTCTGGTCCCTTCCATGTCTGCAAAATTTCCCCTCATCGAATTAATTATGGCAAAAAGGGTCTTACTTTAGATTCCTATCCTTGACTGATTTCACTGAACTATTTTGGGGTCACAAAGTAAGAAAAGCTATGAATATCGGTTAATGTGGACTGTACAAAGCTCACACTGCCAGGCAGGAGAAAGTGCTTTTCCAGAGAAAATGGTGTTCTCCATTTACCATCTCCAGAACTAAAGCTGCTTTTACTCATTCTGTGCTATATAAAAAGGCTTTTATTATAGGCTTCCCTCCTTTGTAATACAGCCCTCTTTGGGTGAAAAATCTGCAGCAATATGCCTGCTAGTTTTTAACACAAGTAAAAAAAAACTTTTTAAGATTGCATTTAACTTTCAGTTTTAAATACAAACCAATAGATGAAGAGAAACAATACAGAAAAGCATTGAGTCTGATAATTTCCCGTAGAAAATTCACGAGCTAACAACAAAAGATTAAGAATAAAACCAAGACTCTTGTGGGAACAGTCAATTAGCTCCCCTAAGTTTACCTCCTTCAAAAATAGTAGTCAGAATAGCTAAGTCTGAATCTAGACTCTGTTAAGCCCTGAAAATGAGGCTGTGAAAGTGTTAGTTGCTTAGGTGTGTCCGACTCTTTGCCACTCCGTGGACGATAGCCCACTTGGCTCCTCTGTCCATGGAATTCTCTAGGCATACATACTGCAGTGGGTTGGCATTCCCTTCTCCAGGGGATCTTCCCGAACCAGGGACTGAACCCAGGTTTTCTGCAATGCATGCACATTCTCTACTGTCTGAGCCACCAAGAAAGCCCATGTTAAGCCCTAAGGTCCTGTTTTCTGTGAAACAAGAGCTGGCATAGGGTTGCTGGAAGCATCAGATAAGGAAGGGAAGGGAATGCACATGACCTGCAGTCATTTCTTTAAAAAAAGTGTTCTCTTAAGCAACTGCCTATTCTGAGGAAATTCATGTTCTACCACTTGTCTCAAGAGGGGAGATTCCAAACAGGGTATAAAAAGATCTACCCAAAGGAATCACACCCACTGTCTCTTCCCACTGAAAAGGTTCATGACCAGACAACAAAGATGCTAGGACTTAACGTGGACACACAGAAGGAAAAAAACTTGCCGTTTATTTTTCTGGTCCCTTCCATGTCTGCAAAATTTCCCCTCATCGAATTAATTATGGCAAAAAGGGTCTTACTTTAGATTCCTATCCTTGACTGATTTCACTGAACTATTTTGGGGTCACAAAGTAAGAAAAGCTATGAATATCGGTTAATGTGGACTGTACAAAGCTCACACTGCCAGGCAGGAGAAAGTGCTTTTCCAGAGAAAATGGTGTTCTCCATTTACCATCTCCAGAACTAAAGCTGCTTTTACTCATTCTGTGCTATATAAAAAGGCTTTTATTATAGGCTTCCCTCCTTTGTAATACAGCCCTCTTTGGGTGAAAAATCTGCAGCAATATGCCTGCTAGTTTTTTAACACAAGATAAACACGACTATGGTAAACTTAAAACCATCCTATTTTGTTTTACCCAACTACACAGCATTCCATATTGCTTTCACTTCTTTTCTTCCCATGTCTGTTAACAGTTATTTTTAAAGAATGAGTACAGGAGCAGGCCAATACAGACATCACAAAAGTTTCAGGACGTACTCTGTAGAGAAACATGTAAACAGGTAATGGCCCACGGTAATTTTTAATCTTTCTTTTGCCAAATGCATTTTACCTGCAGTTTACTTGTGTAACAGATGGTTCACTTAAAAACTCACTGCAGAAAGTGGCTGGCAGTTAAACAATCACCCTCAACACAAATAACCGATGTTTATAGAACACTGACTATTTTTAGGGCAATGCTAGGTCTCTAATAAGTAAGGATTAAGGAAGGATAAGAAAAAAATCAAAAAAAGGTTTTGTCTCTTAAGTTATTTGTACTCTCCCATATCCTTCTTTCTCTTTCATATGGAGACATGTTTGCTTTCCCTCCTCCTATTTCCTAAGTTAAATCAAAGTGTTCTCCTGAATTAACCCTTCCAACTTGACTTGCTCTTCTATTCTTGGACCAGGAACATCTATGGAGGAGACTCAATAACATCTTGGCTCTTTCTCCTAGAGCTGGAAGGTGGTTGGGTATCCTAAGGAAAGAGGGTCAAGCTATCTGGCTTAAGCATCACCCACCAGATTCGCTTTAAAATTATGGGGCATCAGGGACCCAGGATCTCAGTCCATGCTCCCCACCTCAGGGAGTTGGTACCCTCAGGACATGAGTGACTTTCTTGTCTAATGACTGAGAATTAGAAATCCTGTCAAACTATCTTCTGTGACCTTCTTACCGTATTAGAGACGCATGAACCAGCCACTGTCTCTCATCACCCACCTACCGTTCCCTGAACTGCCTACCGAAGGAAGGGAAGATACTTAAAATTCCACAGAACACCCAAGGATTACTTACAAATGAGCAAAAGAACATGAAATCTGGGTGAAAAAGAATGATCTAAAAATCTACTATCATGTGCTTTAAACTAGAATACTTACCATTAATCCTACCACACCGACATCTATACAGGTGACAAATTAATATGAGCAAAAAAGTTAAACATACTCCCCAAATATGTCACAATGTATTATTTTAACACAAGATAAACACGACTATGGTAAACTTAAAACCATCCTATTTTGTTTTACCCAACTACACAGCATTCCATATTGCTTTCACTTCTTTTCTTCCCATGTCTGTTAACAGTTATTTTTAAAGAATGAGTACAGGAGCAGGCCAATACAGACATCACAAAAGTTTCAGGACGTACTCTGTAGAGAAACATGTAAACAGGTAATGGCCCACGGTAATTTTTAATCTTTCTTTTGCCAAATGCATTTTACCTGCAGTTTACTTGTGTAACAGATGGTTCACTTAAAAACTCACTGCAGAAAGTGGCTGGCAGTTAAACAATCACCCTCAACACAAATAACCGATGTTTATAGAACACTGACTATTTTTAGGGCAATGCTAGGTCTCTAATAAGTAAGGATTAAGGAAGGATAAGAAAAAAATCAAAAAAAGGTTTTGTCTCTTAAGTTATTTGTACTCTCCCATATCCTTCTTTCTCTTTCATATGGAGACATGTTTGCTTTCCCTCCTCCTATTTCCTAAGTTAAATCAAAGTGTTCTCCTGAATTAACCCTTCCAACTTGACTTGCTCTTCTATTCTTGGACCAGGAACATCTATGGAGGAGACTCAATAACATCTTGGCTCTTTCTCCTAGAGCTGGAAGGTGGTTGGGTATCCTAAGGAAAGAGGGTCAAGCTATCTGGCTTAAGCATCACCCACCAGATTCGCTTTAAAATTATGGGGCATCAGGGACCCAGGATCTCAGTCCATGCTCCCCACCTCAGGGAGTTGGTACCCTCAGGACATGAGTGACTTTCTTGTCTAATGACTGAGAATTAGAAATCCTGTCAAACTATCTTCTGTGACCTTCTTACCGTATTAGAGACGCATGAACCAGCCACTGTCTCTCATCACCCACCTACCGTTCCCTGAACTGCCTACCGAAGGAAGGGAAGATACTTAAAATTCCACAGAACACCCAAGGATTACTTACAAATGAGCAAAAGAACATGAAATCTGGGTGAAAAAGAATGATCTAAAAATCTACTATCATGTGCTTTAAACTAGAATACTTACCATTAATCCTACCACACCGACATCTATACAGGTGACAAATTAATATGAGCAAAAAAGTTAAACATACTCCCCAAATATGTCACAATGTATTATTTTATCCCCCAAAATATGTAGCTCACTGCCAATTTTCATTACAGCTCCTACTCTGAAATTTTCAAGACAAGGTTGCATAGTTTACAACATGGATGAGCACTTTCTTTAAGTACCATGAAGAATGTTTAGTTCATTTTTCACCACGGATATATGCTTTGAAATACTTGGTCTAGCAATCAATTCTAAAAAGAGAAAATTTTAATTTCTAAAATAAATTTTGTTTATATCTAAATAACACTAATGGATACTTATCTCTCTCTCTTTTTCTCTGTCTTTTCAACCTCTACTAAGTCCCTGTACTTTTCTAAACTTAGCCTTCCTTTCTATTTTTCCCTTCCCTAAATGTATAGGGGAAAAAAAGGATACATGTTAAAATAAAAATTCATGAATCTAAAATGGATATGTTCAGAGACAGAAAGGTAAGCAGAATTCAATTATCTAATAATTCAAAAGTAAAACTGCCAGCACCTAGGAACATAGTCACCAGGCTCCACCATCTTCACATTGGGTGTTTTTCAACTTCCAGTGTATTAATCACATATTTAGAGGAAGCAAACATACAAAGAGTTTATGGAAGCATTTGGGCTAGACACCAATGGCTACTTACAAAGAGTTCTCCCCAGATCTGAGAGATCTAAAGGTAAACCTAAAGGTAAATGTCTACACTCCAAAGGTAAATGTCTCAGGCCTCCAATGCCATCACTAGAATCCCAAATCTGACTGTTGGAAAAAGTACAATTCTTGGGGGCATGAGTTCCTTGGCCTGGTGCCTTGCTGCACATTTAGTTGTGTAGTTAATCTCCCAGAGCAGCGCCCACTGTGGCATGCCTGCTATTCTTTACCATCTGGAGCCTGGAGTTGATATTAGCCTGAACCACACATGCAGGAGAAAAGAAATTAAAAAAAAAAAAAAACCCTCATTCGCATTTAACTGAAATTGGTGGCAGAACAATGCCCCATGCTGTCTAGGCTTTTACACATTTAAGAGAGGAAAGAAAGGCTAAAATACAAACCTTCTCCTTTGTCTTCTGGTTCTCTGCTCTAAGGTCTTCATATTCACCTATTGCTAAAAGAAAAAGAAAAAGAAATCAATAGTACAATGCTATCAAAAGTTTACTGTGGAAAAACCTGGGAACCCAACTAACCCCTACAGTCTATTTACTAGGTTGGGGGTTGGGGGGGAGAAGAGGCCACGGAAGATGGGCTCCTGCTTTAAAGAATAAGGAAGAAAAAGAGACCAGGGTGGATGTGAGCCCCCAAACCAAATTTCAGTTCTCCTGGATCATTAGGAAGACCTATGAGCCGTAAGTGCCTATGACAAGTCAATGCTCATCTTTAGTTTTCAGCAATTGTGAAAGGAGACAGGTGGGTGTTCCCTGAAGTTCCTTCCAGCATGATTAGTCCATGATGCTGTCATCAGAGGTTTATTTTTTAAAACTGGCCTCCAGAAAATAAACTCAGTGCCCCATGTCTGCTCCACCCACAGAGGAAAGTTTTATGCTATGAGCATTCAGCTAAGAACAACTATTTTCATGCACTGCAAGATCATCAACCCCCAAGCCACGATCAGATCCTAGCCAGATTCATTTCACAGAGTTGGATGAATACGTGAGTTGTTTGCAAATATTTCCGACTATGTGGGAAAAGTAGCAGTTTTCCACTTAAAATCCTCTATTGCCAGAAAAATGATGAGAACCCCTACATTTAACTTTTAGCCAAAGCACTATTTTTAGATAGTGTCACAGTTGAGAATGTGATGTGTGGTGGGAAGAGAGAGAATGATCTAGGAGTAATGATGGAGCAGAATGTCTAAGGTGGGCCCAGCAGAATTATTGCCCACTCACAGACCAGCACTATTTAAAGCCAGGCAATAATCAAGTCTGAATACTTTTTTTTTTTTAATTTTGGCCTCTTTCATTGTTACTTATTTATTTATTTTCACCCATCTTTTTTATTCGTTGGCCTGTGTGGGCCTCCCACTATAGCAGCCTCTCTGGTTGCTGGGCACTGGCTCTGGGCGCATGCGCTTCAGACCACTGGCTCGTAATTCAACACACCGGTCCAGCCGCTCCACAGCAGATAGGATCTTCCCCAGCCAGGGATCAAACCAGAGCCCCTTGCATTGCAAGGCAGACTCTTTACCCACTGGACCATCAGGGAAGCCCCAAGTTTGAATACTTTAAAAATACTTTTATTTTTAAAATTTTAAATTGGGATATATCTTTTAAAAAAACTCAGTTTTGGCCTCCCTGGTGGCTCAGTGGTAAAGAATCTGCCTGCCAATACAGGAAACACAGGTTCAATCCCTGGTCCTGGAGGATCCCACATGCCACAGAGCAACTAAGCCTGGGAACCACAACTACTGAGCCCATGCATCACAATTCCTGAAGCCTGCATGCCTAGAATCTGTGCTCCATAACAAAAGAAACCACCACTATGAGAAGTCCACGCACTGTAGCTAGCAAGCTGCCCCTGCTCCCTACAGCTGAAGAAAAGCCCACACAGCAATGAAGACCCAGCACAGTCAAAAATAAATTAACTTAAGGGGCTTCCCTGGTGGTCCAGTGGGTAAAAAGTCTGCCTTGCAGTGCAAGGGGCATCAGTTCGATCCCTGGCCCGGGAAGATCCTGCACTGGACCAGTGTATCCAATTACTAGCCAGCACTCTGGAGAGTATGCTCATTGCTCTGCAACCTCAGAGGCCACTGCAATGGAGGCCCACACAGGCCAAAAAAGAATAAATATGGATGAAAATAAATAAATAAAAAAACAATCAAAGAGGCCAAAAAAGTAATTAACTTAAAAGTTCAGTTTTTAGAGCTCCCTGTATCCATGAAGAACCTAAAACTAGAAATAAAAAATCTGAAACCTGTGGTTTTAAGAACATTCCAGATAATCTGCTCATTGATTCCAGAAGCATACGATCCTAACCACTAAATCAGAAAACACCCCCAAAACAATTCATATGGTAAAGTATGTGCTGTTTCTTCCAACAGTGATCTGAAGAGTTTAGAATAGTTACCATGGTGGCAAGACCAAAGTCTTAAAATCCAATTCAAATAAATAAATATTTATGGGATTATACCATCAGTGCCCTGAAGTATTATCATCACTTCATCTAAATAAGAACATACAGAAATTTTACTGAAGCCACATCCAGAAAGAATATTTGAAAATAAGACAGCTCATAAGATACTTAACTATATACATGTAAATATACAGCCCTTTAAAAATAGTTTCAACAGAAAAGATATGATTAATCACAGAATGAAACTCTCTGCTCATCAGCTTCTTATCAGCCTCTATCACATGAACCCTAACCAATGAAAATGAACTAAATTTTCCTCAGTTCTGAAAATTCAATAAAATGCCCCATCCCTCCTTAACAGAAATAAACAGAAACTAAGGGATTCTTAAAAATATGCACTTACACCATTGGGTAGTCTAAGGTCATGGTTCCAAATCTTGTTACTATATCTAATATTGTTTCAAAAAAAAATAAGTAAATATTTTAGTAAGAGACTTTGCTTTAGTCTACCTCACATTCAAAAGTATTTTTAGATAAAGCAGAAGAATCAAAATTGATTTACCACTCTATATTTGATGACTTATATTACAGACACACAAAAAATAAAGGATTATAAAATCATGATCTCACACTGACCTAAGAAATTTTTTTCCTATTTAAAATATCAGATAATGGCTTTGAAGGCCTTTTTAAAAATATCGATACTATTCTTCTACTATATTGCCAATAGAGTTCAGATGAAACACTCTAGACTCCCAATTATTGGGTCTTTATGAAAAGCATTAATTATGAACCCTTCACCTATCATAGCTTAATGGAAACCACAGAAAATGTGTTTTCCATGACTGAATGCAACTTAAAACAAAACAAAACAAAATGAAACCAGGTACAGGGAAAGGAGAAGAAAAGTATGGAAAGAATTCAACCATTTGATAGCAGGAAGGGGGACTTGGAGAATAGGGCATAAAAACATTTACTCATATATTTTTATGTCTTTGAAATTAAAAAACAAAGCTCACTGCTCTCAACAATATTCACATATACATGTATCACAGTGAATACATATGTAATCCCATTTTAGCAAAACTTGTAAAAACTATGTTATTCAGCTACTTCTTTTTTGGCAATGCCCGAAGGTCACAGAGAAAGCCTTACTGATTCATGCCTGGCTCACAGTTTCAAAAACTTTTAACATGAGGTGCATACCTCAGGTGACTCAATGTGAGAGATCTTCCAAATGCTGAATTAATCATTGAAAAAGAAGAAATGCTTTTGACCAATTCTTTCATGTGGAAGATATCTGCAACTTGGAAGACTTCATCCCTTAGATTTAAAGTATATTTCACTATAGTGTAAAGTCACATGGCCCAGCAATTTAAAACTGCAACCTAAAAACTTCACTTAGCCAGGGGCCTCCGGCAAACTGATTATTCTCTCAGTCTCAGATTCCTCATCTGGAAAATAGGAGTAATAATTGTAAATCTCTCACAGTATTGCTATTAAGAATGGGTGGACTAATACGTAAGATATAAGGGTGGTTAGGCATTATTAAGTGTTCAATTGTTGGGGCTTCCCTGAAAGTCCAGTGGCTAAAACTCCACGCGCCCTATACAGGGGGTCCAGGTTGATCCCTGGTCAGGTACTAGATCCCATATGCCAAAACTGAGAGTTCACATGCCACAACTAAAGGATCCTGCATGTTGCAACAAAGATCAAAAATTTCAAGTTTTTATACAACCCAGCAATCCCACTCTTAGGCTTATACCCTAATGAAATCAAAACTGAAAGAAGCACCTATATCCCAATGTTCATTGCAGCTCTCTATACAATAGTTAGAACATGGAAGCAACCTAGATGTTCATCGATGAATGAATGGATACAAAAGCTCTGGTACATACATACAACGGAATACTACTCAGCTGTAAAAAGAAATGCAGAAGAATCAGTCCTAATGAGGTGGCTGGATCTAGAACCTACCATAAAAAGTGAAGTAAGTCAAAAAGAAAAGGACAAGTACAATACACTAACACATATATATGGAATCTAGTAGGATGGTAATGATAACACATGCAGTGAAGCGATGGAAAAACAGACATGGACAGTAGACATATAGACATTGTGGGAATGAACAAAGCTCACTGCTCTCAACAATATTCACATATACATGTATCACAGTGAATACATATGTAATCCCATTTTAGCAAAACTTGTAAAAACTATGTTATTCAGCTACTTCTTTTTTGGCAATGCCCGAAGGTCACAGAGAAAGCCTTACTGATTCATGCCTGGCTCACAGTTTCAAAAACTTTTAACATGAGGTGCATACCTCAGGTGACTCAATGTGAGAGATCTTCCAAATGCTGAATTAATCATTGAAAAAGAAGAAATGCTTTTGACCAATTCTTTCATGTGGAAGATATCTGCAACTTGGAAGACTTCATCCCTTAGATTTAAAGTATATTTCACTATAGTGTAAAGTCACATGGCCCAGCAATTTAAAACTGCAACCTAAAAACTTCACTTAGCCAGGGGCCTCCGGCAAACTGATTATTCTCTCAGTCTCAGATTCCTCATCTGGAAAATAGGAGTAATAATTGTAAATCTCTCACAGTATTGCTATTAAGAATGGGTGGACTAATACGTAAGATATAAGGGTGGTTAGGCATTATTAAGTGTTCAATTGTTGGGGCTTCCCTGAAAGTCCAGTGGCTAAAACTCCACGCGCCCTATACAGGGGGTCCAGGTTGATCCCTGGTCAGGTACTAGATCCCATATGCCAAAACTGAGAGTTCACATGCCACAACTAAAGGATCCTGCATGTTGCAACAAAGATCAAAAATTTCAAGTTTTTATACAACCCAGCAATCCCACTCTTAGGCTTATACCCTAATGAAATCAAAACTGAAAGAAGCACCTATATCCCAATGTTCATTGCAGCTCTCTATACAATAGTTAGAACATGGAAGCAACCTAGATGTTCATCGATGAATGAATGGATACAAAAGCTCTGGTACATACATACAACGGAATACTACTCAGCTGTAAAAAGAAATGCAGAAGAATCAGTCCTAATGAGGTGGCTGGATCTAGAACCTACCATAAAAAGTGAAGTAAGTCAAAAAGAAAAGGACAAGTACAATACACTAACACATATATATGGAATCTAGTAGGATGGTAATGATAACACATGCAGTGAAGCGATGGAAAAACAGACATGGACAGTAGACATATAGACATTGTGGGGAATGAACAGTGGGTGGGAGGCGTAACGGAAGCATGAAAACCTATACTATCATATGTGAAAAAAATAGCTATTGTCATTGCTCTGTGAGAAAAGGGGATCCTGCAGGTGTGCTGTGCGATGGCCTGGAGGAGTGGGATGGGGGTGATATACATGTGACTAATCTGGGATCATACATATGTGTAAACAACAAAACTCTGTAAAAGTAGAAAGTATAAAAAAATTTTAAAAAAAAATTCCAAGTTACTGTTTAAAATGGTTACTGATACATCAAGATATGCCATTATCTTCCCTATATGATAAGGGATCAGGCTGCTTCCTAATACCCTCAGTCTCAGGCTAACTTCTGTCATATGTGGCCTCAAACATGGCAAAATCTCTGAAATGCTAAGTACTACCACCCTCCACCAAATAAAAGGGAAGTGTTAGTCACTCAGTAGTGTCTGACTCTTTGCAACCCCATGGGCTGTAGCCTGCCAGGCTCCTCTACGGAATTCTCCAAGCAAGAATGCTAGAGTGGGTAGCCATCTCCTTCTCCAGGGGATCTTTCCAACACAGGGATCAAACCCAAGTCTCCTGAATTGCATGCTGATTCTTTACAGTCTGAGCCACCATGAATGCCCCCAAAGGAGAAGCAAGGGGGCTAAAGATCAATCATAGTTTGTGTAGTGAAAAGGAGGTAGCAAAACAGAGAAGCACGTCTGAAGCTGTGTTTTTTTTTGGTCACTTTCATTGGTCTTTCATTTATCTATTTTCATCCATCTTTTGTTCTTTGGCCTGTGTGGCTCCCAATCAGCTTTGAAAAAAATTGTTCATCGATGAATGAATGGATACAAAAGCTCTGGTACATACATACAACGGAATACTACTCAGCTGTAAAAAGAAATGCAGAAGAATCAGTCCTAATGAGGTGGCTGGATCTAGAACCTACCATAAAAAGTGAAGTAAGTCAAAAAGAAAAGGACAAGTACAATACACTAACACATATATATGGAATCTAGTAGGATGGTAATGATAACACATGCAGTGAAGCGATGGAAAAACAGACATGGACAGTAGACATATAGACATTGTGGGGAATGAACAGTGGGTGGGAGGCGTAACGGAAGCATGAAAACCTATACTATCATATGTGAAAAAAATAGCTATTGTCATTGCTCTGTGAGAAAAGGGGATCCTGCAGGTGTGCTGTGCGATGGCCTGGAGGAGTGGGATGGGGGTGATATACATGTGACTAATCTGGGATCATACATATGTGTAAACAACAAAACTCTGTAAAAGTAGAAAGTATAAAAAAATTTTAAAAAAAAATTCCAAGTTACTGTTTAAAATGGTTACTGATACATCAAGATATGCCATTATCTTCCCTATATGATAAGGGATCAGGCTGCTTCCTAATACCCTCAGTCTCAGGCTAACTTCTGTCATATGTGGCCTCAAACATGGCAAAATCTCTGAAATGCTAAGTACTACCACCCTCCACCAAATAAAAGGGAAGTGTTAGTCACTCAGTAGTGTCTGACTCTTTGCAACCCCATGGGCTGTAGCCTGCCAGGCTCCTCTACGGAATTCTCCAAGCAAGAATGCTAGAGTGGGTAGCCATCTCCTTCTCCAGGGGATCTTTCCAACACAGGGATCAAACCCAAGTCTCCTGAATTGCATGCTGATTCTTTACAGTCTGAGCCACCATGAATGCCCCCAAAGGAGAAGCAAGGGGGCTAAAGATCAATCATAGTTTGTGTAGTGAAAAGGAGGTAGCAAAAAAAGAGAAGCACGTCTGAAGCTGTGTTTTTTTTTTGGTCACTTTCATTGGTCTTTCATTTATTTAATTTTCACCCATCTTTGTTCTTTGGTCTGTGTGGGCCTCCCATTGCAGTGGCCTCTCTCCTTGCAGAGCACCAGCTCTGGGCGCACGCGCTCCAGAGTGCTGGCTCGTAACTGGACACACCGGTCCAGCTGCTCTGCAGCATGTGGGATCTTCCCATGCCAGGGATCGAACCAGCGCCCCTTGCAGTGCAAGGCAGACTCTTTACCCACTGGACAACCAGGGAAGCCCTGAAGCTGTAGTTTTCAATCCTGGCTGCATGTTAGAATTGCCTGAGGAGGTTTTAAATTCTACAGCTATCTATCCCCTCTCCACCTTCCCCCACCCCAAGATTCTGATTTAACTCAGTGGACCCTGGACAGTCATATATGTTTTAAAGAAGTAAGCACCCTAGGTGGTTTTAATGCAGAGTCAAAGAAGGGACTCACTACATAGGAGTACAGTATGGAAGAAAAAGGAAGATGTGGAGAAAACAAGGAGAATATCAGGCAAAGCACGTGTTTCAAGAATCATGCTGGTTTTCTATTTTCTAACCCCTTAACACCAAGAGGGAATTTTCTTTCCAAGCTGCGAATCATGCCATAGCCATCCCAGGAAGCAGCTGAGGAGACTTAGTTGTTTGAGAAATGTGACAACTAAAAGTCATAAGTATAGGCCAATAACAACTCTGGCTAGGACGAATAATAATCAGTTTGCCTGGACCTTTTCCAGACGTAGCATTTTAAGAGTTCCGTGTCCTTGGAAACCTCTCAGTCCTGGGAAACTTAACCACCCTATCCTAGCCTTAGCTCCAGATCAGTACTTCCAACCGATACAAAAGACCTGTGCTGTCAAATCTGGTAGCCACTGACCATATGTGGCTACTTACATTTAAGTTAATCAAAATTAAATAAAATTTAAAATTCAGCTCTCCAGCAGTTCAATAGCTACATGCAGCTAGTGGTTACCCCTACAGACAGTGGACACAGGAAAGAAGCAAGGGGCTAAAGATCAATCATAGTTTGTGTAGTGAAAAGGAGGTAGCAAAAAAAGAGAAGCACGTCTGAAGCTGTGTTTTTTTGGTCACTTTCATTGGTCTTTCATTTATTTAATTTTCACCCATCTTTGTTCTTTGGCCTGTGTGGGTCTCCCATTGCAGTGGCCTCTCTCCTTGCAGAGCACCAGCTCTGGGCGCGCGCTCAGAGTGCTGGCTCGTAACTGGACACCCCGGTCCAGCCGCTCGGCAGCATGTGGGATCTTCCCATGCCAGGGATCGAACCAGCGCCCCTTGCAGTGCAAGGCAGACTCTTTACCCACTGGACAACCAGGGAAGCCCTGAAGCTGTAGTTTTCAATCCTGGCTGCATGTTAGAATTGCCTGAGGAGGTTTTAAATTCTACAGCTATCTATCCCCTCTCCACCTTCCCCCACCCCAAGATTCTGATTTAACTCAGTGGACCCTGGACAGTCATATATGTTTTAAAGAAGTAAGCACCCTAGGTGGTTTTAATGCAGAGTCAAAGAAGGGACTCACTACATAGGAGTACAGTATGGAAGAAAAAGGAAGATGTGGAGAAAACAAGGAGAATATCAGGCAAAGCACGTGTTTCAAGAATCATGCTGGTTTTCTATTTTCTAACCCCTTAACACCAAGAGGGAATTTTCTTTCCAAGCTGCGAATCATGCCATAGCCATCCCAGGAAGCAGCTGAGGAGACTTAGTTGTTTGAGAAATGTGACAACTAAAAGTCATAAGTATAGGCCAATAACAACTCTGGCTAGGACGAATAATAATCAGTTTGCCTGGACCTTTTCCAGACGTAGCATTTTAAGAGTTCCGTGTCCTTGGAAACCTCTCAGTCCTGGGAAACTTAACCACCCTATCCTAGCCTTAGCTCCAGATCAGTACTTCCAACCGATACAAAAGACCTGTGCTGTCAAATCTGGTAGCCACTGACCATATGTGGCTACTTACATTTAAGTTAATCAAAATTAAATAAAATTTAAAATTCAGCTCTCCAGCAGTTCAATAGCTACATGCAGCTAGTGGTTACCCCTACAGACAGTGGACACAGAACATGTCCATCACAGCTGGAAATTCTACTGGACAGTTATTTCTGGACATCTCTGTGCATACACCTTACAATTACCTCAAACTCAACATGTTAGAAAGTGAACTCATCAATTCAGTTTCACTCAAACACCCTACTTCCTGTATGTAGGACCATTATCTACCTAGTTCTTAAGCTAATACCTCAACACCATCTTTGATTCCTCACACCCTCCCCACCAAAGGATCATCAGACTGCTCAGATCTTAAAACGTCTCTCCAATCTGCCAATCTCTCTATAGCCAGTGCCTCTGCCCTAATTCTGACAGGGAAAGCTTTTATTTTTCCAGTAGTCATGTACAGATGTGAGAGTTGAATCACAAAGAAGGTTGAGCGCCAAAGAATTCATACTTTTGAACCGTGGTGCTGGAGAAGACTCTTGACAATCCCTTGGACAGCAAGACAATCAAACCAATCAATCCTAAAGAAAATCAACCCAGAATATTCATTGGAAGGACTGATACTGAAGCTGCCTAAGAACATACTAAGTTGCTCAGTCACGTCTGACTCTTTGTAGCCCACCAGGCTCCTCTGTCCATGGAATTTTCTAGGCAAGAATCCAGGAGTGGGTTGCCATTTCCTCCTCTAGGAGACCTTTTTGACCCAGGGATAGAACTTGCATCTCCTGGAACTCCTGCATTCCAGGCAGATTCTTTGCCATTCACTAAGCGACTGAGGAAGCCCAAGTGGGCTCTTCCCACTGGACTCCCAGGGAAGTTCCTATGTTGAAGCTGAAGCTCCAGTATTTTGGCCACCTGATGCAAAAAGCAACTCAATGGAAAAGACTGTGATGCTGGAAAAGACTGAAGGCAGGAGAAGGGGGTGTCAGAGGCTGCGATGGTTGGATGGTATCACTGACTCGGTGGACATGAGTTTGAGCAAATGCCAGGAGATGGTGAAGGACTGGGAAGTCTAGCGTGCTGCAGTCCATGGGGTTGAAAAGAGTCGGACATGACTTAGTGACTGAACTACAACTCATCTAGCCTCTAGTTTCCCTATACTCCGAGTTCATCCTTTACAAAATAGATAGCATTGTAACAAAGCAACCTGATGATTTCATTCTCTTGTGTAAAAGCCGCCAAAGATGTTAGCTCCACACCTGAGAACCCCACTCTCTTCTCTCCTCATTCAGAGACCACAACTTACTCCATCACATCCAAAATCTCAATGCTTCCCTAAACCCTCCAAGACCTTTCATACCCAGATGTCTTTACAAATATCTTCCCCTCTTTCTGCAAGGTCTTCCCTTCCACATCTTCAATGCAGTTCAATTGCCATTTCTTCTAAGAAACTACTCCCATATACCACAGGCAAAATCGGTATTTACATTTCTAACATACTACCAGAGTATACTGTTCACATATCTCTACTAGAGCATCTAAATGAAACCGGTTTTTGGTGCTGGAGAAAAAGAAGGTTGAGCGCCAAAGAATTCATACTTTTGAACCGTGGTGCTGGAGAAGACTCTTGACAATCCCTTGGACAGCAAGACAATCAAACCAATCAATCCTAAAGAAAATCAACCCAGAATATTCATTGGAAGGACTGATACTGAAGCTGCCTAAGAACATACTAAGTTGCTCAGTCACGTCTGACTCTTTGTAGCCCACCAGGCTCCTCTGTCCATGGAATTTTCTAGGCAAGAATCCAGGAGTGGGTTGCCATTTCCTCCTCTAGGAGACCTTTTTGACCCAGGGATAGAACTTGCATCTCCTGGAACTCCTGCATTCCAGGCAGATTCTTTGCCATTCACTAAGCGACTGAGGAAGCCCAAGTGGGCTCTTCCCACTGGACTCCCAGGGAAGTTCCTATGTTGAAGCTGAAGCTCCAGTATTTTGGCCACCTGATGCAAAAAGCAACTCAATGGAAAAGACTGTGATGCTGGAAAAGACTGAAGGCAGGAGAAGGGGGTGTCAGAGGCTGCGATGGTTGGATGGTATCACTGACTCGGTGGACATGAGTTTGAGCAAATGCCAGGAGATGGTGAAGGACTGGGAAGTCTAGCGTGCTGCAGTCCAAGGGGTTGAAAAGAGTCGGACATGACTTAGTGACTGAACTACAACTCATCTAGCCTCTAGTTTCCCTATACTCCGAGTTCATCCTTTACAAAATAGATAGCATTGTAACAAAGCAACCTGATGATTTCATTCTCTTGTGTAAAAGCCGCCAAAGATGTTAGCTCCACACCTGAGAACCCCACTCTCTTCTCTCCTCATTCAGAGACCACAACTTACTCCATCACATCCAAAATCTCAATGCTTCCCTAAACCCTCCAAGACCTTTCATACCCAGATGTCTTTACAAATATCTTCCCCTCTTTCTGCAAGGTCTTCCCTTCCACATCTTCAATGCAGTTCAATTGCCATTTCTTCTAAGAAACTACTCCCATATACCACAGGCAAAAATCGGTATTTACATTTCTAACATACTACCAGAGTATACTGTTCACATATCTCTACTAGAGCATCTAAATGAAACATTGTAAGTTGACTGAAGATAGGTCTGTTTTCTTCTCTTTTTTCCCATTCAGTTCATTACTATATATCTTACATCGGCAGAATACCAAGCACAGTCCATGCCTACATTGAATGGCTGGTTCACATAAATCTATCATGTACAGCAATTAACCCAAATATTCACACCCCTCTTTTAAATGTGAAGACACAAATGCATAGAAAAGTCAAATCCCAGAGTAAGAAATGATGGAAGCAGAACCAATCTACTGATTCAGTCATCCATGTTTCTGAGCACTACTGTGTGCAATGTGCTAAAGCACTAGACCAGAAATCACCCTCTTGGGTGAAGACTGTGTATTTATACATCCAGAAGCCTTCTGCTAGCACAATGGCTGACACTTGATAAATGTGTAGTAGGCACCTGATAAATGTGTCCTAAATTCAGGAAGAAGGAAAAATGGATCTAGGTCTTCATATGAACAGCTCTGGAAAGAGCACACACTTTCCTCCCCATACTAAAAGGACCACTTACAGCATATGTTACAAAAAGATACTTAATATAAGTGAAGCTTTAAATAGCCATCAAATATAACCAAAGTGGGGGGAGATGCTGCCTCATGAGATCATCTAATGTATATGCTCATCCATTGAGTCTGCATCTTAGAGGTCCAAGGAGCCTTGAAACATCTCTTACTAATGAGGTGTTCGGACATGAATCCTAAGAGATAATGCTCAATTAGGACATTATTCCCTTCTGCACACATCTTAATAGGTCCTGCTCTTAAAGGCAGAATAGAAAGAGAAGTCATTTATACCTCAGTTGTTCATTAAACCATTAGAAAAGCCAGGGAAAACACAGACGGAAAACCTGATCAAAAACAAAGGTGAGAGATTTCACATCTGAAAAGAAGTCACAGCCAACCTGAAATTCAATCTTTACCTGATAAAACACCCAATACAATGTTAATGATTTAATGATGCTTAAAAAGTAATATTAACAAACTATATTAATGACTTCAAATCAACGAACAGAAGGGAAGGAAACCTTAGAATACATATGTTAGGCTGGTTTCTGATCTGGCACGTAAGGAGCTTGGAAGCGGATACTCTGGTTCTCACAACAACAAAAAAGCTAAGCAAACTGAAAATCAACAACTCTTTGTAGATCCACAAGAGAACTGAAGACGCAAAGCAAATTGCTACTCTAAAAATTGGAGACATGCTCGGGCAGATACTGAGGATCACAACCTATTGGAGCTGAAGCCAAGGTACAAAATCCCCTCGAGTGCCAAGACAGGGTGAAAAAAAATCTAAACTGTAACTGACAAATTGCTAGAGGCTCAGTTCTAACAAGTTTGAAAGTTAAAAATTCCGGGTATGGGCCAATCTTAGGAAGCCCTAACTCTTGTGTTAGCTCTACCTCCACGAAAGCTACCGGGACCTCACAGTGAATACTGAGATAATTTCCCTACTGGTTCTGGCAGGGGACCAGAAACGTAGCCATCATGAAATACGCCCAGAGCATTCTGTTCTTCTTAACAGGCCTTCCCTCAAGGAAAATTCCTCTATCAGATATAAGAGACTGTAACAACCAACTCCAACCCTTTGCAGACGTCTAAAACTGGAAGCGCTTAGGAACAACCACAGCCTGAAAGACACACTCTACCACGGACTGTTTCCTTCCCCACCCACCAATACTTAAGCATCAAATATAACCGTAATCCCAAGGTATATGCTCATCCATTGAGTCTGCATCTTAGAGGTCCAAGGAGCCTTGAAACATCTCTTACTAATGAGGTGTTCGGACATGAATCCTAAGAGATAATGCTCAATTAGGACATTATTCCCTTCTGCACACATCTTAATAGGTCCTGCTCTTAAAGGCAGAATAGAAAGAGAAGTCATTTATACCTCAGTTGTTCATTAAACCATTAGAAAAGCCAGGGAAAACACAGACGGAAAACCTGATCAAAAACAAAGGTGAGAGATTTCACATCTGAAAAGAAGTCACAGCCAACCGGAAATTCAATCTTTACCTGATAAAACACCCAATACAATGTTAATGATTTAATGATGCTTAAAAAGTAATATTAACAAACTATATTAATGACTTCAAATCAACGAACAGAAGGGAAGGAAACCTTAGAATACATATGTTAGGCTGGTTTCTGATCTGGCACGTAAGGAGCTTGGAAGCGGATACTCTGGTTCTCACAACAACAAAAAAGCTAAGCAAACTGAAAATCAACAACTCTTTGTAGATCCACAAGAGAACTGAAGACGCAAAGCAAATTGCTACTCTAAAAATTGGAGACATGCTCGGGCAGATACTGAGGATCACAACCTATTGGAGCTGAAGCCAAGGTACAAAATCCCCTCGAGTGCCAAGACAGGGTGAAAAAAAATCTAAACTGTAACTGACAAATTGCTAGAGGCTCAGTTCTAACAAGTTTGAAAGTTAAAAATTCCGGGTATGGGCCAATCTTAGGAAGCCCTAACTCTTGTGTTAGCTCTACCTCCACGAAAGCTACCGGGACCTCACAGTGAATACTGAGATAATTTCCCTACTGGTTCTGGCAGGGGACCAGAAACGTAGCCATCATGAAACACGCCCAGAGCATTCTGTTCTTCTTAACAGGCCTTCCCTCAAGGAAAATTCCTCTATCAGATATAAGAGACTGTAACAACCAACTCCAACCCTTTGCAGACGTCTAAAACTGGAAGCGCTTAGGAAAACCACAGCCTGCGGCACAGGATCACTGAAAGACACACTCTACCACGGGACTGTTTCCTTCCCCCACCCCACCAACACATGGATGTTTATAGCCGCTTTATTCGTAACTGCCAACACTTGGAAGCAACCATGATGCTCATCAACAAGTGAATGGAGAAACTGATAATGGTACACCCATACAATGGGGTATTATTCAGTGATAAAGAGAAATAAATGAGCTCTCAAGCACAAAAGACGTGTAGGAAGCCTAAATGCATATTGCTAAGTGGAAGAAGCCAATCTAAAAATGCTACACTCTGTACAATTTCAGCTATATAACAGGATGGAAAAATCAAAACCACGGAGCCAGTAGAAAGGTGGGTGGGTGTCAGAAGTTCCAGGGTAAGGTAAAAGGGATGAACAGGTACAACAGAGGAAAGTTTTGGAGCCGTGAAATTATTCTGTCTGATAATGCCACGATGGGTACACATCATACATTTGTCTAAACCCACAGAATGTACAACTTAGAAAATAAACCCTAATGTAAGCTATGGACTTCAGTTAATAATAATGTATTAACTAATGTATTGGCTCATCAATTCTAAGAACTGTAGTATAGAACTGTATTACACTAACATAAGATGATAATAATAGAAAAGCGGGGAGATTAGGAGTTATGTGGGAATTCTCTGTATGTTCTGATCAATTTTTCTATAATCTAAACATGTTCCCCAAAGTCTTATTTAAAATAAACAACAACAAATATTGTGTATGTGTGTATCAGTCTCAGAATCATATCATAAATTATGCCATAGAGGATCTGAGATACAATCAAGCAACTAGAAGGATCCTAATATAACACTGTTCACTGTATCATACAATAATTTCAAAACTCATGTTTTAATGTTTACACTACTTAGATACTTCAGCAAAAAAAAATAATAATAAGTAAAATGCTTAGCCAACAAAGAAAGCAGAGAAAACCAAAAGCAGTGTTCCTTCCACGTTTTAAAGCGAAGCTTGGTTGTCTTAACAGCTCTGAATAAAATCTATAGCACAACAAAGTTTAAAACACATATCTTTTTGGATCTAACAATTCCACTCCTGAGAATTTTTCCTACAACTGCACTTACAGAGATATGTGTACAAGGATTTAGCAGCACTGCTGTTTTTAAGAAATTTTGATTTATAAACTTTACATTCAGAGCCAAGCTGCCTGCATAGTGGAGCTCCCATGTATCTCACACCCCGTTTCTCCTATTATTAACATCTTACATTAGTTTTATACTTTTACTTCAATTAATGGAAGAAGTGTTGTTACTGTTCAGTCATCCAGTCATGTCCGACTCTGGCACCCCTGACTGCAGCATGTCAGGCCTTCCTGTCTCTCACCATCTCCCTGAGTTGGCCCAAGTTCAACCCCATTACATCGGTGATGCCATCCAGCCATCTAATCCTCTGTCACCCTCTTCTCCTGCCCTCAGTCTTTCCCAGCATCAGGGACTTCTCCAATGATTCATCTGTTTGCATCAGATGACTAAAATACTGGAGCTTCAGCTTCAGCATCAGCCCTTCCATTGACTATCTGGGGCTGATTGCCCTTAGGATTGACTCTTTGATCACCTTGCTGTTTAAGGGACTTTCAGAAGTCATCTCCAGCATCACAGTCCTAAACACTGACATCGTATTAGATACTAATGTCTATACCTTACTTCCTTCATTTTTATGTAATGTCCTATTTTGTTCCAGGATCCCATCCAGATAGCACCCTCTATTTAGTTGACATGTCTCCTTAGACACATGTTTGCTGTTCAGTTGCTCAATTGTGTCTGACTCTTTGTGACCCTATGGACTGCAACACACCAGGTTTCCCATCCTTCACTATCTCCCAGAGCTTGCTCAAACTCATATCTACTGAGTATGTAGGCTATGGAGAATTTCTCAGACTTTTCCTGTTTTTGATAACTTTGACAGTTTTGAAGAGCATTGATCAGATATTTTGTAGAATGCTTCTCAACACGGGATGTTTTCCTCATGAGTAGACTGGGGCTACAGATTTTTAGGGGAGGATCACAAGGTGAAGTGTCGTTTTCATCAACTCATATCAAAGGTACATACTACCCTTGAGTGTGTACTCAGTCGTACCTGACTCTTTGCAATCCCTTGCTCGCTTTAGTTGTGTCCAAGCATTGGTGCAGAGTACACAAGCACAGTTCATACTTCCCATGGACTGTAGCCCATAAGGCTCCTCTGTCCATGGGATTTCCCAGGTAAGAACACTGGAGTGGGTTGCCATTTCCTACTCCAGGGGATTTGCCTGACCCAGGGATCAAACCTGTGTCTCTTGCATCTCCTGTACTAGCAAGCAGATTTTTTACCACTGTGCCACCTGGAAACCACCCCGACCCCCACCAATAAAAAAGACTCCTTTGGAGAATACAATAGAAAAAAAAATTTGAGAAAAAATGAATTACATGGAATAGGTAATTGTACTTTTCAGTCCCTATGCTTTTTTCCTTCTATGAGCATATGGTTTACTCTTAAAACTAACTTAAAAAAAAAAAAGACCAATCTATCTAATTACAGTATTAATTGAACAGTGAAACTGTGACTAGACCATGTAGTTCTTCAGGCCATGCTGAATGTCCATCTCATGGAGAGCAACCCAGTTGGGGTCTCCTCAGCAGTGGCCCAACAATTTTAGGATGATGCATTTTGGGGCGGGTTGGGGAGGGAGTGAGGCAGGCAGGCCACTTCTATTGGTCTTTCATTTATCCATTTTCATCCATCTTTGTTCTTTGGCCCGTGTGGGCCTCCCATCGCAGTGGCCTCTGTTGTCACAGAGCACTGGCTCTGGGCACATGCGCTCCAGAGCTCCGGCGCGGTAATTCGACACATCCTTCCAGCCGCTCTGTGGCACGTGGGATCTTCCCAGGGCAGGGATCAAACCGGTGCCCCTTGCATTGCAAGGCAGTGTCCTTACCCACTGGACCACCACAGAATCCCGGAAGATGCATTGTTAATAAATATTCTGGTTTACAAAAAAGCATATGGCTCACAAAGCCTAGAATATTTATCACTGTCATGTATAAAAAAAGTCTGCTGACGCCAAATCTCTAGTATACAAGCTTAAAAATATTTTTTTTAGCATATTCATACATGTATTAGCAATCTATCTTAAGGTTCTGGTGATCAGAAGAGCAAAATGGGTTTCACTGAGCTAAAATCCATATGGAAGCAGAGTTGTGCTCCTTTTGGAAGCTTCAGGAGAAAATCCATCTCCTTGCTCGCTTTAGTTGTGTCCAAGCATTGGTGCAGAGTACACAAGCACAGTTCATACTTCCCATGGACTGTAGCCCATAAGGCTCTCTGTCCATGGGATTTCCCAGGTAAGAACACTGGAGTGGTTGCCATTTCCTACTCCAGGGATTTGCCTGACCCAGGGATCAAACCTGTGTCTCTTGCATCTCCTGTACTAGCAAGCAGATTTTTACCACTGTGCCACCTGGAAACCACCCGACCCCCACCAATAAAAAAGACTCCTTTGGAGAATACAATAGAAAAAAAAATTTGAGAAAAAATGAATTACATGGAATAGGTAATTGTACTTTTCAGTCCCTATGCTTTTTTCCTTCTATGAGCATATGGTTTACTCTTAAAACTAACTTAAAAAAAAAAAAGACCAATCTATCTAATTACAGTATTAATTGAACAGTGAAACTGTGACTAGACCATGTAGTTCTTCAGGCCATGCTGAATGTCCATCTCATGGAGAGTAACCCAGTTGGGGTCTCCTCAGCAGTGGCCCAACAATTTTAGGATGATGCATTTTGGGGCGGGTTGGGGAGGGAGTGAGGCAGGCAGGCCACTTCTATTGGTCTTTCATTTATCCATTTTCATCCATCTTTGTTCTTTGGCCCGTGTGGGCCTCCCATCGCAGTGGCCTCTGTTGTCACAGAGCACTGGCTCTGGGCACATGCGCTCCAGAGCTCCGGCGCGGTAATTCGACACATCCTTCCAGCCGCTCTGTGGCACGTGGGATCTTCCCAGGGCAGGGATCAAACCGGTGCCCCTTGCATTGCAAGGCAGTGTCCTTACCCACTGGACCACCACAGAATCCCGGAAGATGCATTGTTAATAAATATTCTGGTTTACAAAAAAGCATATGGCTCACAAAGCCTAGAATATTTATCACTGTCACGTATAAAAAAAGTCTGCTGACGCCAAATCTCTAGTATACAAGCTTAAAAATATTTTTTTTAGCATATTCATACATGTATTAGCAATCTATCTTAAGGTTCTGGTGATCAGAAGAGCAAAATGGGTTTCACTGAGCTAAAATCCATATGTAAGCAGAGTTGTGCTCCTTTTGGAAGCTTCAGGAGAAAATCCATCTCCTTGTCTTTTCCAGCTTGTGGAGCCCACTCAAGGGCTTCCCCAGTGGCTCAAGAGGTAAAGAATCTGCCTGCCAAAGCACGATACACAGGAGAAACGAGTTTGATCCCTGGGTCAGGAAGATCCTTGAAGGAGAAAATGGCAACCCACTCCAGTATTCTTGCCTGGGAAATCCCGTGAACAGAGGAGTTACAGTCTATGTGGCTGCAAAGAGTTGGACATAACTGAGCAAATGAGCACAATGCAAACAAATGAACTACAACTACAGGCAGCAATACTGGTAAATATACACATAATGAGCAGAAGAAGATAGAAGCAAGTAATATACACTGCATGATTCCACATTTCTGTAGGTAAATTTCAGAAACTTGCAAAACTTATCTTTGGTGGTAATGAATATCTTCGGTTAAAGTGAGGGGATGGTGTTTGGAGAGGTTAAACTGGGGCTTCTAGAAATATTCGAAGTGCTACTAGAAACATATTTGCCCTTTTTTGGGGGGTGGGGGCACTTCTATCTGTCTTTCATTTATCTATTTTCATCCATCTTTGTTCTTTGGCCTGTGTGGGCCTCCCATCGCAGTGGTCTGCATGCACTCCAGAGCTCTGGCTCAGTAGTTGGACAAATCAGTTCAACTGCTCTGTGGCATGTGGGATCTTCCCAGGCCAGGGATCTAACCGGCGCCCCTCACACTGCAAGGTGGTGTCCTCACCCACTGGACTACCAGGGAAGCCCTGTTTTTTAAAAAATAATTCACTGAGGGACTTCCCTGATGGTCCAGTGGGTAAAGAGTCTGCCTTGCAGTGCAAGGGGCACTGGTTCAATCCCTGATCCCACACGGCATGGAGCAGCTGAACCAGTGTGTCCAATTATCAGCCAGCACTCTAGAGCCCATGCACTCAGAGCTGAAGCTCTGCAAGGAGAGAGGCCACTGTGATGGGAGGCCCACACAGGCCAAAGCATAAATATGAATGAAAATAAATGGATAAAAAAAAATCAATAAAAGAGGCCAAAACTAAAAAAAATAAATAAATAACAATTCACTGAGATAGTTGCTTATATTTTGTGTACTTTTCTCAATCTATATTATGCTTTGTGGTAAAAGCAAAAGCTTTTTATAAGTCTTACAAAAATGTAATCAGATGAAGAAAAATAAATTTACCAGCCTTTGCATAGATAATTAAGTAAGTACATATTTTCCCTGGCTGTTTCAGACATAGTTTGGCCCCCAGACCACACTTGGAAAATAGTGGTGTAAAGCCAAGTTTGCACTTGACACCAAAGCAACCATTTAGTCCCAAACTGCTCTCCATGGGCTGACTTTGAATAGATCTAAGATTGACAATCAGTTCTCCCGACTAATATGGTCGCTGCGGTGGACAACAGCTTCAGTTGCTTTTGTCGAAATAACACTCTAGCGACTATCTAGTCTAGAAGCCAGAGAACACTGGAAGCCTCTCTTAATCACTATCTAAGAATAAGCTTGACTAAATTTCCATCTGAACTTGGAGCACTAGCTCAATAATCTCAGAGAAAAGGATACCAACTCTCAAGACAAAAGGTTACCTTGCCTTCAAACCAATTATCATGCCATTGTAAACACTGTTAGTCCAAGAATAGTCCATAATTTTTGTTTGTTTTTGTTGGTGGTGGTCTTATGTTAGAACATCCGTTTTACTAAGTGGCAATCATTCTCTTCAAAACTTCCCCAACAAGATCCAAATGACATGGCATTATGACGATGACAGTTTAAGGGACATCTGCTGTTTGTGTCCGCCCAGGGCCTGCACCCCGCTGCTGCTAGTTGCCCACCATCCTTTTTTGAACTACTCCAACCCACTGGTCTTTGTGGAGGCTGCCAGTCAAGGTGCCCTGCTCTTCCTTGGTCAAAGGATTTTAAACACATGACCCAAATGAGGCCACTATTTCTAGAGTAGGAACTGCACCCACAGGGACTGATATTTTGCATCTCTGTATTCCTGATGCCTAGCACCGTGCTTGGATATGAATATTCAATGCATGTGGGCTGAATGAAATACAAAGAAAATCATGTACCTTAAACAAATGCTGATCTAAGTCTATCATTTCCCAACAGAATTCTGGAAAGGGAGCAAATTGTATCATGTTTTGTAAGGAAAATGTCCACTTTCGTCAGCTAGGAAATAGGAATTGGAAATAGTATCCCAAGTTGCCATTTCTCAGTGCATTAAAAATGTCAATCAGTCCAATAAAATAAAGCGCCAAAAAAGACAAAAGGAGAATTACCTCATTACCTCAACATCTGCTTGAACATAAGCAGTCACACAGTGGCTAATTTTTTTTAAAGGGACATAATATAACTTTCTAGAAAGACATAATATAGCTAATTATACCATTCACGAGAAGAGAACATACAATGTTTTGAAGTAATTCAGAAGTGGGTGTGATTTATAAGACACAGAGCCTAGGGAATGGTAAGTATAAATTAGAGATTGTTCATATTATGACAGACTCCGTCATTACATTTCACAACTTTTGTCAAAAGCAACCTTACTCATCACACCACGAAAGGCTTCACGTTAGGGAAGGCTGGTGTCAGCTCTGCCATGTATAATGGATGGGAATCTTCTTTCTGAAACCCTACTGAGGAACGGGTTCAAGTTTTAGACTAAAAACACTAAATGCAACGTACATGGCCAATAACGTAAAAAAAAAAGATTTCAAACCTCACCAATACCCAGTTCAAACACATTTTTTAAAGGTCTCATTTTTGTTTGTCAGATAAGCCAAAATTAAGCAACCTGTCAGGCTGTCAAATTAGTAAAGACTACCACTGATCAATGCTGACCAATGTGTTGGAAAATGGGCAGGGCTGGGGGAATATGAGCTGATACAGCCATGGGGGGTCAAGGAGGCACTTCTGCAATGTCTAGAAAAATTTTATATGTATATGCCTCTAGGGCAACAATGCCATTTCTAAAAACCTATCCTAGAAAAACAAAAGTTTAATTGTACAAACTTTTTTATTCTGTATTAAACACATGACCCAAATGAGGCCACTATTTCTAGAGTAGGAACTGCACCCACAGGGACTGATATTTTGCATCTCTGTATTCCTGATGCCTAGCACCGTGCTTGGATATGAATATTCAATGCATGTGGGCTGAATGAAATACAAAGAAAATCATGTACCTTAAACAAATGCTGATCTAAGTCTATCATTTCCCAACAGAATTCTGGAAAGGGAGCAAATTGTATCATGTTTTGTAAGGAAAATGTCCACTTTCGTCAGCTAGGAAATAGGAATTGGAAATAGTATCCCAAGTTGCCATTTCTCAGTGCATTAAAAATGTCAATCAGTCCAATAAAATAAAGCGCCAAAAAAGACAAAAGGAGAATTACCTCATTACCTCAACATCTGCTTGAACATAAGCAGTCACACAGTGGCTAATTTTTTTTAAAGGGACATAATATAACTTTCTAGAAAGACATAATATAGCTAATTATACCATTCACGAGAAGAGAACATACAATGTTTTGAAGTAATTCAGAAGTGGGTGTGATTTATAAGACACAGAGCCTAGGGAATGGTAAGTATAAATTAGAGATTGTTCATATTATGACAGACTCCGTCATTACATTTCACAACTTTTGTCAAAAGCAACCTTACTCATCACACCACGAAAGGCTTCACGTTAGGGAAGGCTGGTGTCAGCTCTGCCATGTATAATGGATGGGAATCTTCTTTCTGAAACCCTACTGAGGAACGGGTTCAAGTTTTAGACTAAAAACACTAAATGCAACGTACATGGCCAATAACGTAAAAAAAAAAGATTTCAAACCTCACCAATACCCAGTTCAAACACATTTTTTAAAGGTCTCATTTTTGTTTGTCAGATAAGCCAAAATTAAGCAACCTGTCAGGCTGTCAAATTAGTAAAGACTACCACTGATCAATGCTGACCAATGTGTTGGAAAATGGGCAGGGCTGGGGGAATATGAGCTGATACAGCCATGGGGGGTCAAGGAGGCACTTCTGCAATGTCTAGAAAAATTTTATATGTATATGCCTCTAGGGCAACAATGCCATTTCTAAAAACCTATCCTAGAAAAACAAAAGTTTAATTGTACAAACTGATCTGTATATTTGATTAATGATTGTCTACTAGGTATTAAACTTGTCTGTCTGCTTCACCATCTCCTTCCCAGTGCCCATCACATGGGCCTCGCATGGGATAGGTACATGGTATTTGTCAAAAGAGAAAATGAATATGTTTATTCAGCATTAAAAAAAAAAAACCAGAGTAATCGATACTCGCTCTTGTTCACATTAAGTAGGGGTAGTGGGATTATCCACAAAATTAACAGGCAGTAATAAGTACTGTCTACTTTCAAAAACAAATCACACCAGCTTACAAAATTGATCACAATATTTGTAAGAGCCTTAACACCCTGGTGCCTGTTTTTCCACCTCGAATCTCTAGCTTCTCAGTTAGTTTTGCAGGTTCAATAGCAACAAAATACTCTTGAAACAAGTCAATTGCTATCAGAGTCTATGAACCACTAACAAACATATGTCCCAATTTTGAAATGTATAAAAATTACACTGTGGGCTGAAAAAAAAAAAAAAAAATCCCAACACCTGTGTAACCAGACTCAATATCCTTTGAAAAAAAAGAGCACCCTTAAGAAACGCAAATTTCGAAGTCTAGCTGTTCGACTATCTTTGAGATGCCCTAATTGAAGAAATAAATCCTCTAAAAATATAATGGATGAATTCCCCAATATAATTGGAGAAAGAATCATTCCTTTTTCTCAGTTCTCAAATCCAACAGAGAGAAATAGATGTGTTCTGAAATGAAATACAAGTAACTTGTGGATTATACGTATTGCTAAATTAACTCTTTAAATTATATATAGAATGAAAAGTAGTAAAACTTTAAATATGAACATTATCTGAAAGCTGACCATCCATCAAAAGACCTGATTTCCACTGGCAAATATTACCAATAATGAAAGCTCCAACAGTCTAGAATACAAATTAAGACAATTATGTTGGTGGTGTGCATGTGTGTTCACTCACTCAATCATGTCTGACTCTTTGCTACTCTATTTGGCCCATGAGGCATTGGTGTCTATGGGATTTTCCAGGCAAGAATACTGGAGTGGGTTGCCATTTCCTCCTCCAAGGGATCTTCCCAACCCATGGATCAACACCGTATCTTCTGTATCTCCTACACTGCAGGCGGATTCTATACCAATGAGCTAAGAGGGAAACCCTTATGTTGGTGGGTGGTGATGGTATTAGGAATAAAATACTAATAGAATCCAGGCCCTCCCTGAAACACTTGAAAAATTCCTGATAATTGGGCATTCTGTGGGCATTTTGTCCACCTACTAGATTTACGGATGCTGTGATGTTATGACCTTAGACTAATCTAGGATGGGTGTTGGAAGGTACTGGGAAGGCAAAAGCCATTAACATTTATCCAGCAATTTTTAGAGGCTAGATACCACAGAGAAATGTGTTGTGTTGTGTCCATTTTGGAAAAGTTAAATAATGTCCCCAAGGTCACCCAATTACTAAACAGTCATTCTGAGCTTTGTTGAGGAATGTGGACTCCAGAGAGATCTACACACTCTGTGAACAGTATGTTTGTGGTCTCATGGAGCAACAGGTCACAGTACTAGACAGACCTCAGGACATCACCTGGTTTAGCTCTTGCCTGAAGTCAGGTCAGGCTTGATTAACCACAAGATCCATAAAAGAGAAGTGATTCTCCCAGGTTCACAGAGTTGGTGAGTTGAGTCAAGAGAAGTGAAAAAGCTGGGACTAAACACCAGGATTAGCCACAGCACAGGGCCCCTTACACAGCATGGCCAGGTCAGCGAGTTATTTAGAAAAATCCACATTCCCACAATTTTTACTTCCTTCATCTGTACGGTTCTTCTCTTTCTTGACCCATATTCTCAGTCCACCTTTGGTCAGGGACATCACAGTTTTAAATTTAGAAAGTGTTAAGATTCACATGTGATCTTCATTTGGCTTTGTGATGGATGAAAATAACTGCGTAAAATAGTTCTTTATTAGCAGATTAAAACAGTTCTTTACCTAGTTATCTGACTGTATAGAAATGCAAGTACATAGCCTGGTTTTTCTGCCAACCAGACCCAAGTCCTAATTCAAGAAGCCCTACACAATCAGGGTGCAGGGTGCAGCCGCACTGAATCAACTGCTAAAAATGGGAAGCGATAAAACCCACCCTGGCCTGAAAATCCTAGCTGAGAAAGGAAAGAGGAACTAGGCCAAACCAGAATGAAAAGCTGGAAAGGCAGTCAGACAGCGCGGCAAGGCCTCCCAGCGCCAATGTGCATGGGTGGGGCCAAGGCCAGGGAGCCGGGCCAACAGAGAAGCCCACACCGCCCCTTCGCCAAGGTCACCAGCCCCCCTCGCTTCTCCCTAGTGACAGGTGGGGCCATGGGACTGTGGCCGCGCTGGATCCTCGTCCCTTCCCCTAAACCCCGATCGCCACCTAAAGCGACCAACGGGTAAGCGCTTCCCGCTCTGCCCGGCGCGACCCTCCAGGCACAGGCACATTACCCTCTGCCCTGGGCTCGCCGAAGCGCGCGGGACAAGAAAGACGCCTCTCCTCGGGTGACGGAGCTGCTGGGGTGACTACGACGGCCGCGACACCTCCCGCCCAGCTTCCGCCACCCCCAAACCCAGCGCCCAGGAGCCGTCCCCGCCCACGGGCCGCGGCTGCCCGCACCTGGCGGCCACGCGCCCGCCTACCTTGGTCCTTGAGACTGGAGATCAGCTGCAGCTGCTTCTCCTCGTCCGAGCTGTTCATTTTGGCAGGTGGGGCAGGGAATAAAAGGAAAGGAGGGAGCGACAAGGGGTGCAGCAGGGATGGGGGAAGGAAAAGCAAGATGCCGCTGGCGTGCGGTTTCGCTACCCGGAAGTTGGATTTGCTCCCGCTCCTCCTCCTCCTCCTCCTCCTGGCGCGGGGCGCGCGGGTGAGATCATCCCTAGCACCTACTCCGCGGCCTTGGCTGTTTTACCTGCAGGCTGGCGGAGGGGCGGGGGCGGAGGCGGGGACAGGCCGGCAGCCCCGGGGGCAGGGGGTGGGGAAGCTGGAGGCACCGGGGCTGGGTGGCCACGGACCGCCACCCGCACTAGTCTGCGGCGGCCGCCGTGGCTCAGCTTCCTCCGCAGAGACCGGAGCTGCAGGATGAGCAGGCTGGAGGACGTACGGGCCTGCGTGAGTTCGCTGCAGCTTGTTCCTGCGCCCTCTTCGCCTCCACCCTCCGCGGACCCTCACATCGTGTGCTGGAGAAAGCCTCCCCTGAGTCTTCAGCGTCTATGAGAACCCGCTTTGCACGCAGTCAAAGGCCTCTCCCCAAGAGCTGCTAATGTAGAGAGAGACGTAATGAGCAATAAACACCCAGATTCTCCCCCGGTTCTCCAACAGTGAACCCTGGGGGGTGGTGTGGACAAACCTAGGTGGCCCCAGGGACTGGCTCTGGGTTATATGTTTTGCGCCTTGAAAAGCATACAGATACTGAAACAGACCAGTGAGCGGAGGAGGGCGTGGTAATCAGTTCACTACTCCCGGATCCTGGACTGGCTTCCTCCTGTGGCACCGAGTTTGTGAAATGGTCAAAGCTGGACTCTGTAGCACGTGGCTCGCCAGGCCATGCAAATCATCTGATTTGACGTGGAAAGATATCTTCAGGGTAGTGGCCACTGCAGTCCAAATGCCCAAGGTTACACTGCTACCTGGCAGCCAAGGCTGGTGAAGTGAGGCCCAGAATTTGTCTCACTCCACTACCTTCTGCTCTGTCCAAAGGACTGGTAACTGGGGTTTGGGGAGAGCCACCTGAACCCAGCTCTGGGTTTGAGCCTAATCAGAAGAGGGGCGGCAAGCCTGCCAGATTTCAAAATGGCCCTCACCATTCCCCAGTTGCCAGTCCTTAGTCAAGTCTGCCAACCTCTTTGAACGTCATCTGGAAAATGGGAATAATACTAATACCCACACTCCTGAAGGAGTTGTTAGTGTTGAACAAGGAGAGGAAAATATGCAAAATATGCCACGCTCACCATTTGTTTACAATTTTTTAAAAATTAATTTAATGTTTTGGGCTTCCCTGGTAGTCCAGTGGGTAAGGACACTGCCTTGCAGTGAAAGGGGCCTCGGGTTCGATCCTAGCCTGGGAAGACCCCACGTGCCGTGAAGCAGCTGGACCAATGTGTCCAACTACCTAGCTGGAGCTCTGGAGCGTGTGCACCCAGAGCTGGTGCTCTGCAACGAGAGAGGCCACTGTGATGGGAGGCCCACACAGGCCAAAGAACAAAGGATGGTTAACAGCTGCAGGATGAGCAGGCTGGAGGACGTACGGGCCTGCGTGAGTTCGCTGCAGCTTGTTCCTGCGCCCTCTTCGCCTCCACCCTCCGCGGACCCTCACATCGTGTGCTGGAGAAAGCCTCCCCTGAGTCTTCAGCGTCTATGAGAACCCGCTTTGCACGCAGTCAAAGGCCTCTCCCCAAGAGCTGCTAATGTAGAGAGACGTAATGAGCAATAAACACCCAGATTCTCCCCCGGTTCTCCAACAGTGAACCCTGGGGGGTGGTGTGGACAAACCTAGGTGGCCCCAGGGACTGGCTCTGGGTTATATGTTTTGCGCCTTGAAAAGCATACAGATACTGAAACAGACCAGTGAGCGGAGGAGGGCGTGGTAATCAGTTCACTACTCCCGGATCCTGGACTGGCTTCCTCCTGTGGCACCGAGTTTGTGAAATGGTCAAAGCTGGACTCTGTAGCACGTGGCTCGCCAGGCCATGCAAATCATCTGATTTGACGTGGAAAGATATCTTCAGGGTAGTGGCCACTGCAGTCCAAATGCCCAAGGTTACACTGCTACCTGGCAGCCAAGGCTGGTGAAGTGAGGCCCAGAATTTGTCTCACTCCACTACCTTCTGCTCTGTCCAAAGGACTGGTAACTGGGGTTTGGGGAGAGCCACCTGAACCCAGCTCTGGGTTTGAGCCTAATCAGAAGAGGGGCGGCAAGCCTGCCAGATTTCAAAATGGCCCTCACCATTCCCCAGTTGCCAGTCCTTAGTCAAGTCTGCCAACCTCTTTGAACATCATCTGGAAAATGGGAATAATACTAATACCCACACTCCTGAAGGAGTTGTTAGTGTTGAACAAGGAGAGGAAAATATGCAAAATATGCCACGCTCACCATTTGTTTACAATTTTTTTAAAAAAATTAATTTAATGTTTTGGGCTTCCCTGGTAGTCCAGTGGGTAAGGACACCGCCTTGCAGTGCAAGGGGCCTCGGGTTCGATCCCTAGCCTGGGAAGACCCCACGTGCCGTGAAGCAGCTGGACCAATGTGTCCAACTACCTAGCTGGAGCTCTGGAGCGTGTGCACCCAGAGCTGGTGCTCTGCAACGAGAGAGGCCACTGTGATGGGAGGCCCACACAGGCCAAAGAACAAAGATGGATGGAAATAAATAAATGAAAGATCAATAGAAGTGACCAAAAAAAAAATTAATGTTTTGTTGACTGTTTCCAATGTAGCTTTTAAAAATCGTTGTGAACATTTTTATAGCATTCTTTTCTTTAAAGAAAAAAAAAAAACCAGGACTTCCCTGTTGGCTCAGTGGTAAAGAACCCGCCTGACAACGCAAGAGATGCAGATTGAATCCCTGAGTCTAGAAGATCCCCTGGAGAAGCAAACGGCATCCACTCCTGTGTTCTTTCCTGGAGAATCTCAAGGACAGAGGACCCTGAAGGGCTACAGCCCATGGGATTGCAAAGAGTTGCAAATGACTGAGCGACTAAACAAGGATTAAACAACGACAACAAGGTGTTCTTTAAAAAATAATAATAAGGTTACAACTCTGAGAAAAAGGGGCTGTGGATGCTAAAATGGGCTACAGGCACAGTGCTTTGACACTGATCATTAAGCATACAAAATAAATCCATACTGAATTAGGCTTACTACACATCTTGGTTTTTCTCACTATCTCAAAGCTCTTAGTGTGGGTTCTATTCATTTCTCACTTCGTATTTTAGGTAAATTCCCACCTCCATTTACTCAATGGGTCTCCATGATGGATGGGGGAGGGGTGCTAGACTACAGGTAAAGCCTGTTTAACTAGTATCTGTCTGATAGTCCTATCAAGTTCTAATTCAAAACAAACTGGAAAAAGATGGCAGCACTGCTTCCTCTTCTTCTAAAAAGGCAATATAATATTTTAGCAAGAGTGATTTAGTATTTGAATGATCTAAAAAAGGCAGTGTAGTGTTTTTTATAGAGTGAATTAAAATTTTGGAACTTTAAAAATAATTTTGGCATGAGATCTCATTGTTCAGTCCTTTACCTAGTTTTTCATAAGACATTTGAAGACAGTTGCAGATCTCAGCTGCCAGAAAAATAACCAAATGACCTCTGCCTTAAGATTACCTGAGATGGTATCTTAATCCTCGGAGTTTAAAGAAGGCCCTGAATTGCTTCAGACTCAACTACGTGAAAATATGAATGAAATGTGCTGCCACCAGCTATCTTGCATCAAGAGCAATAATTTCTTTCCAGAAAACAAAAGATATTTGAGTAACAAATCATGGCCATGTACTTTTCATACTGTAACCAGGAAAAAACCTAGCCTTATGTTTTTTTTTGGACTGTTTCCAATGTTGCTTTTAAAAATTGTTGTGAACATTTTTATAGCATTCTTTTCTTTAAAGAAAAAAAAAAAAACCAGGACTTCCCTGTTGGCTCAGTGGTAAAGAACCCGCCTGACAACGCAAGAGATGCAGATTGAATCCCTGAGTCTAGAAGATCCCCTGGAGAAGCAAACGGCATCCACTCCTGTGTTCTTTCCTGGAGAATCTCAAGGACAGAGGACCCTGAAGGGCTACAGCCCATGGGATTGCAAAGAGTTGCACATGACTGAGCGACTAAACAAGGATTAAACAACGACAACAAGGTGTTCTTTAAAAAATAATAATAAGGTTACAACTCTGAGAAAAAGGGGCTGTGGATGCTAAAATGGGCTACAGGCACAGTGCTTTGACACTGATCATTAAGCATACAAAATAAATCCATACTGAATTAGGCTTACTACACATCTTGGTTTTTCTCACTATCTCAAAGCTCTTAGTGTGGGTTCTATTCATTTCTCACTTCGTATTTTAGGTAAATTCCCACCTCCATTTACTCAATGGGTCTCCATGATGGATGGGGGAGGGGTGCTAGACTACAGGTAAAGCCTGTTTAACTAGTATCTGTCTGATAGTCCTATCAAGTTCTAATTCAAAACAAACTGGAAAAAGATGGCAGCACTGCTTCCTCTTCTTCTAAAAAGGCAATATAATATTTTAGCAAGAGTGATTTAGTATTTGAATGATCTAAAAAAGGCAGTGTAGTGTTTTTTATAGAGTGAATTAAAATTTTGGAACTTTAAAAATAATTTTGGCATGAGATCTCATTGTTCAGTCCTTTACCTAGTTTTTCATAAGACATTTGAAGACAGTTGCAGATCTCAGCTGCCAGAAAAATAACCAAATGACCTCTGCCTTAAGATTACCTGAGATGGTATCTTAATCCTCGGAGTTTAAAGAAGGCCCTGAATTGCTTCAGACTCAACTACGTGAAAATATGAATGAAATGTGCTGCCACCAGCTATCTTGCATCAAGAGCAATAATTTCTTTCCAGAAAACAAAAAGATATTTGAGTAACAAATCATGGCCATGTACTTTTCATACTGTAACCAGGAAACCTATTATATTAATAACTTCTCAGCCACTCTGCTGGATAATGCCAGGACCTCCTCCAAATCTAAACAATCAATTATTTTCTCACATTACACCGAATACCAGCAGAGTACCCATTCCATATTTGGGTTAGTTCACAAGCTTCCATTTTTTAAATGGCTGATTCATCTACTCCAATTATACAATAATTTACGTATCACTGTTGGACTTTAAGAATGAGTTAATTATCAAATCTATAATCAAATTGAGTGCTTTGGTTCCACACGGAATATGCCCCCCCTTGAAATTAGTCCTGTTTACCTTCCTTGAAATTAAAATAGCCTCCTGAAATACAATATGGTATTGTCTTGAGGGCATGGAATGAATTATTAGGATGGCTGTTGGAGTCAATTAGAGGGGTTCAGATCTCCCATTACACTATGGTTTATTTATATGATATGAATATTGATGGAAAAGATAGAAGTGATAATAATTAGGTTTTGTTCTATTTAATAATGCATATTGGGATTTAGGTTGCAGGCATCACAATGGATTCATTAACCTCCATAAAACATATAATTAAAAACCTTTAACAATGTATTTTTCCATATATGTATGGACAAGGAGAGGGGAAGGAGAGACTTTTCAAAGACTGAACTGAAAGGACATATACCAGACTAAGGATGATGACTGCCTTTAGGTGTAGAAGGGCTTCCCAGGTGGCACAGGGTAAAGAATCCACCTGCCAATGCGAGAACACAGGTTTAATCCCAGGATTGGAAAGATTCCTGGAACTTTAAAAATAATTTTGAGATCTCATTGTTCAGTCCTTTACCTAGTTTTTCATAAGACATTTGAAGACAGTTGCAGATCTCAGCTGCCAGAAAAATAACCAAATGACCTCTGCCTTAAGATTACCTGAGATGGTATCTTAATCCTCGGAGTTTAAAGAAGGCCCTGAATTGCTTCAGACTCAACTACGTGAAAATATGAATGAAATGTGCTGCCACCAGCTATCTTGCATCAAGAGCAATAATTTCTTTCCAGAAAACAAAAAGATATTTGAGTAACAAATCATGGCCATGTACTTTTCATACTGTAACCAGGAAACCTATTATATTAATAACTTCTCAGCCACTCTGCTGGATAATGCCAGGACCTCCTCCAAATCTAAACAATCAATTATTTTCTCACATTACACCGAATACCAGCAGAGTACCCATTCCATATTTGGGTTAGTTCACAAGCTTCCATTTTTTAAATGGCTGATTCATCTACTCCAATTATACAATAATTTACGTATCACTGTTGGACTTTAAGAATGAGTTAATTATCAAATCTATAATCAAATTGAGTGCTTTGGTTCCACACGGAATATGCCCCCCCTTGAAATTAGTCCTGTTTACCTTCCTTGAAATTAAAATAGCCTCCTGAAATACAATATGGTATTGTCTTGAGGGCATGGAATGAATTATTAGGATGGCTGTTGGAGTCAATTAGAGGGGTTCAGATCTCCCATTACACTATGGTTTATTTATATGATATGAATATTGATGGAAAAGATAGAAGTGATAATAATTAGGTTTTGTTCTATTTAATAATGCATATTGGGATTTAGGTTGCAGGCATCACAATGGATTCATTAACCTCCATAAAACATATAATTAAAAACCTTTAACAATGTATTTTTCCATATATGTATGGACAAGGAGAGGGGAAGGAGAGACTTTTCAAAGACTGAACTGAAAGGACATATACCAGACTAAGGATGATGACTGCCTTTAGGTGTAGAAGGGCTTCCCAGGTGGCACAGGGGTAAAGAATCCACCTGCCAATGCGAGAACACAGGTTTAATCCCAGGATTGGAAAGATTCCCTGGAGAAGGAAAAGGCAACCCACTCCAGTATTCTTGCCTGGGAAATCCCATGGACAGAGGAACTGGGAGGGCTATAGTCCATGCAGTCACAAAAGAGTTGAACCCAACTTAGCAACTAAACAACAACTGAGGTAGAAAGTAGAGGAACAAGGATTTCCCTGGTGGTCCAGTGGATAAAGAGTTCGCCTTGCAGTGCAAGGGGCGCCGGTTCGATACCTGGCTTGGGAAGATCCCAAGTGCTGTGGAGTAGCTGGACCGGTGTCCAATGTGTCCAGTTATGAGCCAGCGCTCTGGAGAGCATGTGCCCAGAGCTGGGGCTCTGCAACAAGAGAGGCCGCTGCGATGGGAGTCCCACACGGGACAAGGAATAAAGATGGATGAAAATAAATAAATGACCAATAGAAGTGGCCAAAATTCAAAAAAAAAAAAAAAGTAGTGAAGAGGGCAGGGATCAGAGGATTTTCTCTTTAGTGTTTGTGTTGCCAGGAAGTTAGTATAAAATCACATAACTTATGTTATCTTTTGAGGTATATGGACAAATAAGACTGAAATGCAATAGGAAACAAAAGTTTGTTTCCTTTCATTCAGTAATTCCATATTAGGGAATCTTCTCTAAAAGGTTTTGCCATAATATTAATTATGATATAAAAATGGCAACATTGGAACATTATTTAACAATAAAAAGAAATAAAAGTATTGATACATGCTACACCATGGATAAATTGTAACATTATGTTTACTGAAAAAGCCAGTGAGAAAACACCAGATGTTGTATGATTCCATCTATGTAGAATGTTCAAAATAGGCAAATCATAGAGAGAGAGTTAATCAGTAGTTGTCTAAGACATTGGGCACTGGAGGAAACAGTAAGTGGCCACTAGTAGGTCCTGAGTTCTCTCTGGGGTGGTAAATTTTTTCTAAAATTGATTGTGGTGATGTTCACAACTCTGTGAACATATTCAAAGCCATTAGCTTGTACACTATCGGATATACTTCGTGTGGAAAAAATTTTATGGTATGTGGATTATATCTCCAAAAAACTGTTATAAAAAAATAGGTTTTCAGAGGAAGAAAACTTTTACCCTAAGAGTTTACTTACAGGACTCTATTAAATGTATAAGTTTCCTATATACATATTTTCCTTTACAAATATTTGTATGTATTAATTCTACTTTTTACTAAAGATTATTTCATGTATATTTTATCTTGTATCAGTATAATCTACATACTTAATATCACTCCATTATATCCATATATATTTAGCTATTCTCAAATTCTTAGATATTTGAGTTGCTACAAGTATTTGTCTCCTTATAAATAATGCAGCAGAAATACAAGGACCACCTGTGGGCATATCATAATCAAACTGTTAAAAACTAAATACAGCAATCAGATCTTAAAACCAGCCAAAGAAAAATACATATTACATACAGGAGAACAACAATAAAGGTGATGGCAGACTTATTATGCAATGCTGTAATCATTAATTAAAGGATTACAACAAATTTCAACACTCAACAATATAGGAGACACAAATCCATTGAAAGTAAAACAATGAAAACATATTCCATACAAATAGTAACCAAAAGAGAACTGGGGTGGTATACTAATATGAGACAAAACAGACTTTAAGCCAAAAAACTGTTACAAGAAACAAAGAAGGACATTACGTATTTATGAAAGTGTCCATTTCATCATGAATATGCAGTAATTATAAACACATATACAGCAAACAACTCCCAAAACATACAAAACAAACATTGAAAGGATTGAAGGGAAAAATAGTTCAACAATATTAGTTGAGATTACAATATCTCACTTTCAGTGATGCATACAAAATTTAGATACATCAATAAGGACAGAGAGGGCTTAAACAACACTATAAACCAAATAGATATTATGTTAGGCCAACAATTTAGTATCAATAAATTTTAAAAGATTAAAGTCACATAATCATGCACAGTATCTTCTTCATCCAGAATGGAGTGATATTAGAAAGCAGTAATAGAAGAAAATCTGGAAATCCACAAATATATAGCTATTAAATAACACCCTCTTCAAAAACTGAAGGTTCAAAGAAGAAATCACAATAGAAATCTGAACACAGGATAAAAAACAAAAACATACTAAAACTTGTGGAATGCAGTAAAGGCAGTACTCACAGGAAAATTTATGGCTGTAAATGGCTAACTTTACATATTGAGAAAAAAGAAGAGGAGTAAAATAAACCCAAAGTTAACAAAAGGAAAGAAAGAACAAAGATGAGAATGGAGATAAATACAATGACACACAATAGAAAAACAATAGAATCAATTAAATCAAATGTTTTGCTTTGAGAAGATGAATGAAATTGGCAAATATTTGGCTAAAAATAGAGATGCTGAAAATCACTAAAATGAGAAAAGTGGCAACATTATTACATGTAATATAAAAACTAACAGAATTAAAAGACAATAATGTGCATAATTTTATACCAATAAATTAGAAAACCTAGATGAAATGGATAAATTTCTAGAAACATACAAATCATGCAAACTGACAAGAATAGAAAATCTCAGTAGAATCATAACAAGAGATTGAATCAGTGAACCTTCCAATGAAGGAAAGTCCAGGACAGATGCCCTCTCTGGTGAATTCTACAAAATACATTTATATAACAATTTTATCAAAGCTTAACCTGGAGAATGGAAATATCCAACTGAAGCTGGTCCACTCTCCCACACAGGGAAAGAAAAAAATTACCCAACCCTAGCCTCTTTACGTGGCATAAGGGAAATATCCAACTCCAGTCTTCTCATCTACCAGAAGGAGTATCTAACAATCAACATCAACTCTCCTAAACTCTTTCAAAAAATACAAAATAAGGGAACACTTCCTAACTCAGTCTAGGAAGTCAGCATTACTGTGATATCAAAGCCAGAGAAAGGCATGACAAAATCTTAAACCAATAACCCTTGTGAATACAGGTATTAGAAGTCTATAATCAAATACTAGCAGTTAATCCAGCAGAACACTAAAGGGATTATACAACATGACCAAATAGCTCAGGAATATATCGTGTTTTTAGCCACAAAACATTTTAACAAATTTAAGAAGACTGAAATCATATCAAGTGTCTTTTCCAGTCACAATGGTAGCCATTTTGCAATATGCCCAGAGAGTTCTGTTATCCTTAACAAGGCCTGTCGTCAAGAGAAACAATTTTACTGAGATTTTTATCAAAGCTTAATAACTTAGAGAATGGAAAAACCCAGCTGAGGCTGGTTCACTCGCCCATCAGGGGATGAAAAAATACCCAATCCCAGCCCCTTCATGTGGCATAAGAGAAATACCCAACTCCAGTCTGCTCATCTACCAGAAGGGGTAAATGGAGAAATTATTTTTAGAGTCAGCCCAGGGGCATGGTTCACGAAAAGACGGAGGTCCAATCATGGGTCTATAAAATGCATCCTTTCCCCTTAAACTTTATCATCACACCTATAGGATTCCTATATAATAATAGGGGATTACAATGGAAAGAATTCCATGACTCAGATGACTCAGATCTTAAGAAGTCTTTACAGAAACCCAACAACACGGAAGAGATAAAACAAGATCACCAGAGGAAAATTTAGCCCCTGACACCTACAGGCCACAGCAAACAGTAAACACAGCCTACTGCCTAGCCAAATAAATATAAAACTTCACAGTGAAGGCCTGTTTACCTCAGTTGTTTTTACCCAGTACCTCATGTGCAGGTTTAAACAAACAATTACAAGGCATAACCAAAGAAAGACCCAGACACACAGACACATACACATAGCTTAAATAGAGTAGTCACCAGAACTGGACTCAGCTATTGCATGTTTTAGAAATTTCAGACCAGGAATTTGAAATATCTGTCAATAACAAGTGTACAGTGTCCAAGATGGGCAAGGTAAGCACAGAAACTCTAAGATTTAAAAGGAGATGCTAGAAGTCAAAAATATGTTAACAGAAATGAAGAATGCCTTTGATGGGTTCATAAACAAACTGGACACAAATGAGGAGAGAAACTCAAGAAACTGAAAAGCAAAGAAAAAAGTGGGGGGAAAAAAAGTACACACTATCCAAGAAATGTGGGAAAATTACCAAACATTTAACATAGATATAATTGATCTTCCCAATCCAGGGCTTGAACCCTTAGGGCTCCTGCAGTGGCAGGGAGGTTCTTTACCACTAATGCCACCTGGAAAGTCCAATGAAATATCAGGAGAAGAGAAAAAATTTTACTGAGATTTTTATCAAAGCTTAATAACTTAGAGAATGGAAAAACCCAGCTGAGGCTGGTTCACTCGCCCATCAGGGGATGAAAAAATACCCAATCCCAGCCCCTTCATGTGGCATAAGAGAAATACCCAACTCCAGTCTGCTCATCTACCAGAAGGGGTAAATGGAGAAATTATTTTTAGAGTCAGCCCAGGGGCATGGTTCACGAAAAGACGGAGGTCCAATCATGGGTCTATAAAATGCAGCCTTTCCCCTTAAACTTTATCATCACACCTATAGGATTCCTATATAATAATAGGGGATTACAATGGAAAGAATTCCATGACTCAGATGACTCAGATCTTAAGAAGTCTTTACAGAAACCCAACAACACGGAAGAGATAAAACAAGATCACCAGAGGAAAATTTAGCCCCTGACACCTACAGGCCACAGCAAACAGTAAACACAGCCTACTGCCTAGCCAAATAAATATAAAACTTCACAGTGAAGGCCTGTTTACCTCAGTTGTTTTTACCCAGTACCTCATGTGCAGGTTTAAACAAACAATTACAAGGCATAACCAAAGAAAGACCCAGACACACAGACACATACACATAGCTTAAATAGAGTAGTCACCAGAACTGGACTCAGCTATTGCATGTTTTAGAAATTTCAGACCAGGAATTTGAAATATCTGTCAATAACAAGTGTACAGTGTCCAAGATGGGCAAGGTAAGCACAGAAACTCTAAGATTTAAAAGGAGATGCTAGAAGTCAAAAATATGTTAACAGAAATGAAGAATGCCTTTGATGGGTTCATAAACAAACTGGACACAAATGAGGAGAGAAACTCAAGAAACTGAAAAGCAAAGAAAAAAGTGGGGGGAAAAAAAGTACACACTATCCAAGAAATGTGGGAAAATTACCAAACATTTAACATAGATATAATTGATCTTCCCAATCCAGGGCTTGAACCCTTAGGGCTCCTGCAGTGGCAGGGAGGTTCTTTACCACTAATGCCACCTGGAAAGTCCAATGAAATATCAGGAGAAGAGAGAAAAAAAAATCTAAGAAGTATTTGAAGTAATAATTACTGAGAATTTCCCAAAAGGAATGACAAACACCAAACTGTAGAACAGGAATCTGAGAGAATGTCAAACAGAAAACCAAAAAAATCTATGTGTTGTAATTTCATATCAGAAAAATCAAGGAAAAAATGGCCAAAGAGTCATGAAAAAAAAATGGCCAATATAGCTCATGAAAAGATGTGCCAAATCATTTGTCACTAGGTCAATGCAAATCAAAGCCACAATGAGATACCACTTCATACTCACTAAGATGGCTATAATCAATAAGACAGACAATGACGTGTTGGAGAATACCTGGAGAAATCAGAACCCTCATACATTGCCATTGGCAATGTAAAATGATGTGTCATTCTGGAAACAATTTGGCAGCCCCTAAAAAAGTTACAGAGTAACCATATGATCCAGAAGTTTCACTCCTATATATACACCCAAAAGAATTAAAAATGTGTGTTCACACAGAAACTTGCATATGAATGTCAATAGTAGTATTATTCATAACAGTCAAAAAGTAAAAGCAACCCAAATGTCCATCAATTGGTAAATAGATAAACAAAATATGGTATGTCCATACAACCATATCCATACAACCATACAACCATATCCAGGGGCATCTTCTCAAGAATGGGAAGATTCCCCTGGAGAAGGCAATGGTTAACCACTCCAGTATTTTTGCCTGGGAAATCCCATGGACAGAGGAGCCTGATAGGATAGTCCACAAGGTCACAAAGAGTCAGACAACCCTGTTAACTGAGCGACTAACACTTTCACTTTTTTCATACGATAGAATAGTATTTGAGGAGAAATGAAGTATTGATATATGCTATAAATGGATCACCTTGAAAACATTATGCTAAGAAGACACATATTGTATCATTCTGTTTATATAAAATGTCTAGTATTGGAAAATAGTGACCCAAATCATATTTGTGGTTGCCAAGGGCTAGAGGTAGGAGAGAATGAGGGATGGCTATGAGGTTTCTTTTAGTAGTGATGAAAGTGCTCTGAAATTAGACAGCAGTGACATCTGCACAGGTTTTTGAATATTATTAGAAACACTCTAAAACTGTACACTTTAGGGTCTTCCCTGGTAGCTCAGTGGTAAAGAGTTCACTGCCAGTGCAGGAGACATGGGTTCGATTGCTGATCTGGGAAGATCCCAGTTGTGGAGCAACTGGGCCCGTCAGCCACAGCTGTGAAGCCTGTGCTCTAGAGCCTCAGAGCCACAACTGTTGAGTCCAGGTGCCGCAACTATGGAGACCTGTGTGCCCTGGAGCCCGAGTTCCACAACAAGAGAGCTCACCTCAACTGGAGAGTGGCCACCACTCCCTGCAACTAGAGAGGAGCCTGCAGCAGCAGTGAAAACCCAGAATAGCCAAAAATAAATAAAAAGATAAATAAAAATGAATTTCTTTAAAAAAAACTGTACACTTTAAAAGAGGGATTTTATGCTATGTAAATTTTATCACAAAAGCTTACTTTAAAAATAAGACTTTCTAACTACAATACATATGGTAATGGACATTAACCAGACTTTCTGTGGTGATCATTTTGCAATTTATACAAATATTGAATCCTTGTGTTGTGTATCTAAACTAACATATAGGTCAATTATATTTCAATTTGTTTAAAAAAATCTAAGGCAATGAATGATACTGTGTGATACTACAACAATGAATACATTTGTCCAAACTCAGAATGATAACACCAAGAGTAATCCATTATGTAAACCACACACTTTGGCTGATAACCATGTGTCGTGTCCACTCATCGGTGGTAATAAATATCCCACTTGGTGTGAGATGTTGATAATGGAGGAGGCTATGCATACACTGTTGACAGAAGGCAAGTGAGAAACCTCTGTACCTTACTTTCAGTTCTGCTGTGAGCGACTAACACTTTCACTTTTTTCATACGATAGAATAGTATTTGAGGAGAAATGAAGTATTGATATATGCTATAAATGGATCACCTTGAAAACATTATGCTAAGAAGACACATATTGTATCATTCTGTTTATATAAAATGTCTAGTATTGGAAAATAGTGACCCAAATCATATTTGTGGTTGCCAAGGGCTAGAGGTAGGAGAGAATGAGGGATGGCTATGAGGTTTCTTTTAGTAGTGATGAAAGTGCTCTGAAATTAGACAGCAGTGACATCTGCACAGGTTTTTGAATATTATTAGAAACACTCTAAAACTGTACACTTTAGGGTCTTCCCTGGTAGCTCAGTGGTAAAGAGTTCACTGCCAGTGCAGGAGACATGGGTTCGATTGCTGATCTGGGAAGATCCCAGTTGTGGAGCAACTGGGCCCGTCAGCCACAGCTGTGAAGCCTGTGCTCTAGAGCCTCAGAGCCACAACTGTTGAGTCCAGGTGCCGCAACTATGGAGACCTGTGTGCCCTGGAGCCCGAGTTCCACAACAAGAGAGCTCACCTCAACTGGAGAGTGGCCACCACTCCCTGCAACTAGAGAGGAGCCTGCAGCAGCAGTGAAAACCCAGAATAGCCAAAAATAAATAAAAAGATAAATAAAAATGAATTTCTTTAAAAAACTGTACATTTTAAAAAGAGGGATTTTATGCTATGTAAATTTTATCACAAAAGCTTACTTTAAAAATAAGACTTTCTAACTACAATACATATGGTAATGGACATTAACCAGACTTTCTGTGGTGATCATTTTGCAATTTATACAAATATTGAATCCTTGTGTTGTGTATCTAAACTAACATATAGGTCAATTATATTTCAATTTGTTTAAAAAAATCTAAGGCAATGAATGATACTGTGTGATACTACAACAATGAATACATTTGTCCAAACTCAGAATGATAACACCAAGAGTAATCCATTATGTAAACCACACACTTTGGCTGATAACCATGTGTCGTGTCCACTCATCGGTGGTAATAAATATCCCACTTGGTGTGAGATGTTGATAATGGAGGAGGCTATGCATACACTGTTGACAGAAGGCAAGTGAGAAACCTCTGTACCTTACTTTCAGTTCTGCTGTGAACCTAAATCTGTTCTTAAAAATAGTCTTTAAATATGAAAACAACGATTTTGAAAAGAATAATGTGTGTCATTCAATGCTGAGAAGTTATTTATTGTTTTTTAAAAGATTTATTTATTTATTTATTTTTGGGGGGGTGAGGAGGGAGGGGAGCAGGCGGGCTACTTCTATTGGTCTTTCATTTGTCTACTTTCATCCATCTTTGTTCTTTGGCCCGTGTGGGCCTCCCATCGCGGTGGCCTCTGTGGTCACAGAGCACCGGCTCTGGGCGCATGCGCTCCAGAGCTCTGGCTCAGTCATTGGACACATGGGTCCAGCCACTCCACGGCACATGGGATCTTCCCAGGCCAGGGACCGAACCGGCGCCCCTTGCACTGCAAGGCGGTGTCCTTACCCACTGGATCACCAGGGAAGCCCCTGAGAAGTTATTAAACATGGGCCAGATACCAGACATTGTTAGACTTGGGTGATAAGAGAAATGAATATACTATGGCCCTCACTCTCAAACATACCATTCTGTTAAAGCAAACATATCAAAAGAGATCTGCAATACAGGTATCTGCTACTTTTTGAAAGTACACTTTATAACAACTTCATTTTTACAGAAGACCTACATGAGCACCTGTTTTCACTTTTACAAAAAGAGGCAGAAAGCAAAAATAGTGTTCAGTGTGTGTTTTGCAGCAAAGCCCAAGGAGCTGTGAGCATGGCTCTGCCGAGCTCCTTCCCTGGGAACTACACTCAGCATCTCAGCATCAAGTTAAAACTCTGTCGATGAGCATCTGTGCTTTATTTTGATATATTTTGTGCATACATTAGCAAGATGGGTCCTAAGGTAAGTGAGAGGTTTCATAGGAATACTCAACCTTAGAAGAGTCACGAGAAAACTATACAGTATATAGTAATGGTATCATTATTCCAAGGCAGTAAGTGAGATAAAGTAGGCAATGATTCACTCCCTTTGGTAGAATTAGTGCATACTTTCTTGAGGAATGTAATTTCAAGGCAGATCTTGAAAGATGAATGACAGTTTACAGGAGATTTGCAGAGAAAGAAACTCCAGACACTGTAAAAGCATATGCAAATACAGGTAGGTTAAAAATAAAAGTGGCCTGAAATCAGTTCAATGGTTAGTCGTAGCCAGTGCTCCTGAAACAGAGTTGAGTTGCCTTCCTTGAATTAACTGTCATTCATTCGTGTGAACAATCTTCTGAAGACCAGGCTCCTCTGAGTGGAAATGTCTTTTGTAGCCATAAAAAGAGCACAGTCAGGCTTCCCTGGTGGTCCAGTGGGTAAGGACACCGCCTTGCAGTGCAAGGAGCACTGGTTCTATCCCTGGCCCAGGAAGATCCCAAGTGCCATGGAGCGGCTGCACCGTGTGTCCAATTATGAGCCAGCGCTCTGGAGCACATGTGCCCAGAGTCAGTGCTCTGCAACCAGAGAGGCCACTGCAATGGGAGGCCCACACAGGACAAAAAATAGAGATGGATGAAAATAAATAAATAAATAAACCAATGAAAGAGGCCAAAATTTAAAAAAAGAGCACAGTCCAGTGGAAGACAGGGAAACCATACAATCACTCCACGTACAAACAGACTCTTGCAGTAAAAAGCATAAACAAGTGCATGACAGGAACTCTGGGTGTATATAATTAATGTTATGAATAAGAATAAGTGGATCTATGTGCTGAGTTAATGTAAATATCCCCATCTACTCAATCAGACCCAAATAATGACTCTAGCATGATGTATCCCACTACATAAAGGCTCTTATTGTTTTCCTAGTCTTACAACTAGCTAATCAACACTCATTCGTAAACAGAACATAACTATGATTAAATATAAATTCCAGATAGGAAAGATACATTTTACAACTTTCCCAGTTGATTAGACACATCGGCACAATCTTGTTACCTACCCCCTTTCTCTGAAGCAGACCTCATCAATCTGGAAAATGAAGGCAGGCTGCTGATTGGAGGGCAAACCTGAAAAGGATTAAACACTTAGCATGGCATTCTAAAATACTGTAATTACAGTGCAATTAACCATACTGAATTGGATTCACTCCCTTTGGTAGAATTAGTGCATACTTTCTTGAGGAATGTAATTTCAAGGCAGATCTTGAAAGATGAATGACAGTTTACAGGAGATTTGCAGAGAAAGAAACTCCAGACACTGAAAAGCATATGCAAATACAGGTAGGTTAAAAATAAAAGTGGCCTGAAATCAGTTCAATGGTTAGTCGTAGCCAGTGCTCCTGAAACAGAGTTGAGTTGCCTTCCTTGAATTAACTGTCATTCATTCGTGTGAACAATCTTCTGAAGACCAGGCTCCTCTGAGTGGAAATGTCTTTTGTAGCCATAAAAAGAGCACAGTCAGGCTTCCCTGGTGGTCCAGTGGGTAAGGACACCGCCTTGCAGTGCAAGGAGCACTGGTTCTATCCCTGGCCCAGGAAGATCCCAAGTGCCATGGAGCGGCTGCACCGTGTGTCCAATTATGAGCCAGCGCTCTGGAGCACATGTGCCCAGAGTCAGTGCTCTGCAACCAGAGAGGCCACTGCAATGGGAGGCCCACACAGGACAAAAAATAGAGATGGATGAAAATAAATAAATAAATAAACCAATGAAAGAGGCCAAAATTTAAAAAAAGAGCACAGTCCAGTGGAAGACAGGGAAACCATACAATCACTCCACGTACAAACAGACTCTTGCAGTAAAAAGCATAAACAAGTGCATGACAGGAACTCTGGGTGTATATAATTAATGTTATGAATAAGAATAAGTGGATCTATGTGCTGAGTTAATGTAAATATCCCCATCTACTCAATCAGACCCAAATAATGACTCTAGCATGATGTATCCCACTACATAAAGGCTCTTATTGTTTTCCTAGTCTTACAACCAGCTAATCAACACTCATTCGTAAACAGAACATAACTATGATTAAATATAAATTCCAGATAGGAAAGATACATTTTACAACTTTCCCAGTTGATTAGACACATCGGCACAATCTTGTTACCTACCCCCTTTCTCTGAAGCAGACCTCATCAATCTGGAAAATGAAGGCAGGCTGCTGATTGGAGGGCAAACCTGAAAAGGATTAAACACTTAGCATGGCATTCTAAAATACTGTAATTACAGTGCAATTAACCATACTGCATATTAAACGTGTAACTCTGAAATGTGTTCAGACTCCCCAATTATAACTAGTTATTCTTCAAAGAATTTTGCCGCCCACATTGAATTTTCTCTAGTGCTTCTTTGTTATAATTCAGGTGTGACAGTCACTAATATATCTAAGAGGACAGGTAATAAAAAGTAAGCATTCTTTACTGTAAACCTAACACATGCATGCCAGGTAATACCCAACCATTACTAGTAATAATCATGTTTCAGACAGGCAGATCGCCTGTACAATTGGACTCTGCCCTTTAAAACATATTTAATGGTCAGCTATGAAGAGGCAGTGAGACTAAGGCAAGAGGAAAGGCCTTGGCTAGGAGTTTAGAAACTAGTCTGCTTTCTTTAAAATTTTCCCACTAAGGCTTTCTGAATCTCAATTTCCTCATCTGTCAATTGAGGTTTGCAACCGCCTAATATTTTGGTGAGGATCAAAAGGCTTAACTGACAAGAGAACTCTTAAAAAGTTGATCATTCTACCCAAATCTAAGGTGCTATTCTGTTATGGGTTCAGATTTTATTCTAAAAGAATGGTTGATGTAAAGGGGAGGACAGATATTTGTGGCTGGAGTTAGGCCAGGGAGAATATTCAAAATATTTAGCCACAGCCTAACCAATAATAAGAAAGTTAGCTTTAGGCAACTGATATAGCCTGAGGGTACAGGCCAGATTTAGATCACCCTAGGTTAAAGATAAGCAGAAATTTTAAAAAACGGTGAAAAAAATGGAAGAACATATTGAAAAAAGAAACAAAAACAAAAGACTAACAGCATTTTAACCTAACTTGTGTTAATGGCAGTAGATTTCTGTAACATAGGAGACAGTGATCACCCTTGAAATTAAAATATTTAATTTTAAATATTTCTCTTGCCTGCCAGATAGGTGAAAAGAGGGAATACATCCATCTTAATCATCTCTATACTCCTAAGCAAGTTATTTTTGGAAAATGAAGGCAGGCTGCTGATTGGAGGGCAAACCTGAAAAGGATTAAACACTTAGCATGGCATTCTAAAATACTGTAATTACAGTGCAATTAACCATACTGCATATTAAACGTGTAACTCTGAAATGTGTTCAGACTCCCCAATTATAACTAGTTATTCTTCAAAGAATTTTGCCGCCCACATTGAATTTTCTCTAGTGCTTCTTTGTTATAATTCAGGTGTGACAGTCACTAATATATCTAAGAGGACAGGTAATAAAAAGTAAGCATTCTTTACTGTAAACCTAACACATGCATGCCAGGTAATACCCAACCATTACTAGTAATAATCATGTTTCAGACAGGCAGATCGCCTGTACAATTGGACTCTGCCCTTTAAAACATATTTAATGGTCAGCTATGAAGAGGCAGTGAGACTAAGGCAAGAGGAAAGGCCTTGGCTAGGAGTTTAGAAACTAGTCTGCTTTCTTTAAAATTTTCCCACTAAGGCTTTCTGAATCTCAATTTCCTCATCTGTCAATTGAGGTTTGCAACCGCCTAATATTTTGGTGAGGATCAAAAGGCTTAACTGACCTGGGTGGGGGGAGGGCCAAGGGATATGCATCTGATTGATCTGGGAACATACATGTACAAAAATAAATAAATAAATAAATAAATAAATTTTTAAAAAAAAAAAGGCTTAACTGACAAGAGAACTCTTAAAAAGTTGATCATTCTACCCAAATCTAAGGTGCTATTCTGTTATGGGTTCAGATTTTATTCTAAAAGAATGGTTGATGTAAAGGGGAGGACAGATATTTGTGGCTGGAGTTAGGCCAGGGAGAATATTCAAAATATTTAGCCACAGCCTAACCAATAATAAGAAAGTTAGCTTTAGGCAACTGATATAGCCTGAGGGTACAGGCCAGATTTAGATCACCCTAGGTTAAAGATAAGCAGAAATTTTAAAAAACGGTGAAAAAAATGGAAGAACATATTGAAAAAAGAAACAAAAACAAAAGACTAACAGCATTTTAACCTAACTTGTGTTAATGGCAGTAGATTTCTGTAACATAGGAGACAGTGATCACCCTTGAAATTAAAATATTTAATTTTAAATATTTCTCTTGCCTGCCAGATAGGTGAAAAGAGGGAATACATCCATCTTAATCATCTCTATACTCCTAACAAGCACAGTGTATGATACAGGAATTCAGTAAATGCTTGTTGAATGAATCAACAAATGAATGAACAACAATGGAATGAATGGGCATTCCTGTTCTACTACTCAATGGCCAGACCAATCCAGAATTCTGTTCTAGGTACCATGATTTAAGAGAGTTATCGTCAGATGAGGTGGCTGGGGAGTTAAGGCAATGGACAGCTAAGAGAGTAATAGAGGAGAGTGGCCATAGGTGAGGAACGAGAGGCTATTAGCCTAGGTACTAAAGAGTCTATATGTAATAGGTATCTTAACTTTTTTCTGTTTAAAAACACAACATATTGAAAGTTGTAGGACACAGCTAAGATAGTACTGAGAGGGACATTTATATCGCTGAATAATAGCTTAGAAAAAAAAGTTCTCAAATCAATAATCCAAATAGCTATCTCAAGAAACTACAAAAAACAGAACAAGATAAATCCAAAGCAAGCAGAAGGAAGAAAATAAATGAAAGTGAAGATGGGAAAACAGGAGAGAATATCAAGGAAACAAAAAGCTGCTTCATTTACAAAATCACTAAGATTGATAAGCCTCTATGTAAGACTGAGAGAAATAGACAAGACATGAGTCATCAATTTCAGGAATGAAATAGAGGATGTTACTACATTTACTTAAAATAGAATATGGAGTTAAATAACCAGTAGGTCAAAGAACAAACCATGAGAGTAATTGGAAAATTTTTGAGATGAATATAAATGAAAACACAACATATCAAGACGTATGGAGTGTAGTAAAAGCAGTGCTCAGAGGGAAATTTATAGCTGTCAATGGCTACATTAAAAAAAGAAGATTTCAAATTGGTAATTAACTATACATTTTAATGAACTGGAAAAAGAAAAGCAAATGAAATGCAGAGCTAGAAAAACTTAGGAAATAGTAAAGAATATAGTTGAGATAAAATAGACAAATAGAAAAATAACAGGAAGAAAGTATAACCTAAAGTTATTTTCTTAGAAATTAATAATATTTCATTACTACTCAACACAATCTGGGCTTCCCTGATGGATCAGCAGGGAAAGAATCCACCTGCTGTGCAGGAGATGCAGGAAACATGGGTTTGATCCCTGACTTAGCAAGATCCCCTCGAGGAAGAAATGGCAACCGACTCCAGTACTCTTGTCTGAAAAGTCCCACGGACAGAGGAGCTTGATGGGCTACAGTCCAAAGGGTCACAAAGAGTCAGACATGACTGAGCATGCATGCAAACCAATCTATAGATTCAATGTAATCTCAATTAGAATCATAATCCCAAAGGCATTTTTAACAGCAATAGAAAAACCCACCCTAAAATTTATGTAGCATCTCAAAGGGATCAGGAATAGTCAAAACAACCTTGAAAAAGAACAGAAATAGAGGATTTGCACTTTGGTTTCAAAACTTACTGCAAAACTAATAAGACAAATGTAGTACTGGCATAAAAACAGGACCAATGGAATAAACTTGAGAGGCCAGAAATAAATACTCACGTATGCAGAGAAATTCTTTTTGGCAATGGCATCAAGACCAGTCAATAAGAATGAAGGGATTCAAGGAAACAAAAAGCTGCTTCATTTACAAAATCACTAAGATTGATAAGCCTCTATGTAAGACTGAGAGAAATAGACAAGACATGAGTCATCAATTTCAGGAATGAAATAGAGGATGTTACTACATTTACTTAAAATAGAATATGGAGTTAAATAACCAGTAGGTCAAAGAACAAACCATGAGAGTAATTGGAAAATTTTTGAGATGAATATAAATGAAAACACAACATATCAAGACGTATGGAGTGTAGTAAAAGCAGTGCTCAGAGGGAAATTTATAGCTGTCAATGGCTACATTAAAAAAAGAAGATTTCAAATTGGTAATTAACTATACATTTTAATGAACTGGAAAAAGAAAAGCAAATGAAATGCAGAGCTAGAAAAACTTAGGAAATAGTAAAGAATATAGTTGAGATAAAATAGACAAATAGAAAAATAACAGGAAGAAAGTATAACCTAAAGTTATTTTCTTAGAAATTAATAATATTTCATTACTACTCAACACAATCTGGGCTTCCCTGATGGATCAGCAGGGAAAGAATCCACCTGCTGTGCAGGAGATGCAGGAAACATGGGTTTGATCCCTGGCTTAGCAAGATCCCCTCAAGGAAGAAATGGCAACCGACTCCAGTACTCTTGTCTGAAAAGTCCCATGGACAGAGGAGCTTGATGGGCTACAGTCCAAAGGGTCACAAAGAGTCAGACATGACTGAGCATGCATGCAAACCAATCTATAGATTCAATGTAATCTCAATTAGAATCATAATCCCAAAGGCATTTTTAACAGCAATAGAAAAACCCACCCTAAAATTTATGTAGCATCTCAAAGGGATCAGGAATAGTCAAAACAACCTTGAAAAAGAACAGAAATAGAGGATTTGCACTTTGGTTTCAAAACTTACTGCAAAACTAATAAGACAAATGTAGTACTGGCATAAAAACAGGACCAATGGAATAAACTTGAGAGGCCAGAAATAAATACTCACGTATGCAGAGAAATTCTTTTCGGCAATGGCATCAAGACCATTCAATAGGAAAGGGCAGTCATTGAAACAGATGGTGCTGGGAAAACTGTGTATCTACTTGCAAAAGACTGAAGTTAGACCTTTAACTAAAACCATATTCAAAGATCAACTCAAAATGGATAGAGACCTAAATGTAAGACCTTAAACTATAAAGCTCTCAGGATAAAACATAGGGCAAAAGCTCCATGACATTGAATTTGGCAATGATTTCTTATGTAAGACACCAAAGGAATGTGCAAAAAAAGGGAAAAATAGACAAATTGGAGTTTATGAAAATTATAAAATTGTTTGCATCAAAAGATGCTATCAATAGAGTGAAAGGGCAGCCCACAGAATGGTAGAAAATATGTGCAAATCATATTTCTGATAAGGGATTAATATCCAGAATATACAGAAAACTTCTAAAACTCAGTAACAAAAAAGTCCCAATTTTTTAAAATGGGCAAAATCCTTGAATAGATATTTCTCCAAATAAGATATATAAATGACCAATAAGCATATTAAAGATGATCAGCATCACCACCCTTTAGGGAAATGTAAATAAAAGCACAAGGAGAACTCATTTCAGTCATATTATGACTGCTATAACAAAACAGAAATGAGAAAGTATTGTCAAGGATGTGGAGAAATTGGAATCCTTGTGCAACGTTACCAAGAAAAAAAAAAAAAGTGCACCTGCTGTGGAAAATAGTACAGTGGTTCCTCAAAAAGAAAAAAGTAGAATTACTATATTATCCATCAATTCCACTTCTAGGTATACCCAAGAGAAATGAAAGCAGTGTCTTCAAGAAACAGATATGTAATCTCAATTAGAATCATAATCCCAAAGGCATTTTTAACAGCAATAGAAAAACCCACCCTAAAATTTATGTAGCATCTCAAAGGGATCAGGAATAGTCAAAACAACCTTGAAAAAGAACAGAAATAGAGGATTTGCACTTTGGTTTCAAAACTTACTGCAAAACTAATAAGACAAATGTAGTACTGGCATAAAAACAGGACCAATGGAATAAACTTGAGAGGCCAGAAATAAATACTCACGTATGCAGAGAAATTCTTTTCGGCAATGGCATCAAGACCATTCAATAGGAAAGGGCAGTCATTGAAACAGATGGTGCTGGGAAAACTGTGTATCTACTTGCAAAAGACTGAAGTTAGACCTTTAACTAAAACCATATTCAAAGATCAACTCAAAATGGATCAGAGACCTAAATGTAAGACCTTAAACTATAAAGCTCTCAGGATAAAACATAGGGCAAAAGCTCCATGACATTGAATTTGGCAATGATTTCTTATGTAAGACACCAAAGGAATGTGCAAAAAAAGGGAAAAATAGACAAATTGGAGTTTATGAAAATTATAAAATTGTTTGCATCAAAAGATGCTATCAATAGAGTGAAAGGGCAGCCCACAGAATGGTAGAAAATATGTGCAAATCATATTTCTGATAAGGGATTAATATCCAGAATATACAGAAAACTTCTAAAACTCAGTAACAAAAAAGTCCCAATTTTTTAAAATGGGCAAAATCCTTGAATAGATATTTCTCCAAATAAGATATATAAATGATCAATAAGCATATTAAAGATGATCAGCATCACCACCCTTTAGGGAAATGTAAATAAAAGCACAAGGAGAACTCATTTCAGTCATATTATGACTGCTATAACAAAACAGAAATGAGAAAGTATTGTCAAGGATGTGGAGAAATTGGAATCCTTGTGCAACGTTACCAAGAAAAAAAAAAAAAGTGCACCTGCTGTGGAAAATAGTACAGTGGTTCCTCAAAAAGAAAAAAAAGTAGAATTACTATATTATCCATCAATTCCACTTCTAGGTATACCCAAGAGAAATGAAAGCAGTGTCTTCAAGACAGATATGTACACCCAAGTTCTTAGCAACATTATTCACAATAGCTAAAAGGTAGAAGTGAAACTGCACCCCACAGGTTCAACTATCCATCCTGAAACCATGCCCCATAGAGCTAGCAGAAACTGGTCACTAACAGAAATCCTTGAACTTATCTTACAAAACATCAAGTAAAACAGCTTGCTAAAAAAACCTCCAGCTCAATATCGGAAGAAAAAACAAACCAATCGAAAAGTGAGCAAAAGACAGACATTTCTCCAAAGAAGACATACAGATGGCTAATAAAAACATCACTCATTATTAGAGAAATACAAATCAAAACTACAATGAAACATCACCTTGCACCTCACAGAATGGCCATCAGCAAAAAATCCACAGACAATAAAGAGAAAGTGTGGAAAAAAGGGAACCCTCTTGCACCATTGGTGGGAATGTAAACAGATACAGCCACCAGGGAAAAAAGTATGGAGATTCCTTTAAAATCTAGGAGTAAAACTACCATACGACCCAGCAATCCCACTACTAGTCACATGCTCTGAAGAAACCAAAATTGAAAAATACACATGTACCCCAATGTTCATTGCAGTACTATTTACAGTAGCTTGAACATGGAAACAAGCTAGATATCCACCAAAAGGTTAATGAATAAAGAAGCTGTGGTACATATACACAATGGAATATTAGCCATAAAAAGGAATTCATTTGCATCAGTTCTAATGAGGGTGTACAAACCTAGAGCCTATTAAACAGAGTGAAGTAAATCAGAAAAAGAAAGAGAAATATTGTATACTAACACATATATATGGAATCCAGAAAGATGGTACTGATGAATGTACGTGCAAGGCAGCAATGGAGAAACAGACATAGAGAACAGACTTATGGACATTGCGGGAAGGGAGGAGTGGGTGAGATATATGGAAAGAGTAACATGGAAACTTACATTACCATATGTAAAACTAAGAGCCAATGGGAATTTGCTGTAAGACTAAGGGAACTCAAACAGCGGCTCTGTAACAACCTAGAGGGATGGGATGGGATGGGAGACGGAAGGGAAGTTCAAGAGGGAGGAAATATATGTACACCTATAGCAGATTCATGTTGATGTTTGGCAGTGAACAACAAAAATCTGTAAAAATATAAGAATATAAAGAAGCTGCAGTAAGACTTCAGAGGGGCTTCCCTTCCCTGGTGGTCCAGTGGGTAAGGACACCGCCTTGCAGTGCAAGGGACGCCGGTTCCATCCCTGGCCTGGGAAGATCCCACGTGCCGCAGAGCTGCTGGACCGATGTGTCCAACGACCGCCGCCAGAGCTCTAGAGCGCATGCGCCCGGAGCCGGTGCTCTGTGACAACAGACGCCACCGCGATGGGAGGCCCACAGGAGCCAAAGAAAAAAGAAAAGAAATAAATTAAAGACCAATAGAGGGCTTCCCTGGTGGTCCAGTGGGTAAGGACACCGCCTTGCAGTGCAAGAGACGCCGGTTCCATCCCTGGCCTGGGAAGATCCCACGTGCCGCAGAGCTGCTGGACCGATGTGTCCAACGACCGCCGCCAGAGCTCTAGAGCGCATGCGCCCGGAGCCGGTGCTCTGTGACAACAGACGCCACCGCGATGGGAGGCCCACAGGAGCCAAAGAAAAAAGAAAAGAAATAAATTAAAGACCAATAGAGGGCTTCCCTGGTGGTCCAGTGGGTAAGGACACCGCCTTGCAGTGCAAGGGGCGCCGGTTCGATCCCTGGCCTGGGAAGATCCCATGTGCCGCGGAGCGGCTGGACCGATATGTCCAATTACCAAGCCAGAGCTCTGGAGCGCATGCGCCCAGAGCGGGTACTCTGCGACAACAGAGGCCACCATGATGGGAGGCCCACATGGGCCAAAGAACAAAGATGGATGAAAAATAGAGAAATGAAAGACCAATAGAAGCGCCCCTCCCACCTCCCCCAAATAAATAAATAAATGTTTAAAAAAAAAAAAAAAAAGACCAATAGAAGTGGCCAAAATAATAATAATAATAACTAAAAAGAAAAAAAGAACCACAGAAAAGATACTTGTGGTATTGGGAGTGGTCTATATTTTGACTGCACCAATGTCAATATCCTGGTTGTGGTACTGCACTACAGTTTTGCAAGAATGTATTCTACTTTTGAGGGAAACCGAGTAAACAATACCTGGCATCTTTCAGTAGTATTTTTTGCAGCTGCACATTGAGTTCCCTTGGTCTTACAGCAGATTCTCATTGGTTATCTATGCTTATCTCATAATAAAAAGTTGAATGAAGACTATATAGTTATTTTTTCATTTTAAAATGTTACTTGTATTAACATTTAGTGGCTATAATATTATTTTTAATGGAATGAAATAAATATTTTTCAATTTAAGTTTTAATTTTTAGTGGAGTAAATGTTAATAAGTATAACTGACTTAAAGAAAAGCTCTTTGGGGTTCTCAATAATTTTTTTTAAAATGGACAGTTTTAGAACTGCTCTCCTGCCTTAGAGCTAATATTAATAGACTTCGATTTCTCCATTCATGGCAAAGCATGAAGAGTTGTTTTTAAACTTGGAACTCAGGTTATTTCAAAGATTTAGGAAACAGAGAGCAATTGATACATAAGGTCTTCCCAACCTTGATTATCTATATAACAGCTGCCAATAGTAACCCTACTGAGGCAACATGCCAGAAGTCTGCACTATACACACAAACTTCATATTGAGTAGATAGCATGGAATGTAAAGGATAACAAATTTCAACCAGATGATACTTTTTCAGGATGACTGTATTATCTTGAGGCTTTTTCCACAGCCTAATAGTTCTTTCAAGAATTAATGTTACAGAAAGTTGAGGGGGGGAGTTATTTTTTAATTTTCCCTTAGAATTTTATTTATTTATTCTTTTGTTGTGGTGAAATATATGTAACATAAAATTTGCCATTTAAACTTTTTTGTAATTGGAGGAAAATTACTTTACAATATTACACTGAATTTTGCCGTACAAAAACACAAATCAGCCATAATTATACATTTATCACCTCCCTATCCCACCCCTTTAGGTCACTGCAGAACGCCAGGCTGGGCTGCCTCTGTTATATAGCAACGTTCAGTGCGGGAAGTAAGAGAAAAGGAAGGTTAGGAATGGTAGCAATTCTAACAAAAACTTGATGTGCTACACTGCCTAGAAGAAAACATCTCTGCCTGGATGATCTGTTAGAGACCTTGGCTTCTAATTTTAAAAGAGAAGACAAAGAACTAATGCTGAATTGTCAAAGTACCCAGTTTGGAAGAAATGACATCTTTAAGCAAAATGGCCAACGTCTTCTGACATTGTCCATACAATGTTAATACATTATTATTATGGATATTTAAGATGAAATCTACAGTTCCTGTACTGCCTGAAACTTTGGTATGCATCTAGATAACTGTTATCTTTTCCATAGATTTTGTACAGAAAGGGCAAGTCTCTACACTTAAGCTTCTGAGAAACCTAACAATAAGTAGCAACTGGTTAGCCTACTTCTCTAAGCCACATTCCATGCTGTATTTTAAAATAGTGCTCCCTTACCCCAATGTAAAGCACACGTTTTAAACTATGGAACTTTGCTCTCCTGCCTTAGAGCTAATATTAATAGACTTCGATTTCTCCATTCATGGCAAAGCATGAAGAGTTGTTTTTAAACTTGGAACTCAGGTTATTTCAAAGATTTAGGAAACAGAGAGCAATTGATACATAAGGTCTTCCCAACCTTGATTATCTATATAACAGCTGCCAATAGTAACCCTACTGAGGCAACATGCCAGAAGTCTGCACTATACACACAAACTTCATATTGAGTAGATAGCATGGAATGTAAAGGATAACAAATTTCAACCAGATGATACTTTTTCAGGATGACTGTATTATCTTGAGGCTTTTTCCACAGCCTAATAGTTCTTTCAAGAATTAATGTTACAGAAAGTTGAGGGGGGGAGTTATTTTTTAATTTTCCCTTAGAATTTTATTTATTTATTCTTTTGTTGTGGTGAAATATATGTAACATAAAATTTGCCATTTAAACTTTTTTGTAATTGGAGGAAAATTACTTTACAATATTACACTGAATTTTGCCGTACAAAAACACAAATCAGCCATAATTATACATTTATCACCTCCCTATCCCACCCCTTTAGGTCACTGCAGAACGCCAGGCTGGGCTGCCTCTGTTATATAGCAACGTTCAGTGCGGGAAGTAAGAGAAAAGGAAGGTTAGGAATGGTAGCAATTCTAACAAAAACTTGATGTGCTACACTGCCTAGAAGAAAACATCTCTGCCTGGATGATCTGTTAGAGACCTTGGCTTCTAATTTTAAAAGAGAAGACAAAGAACTAATGCTGAATTGTCAAAGTACCCAGTTTGGAAGAAATGACATCTTTAAGCAAAATGGCCAACGTCTTCTGACATTGTCCATACAATGTTAATACATTATTATTATGGATATTTAAGATGAAATCTACAGTTCCTGTACTGCCTGAAACTTTGGTATGCATCTAGATAACTGTTATCTTTTCCATAGATTTTGTACAGAAAGGGCAAGTCTCTACACTTAAGCTTCTGAGAAACCTAACAATAAGTAGCAACTGGTTAGCCTACTTCTCTAAGCCACATTCCATGCTGTATTTTAAAATAGTGCTCCCTTACCAATGTAGCACCGTGTTTCTCTCAGCTGAACTGTAGGTAAAGTGCAATGGTATTTCATGCGTTTTCTTCAGGTTTAAATGAACTCCAAACACTATTTAGCTTTTACATTGCTACTAACCTCCAAAATAAAGGGGAGGTGGATCAGATGGTACTGAAAGGAAATTTTAATTCTTTTCCCTTCTAGTCACTGTGGCCTCAGAAAAATACTGCAGAACTTTTCACAAACTCTCTACCTCTTAATTAAATTTTGTGTTGTCAACAAATAAGCATGTTAAAAATCAAACACTGTTGAATATCATTTTGTTGAATACCTACTATGTTACAGCATGCTGTAAGCGTATGCAGTTGCTCAGTCCTGTCTAACTCTGTAACCCCATGGACCATAGCTCGTCAAGCTTCTCTGTCCATGAAATTTTCCAGGCAAGAATACCGGACTGGTTGCCAATTCCTTCTCCAGGGGATCTTCCAGACCCAGGACTGAACCGGCATCTCTTAGGTCTCCTGCATCTGCAGGCAGATGCTTTACCGCTGCGCCACCTGGGAAGCCTTACAGCACATTACAATGTCTCATTTAATCCTCAAAACAAACCTACCGAGGAGGGGAGCAAATCTCATGACATTTCCACTCTGAAGAGAACTATGTGACTGACGGGTAAAGTGAGAAATTTTACCCTATGGTAAAAAGAAAAATCAAAAACTTTGACCATAGTTTTATTTTTTTGTTTTTTTTTTTAAAGCCCAAGACACTACACATCCTGAATGCTGGGGTTCCTGCTCAGCAAACACAGAATTCCCACTGGGAATTTTCTCACCAGTGAGAAGAAACTCGCCAGAGAGGAAACTTACATTTGAAGGGTCATAGTGAGGAGTGCGTTCCCTGTCTAGGCTGGATACTGTGCTATCATGGTAGGAGCGCAGGCTTTGGGGTCAGATAGCCCTGGTGCACACGTCTGAATGGCCATATCGTTTCATATATTAGCTTTCTTCCTTCAGTCTCAGTTACCTCTACCATAAAAGGGAGTCCACTTTGTAGGTTTGTTGTGAGGATTCAGTGAGACTCTGTAATGTACTGTAATACACAGATACTTTAGAAATGATACCTACTTAGCAGATCCTTTTGTAGAATTCATAGGGATCTATTGGAAAGAGAGTATTTGATTGACTTTAAGCTATTGAAGAATTCTAATAATTCTAACACTAAATAATATGACCCATACAGGGAGATGACTTTGTGAAGAGGGAAGTTGTCACTATTATAATATCAATCCTTTCGCAATTCAGGATTCTTATCCCTCCTCTCATTTAAATCTTGTACTGACTCACACTCTTGTTGTCTCTAATCCATCATTTTCTACTCTATTTAACACCCACGCTTTTCTATTCTGCTTCATAATACTGTGGTCGAGTCTATAAATTACACTCTCTTGGCTTCTAGTATTAATAAAATGTAATGACAGAAGGCAAAAGGTTGGGGGAAGGTCTCTCTTTTCTTTTCATGGTCCTTCTTCTCTTTGACTTTCCTCTCTCCTCCTGACAGCATCTTAGGAAGTAGCTCTGTCCCTTGGGGATCCTAGCTCCTACACTAAGGCCGCTACTCCACCCTACTCCATGATCCCACCACCTGCCACACGGGTCCTTTTGGGAACTCCTGGGTTCTACTACCACAGTTCCATGGGGTGGAAACCTCTAACTCTAGTACTAATATCAGGTTATCTCAATGGAAGCTCCAGCAGGTGTAACTGATTTCCTGCTGCTGAACTATAGAGCGGTTTCCCTGAAAGACCAATCCCCTTGGTGTGGCCTCAAGATCCTACATGAGCTTGTCCTGACCTACCTCCCATCTATTGATCGTCTTTCTCTCCAAGGCCTTTTTAATAAACATCGTCAAACAGTCCAGTGTCCATCGTGCCTCATTACCTTCACACCTATGGTTCCTTCTACCTGAAATAGTCTGCCTAACAGACTACTATGCTTTACCTGGGCAATTTTTATTCATCCTCCAAATCTCAGCTTAGATGTCACTTTCTCAAAGAGGTCATTCTCGAGGTCCCAAATCAAATCAGATTTTACATTCTCACAGCACAACACTTTCTCCTTCATAACGCCCCATTGTGTTCACATAGTCTCTTGTTTACTTATTTATTCAGTATTTGTCTTCACTTGTAATGTAAATACACAGATACTTTAGAAATGATACATACTTAGCAGATCCTTTTGTAGAATTCATAGGGATCTATTGGAAAGAGAGTATTTGATTGACTTTAAGCTATTGAAGAATTCTAATAATTCTAACACTAAATAATATGACCCATACAGGGAGATGACTTTGTGAAGAGGGAAGTTGTCACTATTATAATATCAATCCTTTCGCAATTCAGGATTCTTATCCCTCCTCTCATTTAAATCTTGTACTGACTCACACTCTTGTTGTCTCTAATCCATCATTTTCTACTCTATTTAACACCCACGCTTTTCTATTCTGCTTCATAATACTGTGGTCGAGTCTATAAATTACACTCTCTTGGCTTCTAGTATTAATAAAATGTAATGACAGAAGGCAAAAGGTTGGGGGAAGGTCTCTCTTTTCTTTTCATGGTCCTTCTTCTCTTTGACTTTCCTCTCTCCTCCTGACAGCATCTTAGGAAGTAGCTCTGTCCCTTGGGGATCCTAGCTCCTACACTAAGGCCGCTACTCCACCCTACTCCATGATCCCACCACCTGCCACACGGGTCCTTTTGGGAACTCCTGGGTTCTACTACCACAGTTCCATGGGGTGGAAACCTCTAACTCTAGTACTAATATCAGGTTATCTCAATGGAAGCTCCAGCAGGTGTAACTGATTTCCTGCTGCTGAACTATAGAGCGGTTTCCCTGAAAGACCAATCCCCTTGGTGTGGCCTCAAGATCCTACATGAGCTTGTCCTGACCTACCTCCCATCTATTGATCGTCTTTCTCTCCAAGGCCTTTTTAATAAACATCGTCAAACAGTCCAGTGTCCATCGTGCCTCATTACCTTCACACCTATGGTTCCTTCTACCTGAAATAGTCTGCCTAACAGACTACTATGCTTTACCTGGGCAATTTTTATTCATCCTCCAAATCTCAGCTTAGATGTCACTTTCTCAAAGAGGTCATTCTCGAGGTCCCAAATCAAATCAGATTTTACATTCTCACAGCACAACACTTTCTCCTTCATAACGCTTACTACAATTGTGTTCACATAGTCTCTTGTTTACTTATTTATTCAGTATTTGTCTTCCCTTTATCAACTTTTAAGGGACACAAAAAAGGGACAAACTAGGTCTGTCTTATACTTTATACTTAATTTGCATCAAATAAAGTAATTATTCAATAAGTCTTTGTTAAATGATAATATCCTTTACTCATACTTAGAAAATGGTAAACAAAACATTTTCACAGCATTATCTCCTTTGATCTTGACAATAGCTTTGTGAAGTTAAATCAGGCAGATGTGAGAAAAGAATGAGCCCTAGTTTCCAAGAGATGGAAGCCAATGTGTAGCTCACTCAACCTGAAATGACCCAAATCTGACCAGACAGAACTGTGGTATACTCCAGAATGAAATAAACATAACGGCCACCTAACACTTAAAGAAGGAGATGAAGAAAGAAAGCTTTTTTACTGAATACTGAGAATCTAAAATGAAGAGGTAGCAACTGCCTATTGCCTACTCCTCTATTCTGCCTCAGGTCCTAGTGAAAAAATTCTTATGAATCTGGGACGGTTTGTGACTGACTGTGAACGGTGTACTATTAGGGACTATCACCCTTCACCCTTTCTAGATCAGAGCTCAGGTGCTGAGCACTTCCTAAGGCCTCTACTGGTAAGAGCCAGAAGGGTGTACCCAGGCTCTGAGGCACCCACAGAACCCTGTGGTTAGTTTTACAATTAGGTCTCTTACTAACAGCAAGTATCTTTACAAGAGAGCACTTTTCCAGGGTACTCTCACCTAGAGTACTTCTATTGAAATCCAAGTACTTCTATTGAAAGAGATTTTATTGTCTTATTTCCTCATAAGCTTCAATCAGAACATCAGGAATCTAATTATTATTGTTTCAACTGCTTCAATTCACTTAGAGGAACAAATTCAATCATTCAAAACACTTCTAAGTTTCTCTCAGTGCAATAAAGTATTTGATTCACTCAACATTTTAAACCACAACATGGAATGTCTGATAGAATCTATAAAACATCTGCCTAACAGACTTTTCCCTTTTTTCCCCCAACAGCACAAAACACTTTCTCCTTAAAAATTTTAACGCTTACTACAATTGTGTTCACATAGTCTCTTGTTTACTTATTTATTCAGTATTTGTCTTCCCTTTATCAACTTTTAAGGGACACAAAAAAGGGACAAACTAGGTCTGTCTTATACTTTATACTTAATTTGCATCAAATAAAGTAATTATTCAATAAGTCTTTGTTAAATGATAATATCCTTTACTCATACTTAGAAAATGGTAAACAAAACATTTTCACAGCATTATCTCCTTTGATCTTGACAATAGCTTTGTGAAGTTAAATCAGGCAGATGTGAGAAAAGAATGAGCCCTAGTTTCCAAGAGATGGAAGCCAATGTGTAGCTCACTCAACCTGAAATGACCCAAATCTGACCAGACAGAACTGTGGTATACTCCAGAATGAAATAAACATAACGGCCACCTAACACTTAAAGAAGGAGATGAAGAAAGAAAGCTTTTTTACTGAATACTGAGAATCTAAAATGAAGAGGTAGCAACTGCCTATTGCCTACTCCTCTATTCTGCCTCAGGTCCTAGTGAAAAAATTCTTATGAATCTGGGACGGTTTGTGACTGACTGTGAACGGTGTACTATTAGGGACTATCACCCTTCACCCTTTCTAGATCAGAGCTCAGGTGCTGAGCACTTCCTAAGGCCTCTACTGGTAAGAGCCAGAAGGGTGTACCCAGGCTCTGAGGCACCCACAGAACCCTGTGGTTAGTTTTACAATTAGGTCTCTTACTAACAGCAAGTATCTTTACAAGAGAGCACTTTTCCAGGGTACTCTCACCTAGAGTACTTCTATTGAAATCCAAGTACTTCTATTGAAAGAGATTTTATTGTCTTATTTCCTCATAAGCTTCAATCAGAACATCAGGAATCTAATTATTATTGTTTCAACTGCTTCAATTCACTTAGAGGAACAAATTCAATCATTCAAAACACTTCTAAGTTTCTCTCAGTGCAATAAAGTATTTGATTCACTCAACATTTTAAACCACAACATGGAATGTCTGATAGAATCTATAAAACATCTGCCAGAAATAGTGAGTTTAGCAAAGGTTAATATACAAAAATCAACTGCATTTTTATATGCTGGCGACAAATCATCAGGAATTGAAACTTTAAATATACGATTTACAAAATAATCAGTCAGTATCAGTATAAATCCTAAGTCATGTATGACTCTTTGTGACTCCATGTACTATAGCCTGCCAGGCTCCTCCATCCATGGCATTTTCCAGGTAAGAATACTGGAGTGGCTTTCTAGTTCCTTCTCCCCAAAAATATGAAATATGGATAAATCTGACAAAAGATGAGAAATATCTATAAACTGAAAACTACTAAATACTGCTAAGAGAAATTAAAGAGGAACTAAATAACTGGAGAAGTATAGCTTGTTCATGGATCAGAAAACCAATATTGTTTTTCTTTTAATTTTATTTTTTTAACACCAGAAACATTTTGTATTGGGGCATAGCCAATTTTTTTTTTTTTTTAATTTATTTTGGGCGGGGATCGGGTTGGGGAGGGAGGGGAGTGGGCGGGCCACTTCTATTGGTCTTTCATTTCTCTATTTTCATCCGTCTTTGTTCTTTGGCCCGTATGGGCCTCCCATCGTGGTGGCGTCTGTCGTCGCAGAGCACCGGCTCTGGGCGCACGCGCTCCAGAGCTCCGGCTCGGTGATTGGACACATCGGTCCAGCAGCTCCGCGGCACGTGGGATCTTCCCAGGCCAGGGATCAAACCGGCGCCCCTTGCACTGCAAGGCAGTGTCCTTACCCGCTGGACCACCAGGGGAAGCCTGGGGCATAGCCAATTAACAATGTTGTTGATAGTTTCAGATGAACAGGGAAGGGACTTGGCCATACATATATATGTAGCCATTCTTTCCCAAACACCCCTCCCATCCAGGCTGGCACATAATATTGAGCAGAGTTCCATGTGCTATACAATAGGCTTTGTTGGTTACCCATTTTAAATATAGTAGTGTGTACATGACCTTCCCATCCTTTAATATGCCTCCCCATTGGCAAACATGAGTTCATTTTCTTAGTCTGTGAGTCTCTTGCTGTTTGGTAAGTCCATTTGTATCATTTCTTTTTAGATTCCACATATAAGGGATGTCATACGATATTTCTCCTTCTCTGTCTGACTTACTTCATTCAGTATGACACTCTCTAGGTCCATCCATGTTGCTGCAAATGGCCTTACTTCATTCTTTTTAATGGCTGATTTATATATATACAGCATCTTCTTTATCCATTCCCCTGTTGATGGGCATTTAGGTTGTTTCCATGTCTTGGCCATTGTAACAGTGCTGCAATGAACACTGGGGTGCTTGTATATTTTGAGGTCATGTATTTCTCTGGATATATGCCCAGAAGTGGGATTGTAGGATCATATGATAACACTACTCTTAGTTTTTCAAGGAACATCCATACTGTTCTCCGTAATTACTGCACCAGTTTACATTCTCACCAACAACGCAGGAGGGCTCCCTTCTCTCCACACTCTCTCCAGCATTTGTTGTGGATATTTTGATGATAGCCATTTTGACTGAAGTGAGGTGATATCTTGTAGAGAAAACCCGATATTGCTTAAGATGCCAAATCTCCCTAAATGAATCTATGCAGGTTCAATGTAATCTCAGTTAAAATCATTACAGAGGTTGACAAGCTGATTCTAAAAATTTACATGGAAATGAAAAAGATCTAGGATCATCAAAAGAACAAAGCTGGAGGGCTAACACTACCTTTTTAAGACTTACTAAGCTACAGTAATTAAGTCAGTATGACATTGGCATAAAGATAGACAAATTAACCAATAGCACAGAACAGAAATAACCCTCACACATACAGATAACTGGTTTTGACAAAAAGAGTGCAAAGAAGGACAGATGTTTCCAACAAATGGTGCTGGCATATTTATTTATTTATTTTCATTGAAGTATAGTTGATTTACCATACTGTGTCAGTTTCAGGTGTACAATATAGTGATTCAGGTATATAGATAGGTAGGTAGTATATATACCTATATACTTTTTCAGATTCTTTTCCATTGTAGGCTATTACAAGATACTGAATACAGTTTCCTTTGTTAGACTATAAACCCTTGTTGCTTGTCTATTTTACATAGATTAACAGATGTTAATCCAATACTCCTAATTTATCCCTTCCCTACCTTCCTTTTCCTTTTGGTAACCATAAATTTATTTTCTATGTCTATGAGTTTGTTTCTTCTTTATGTATACATTCATTTGTATTATTTTTTAGATTCTACCTAAAAGTGACACTTAGTATTTGTCTTTCTCTGTTTAATTCACTGAATATGATATTCTCTAGGTCATCCATACTGCTGCAAATGGCAAAAATTTCCATCTAAAGGTCCCTCATCACCTTTAGGGAGAGAAAATGAGGCAAAAGATCAACAAAGAAACAGCAGTAAGTGTTACACAGTAAATTAAAAGTAGGACGTGTGATAGGAACCATGTGATTACATTGAACAATGTGATCAGGAAGTGCCCATCTGAGAGGTGATACTTGTAGTTAAGTCTAAACAACTAGGTGAAACTATTCCAAGGCAAGTGAGTAGTTAGCCCTAAGACTGGAACAAGCTTATGGACTTTACCCTTCACTACCATTTTTCCATGTTTCAACTATTTCCTGAAAATTCAACTGAATTTTTTAAGGCCTGGAAGCTAGAACAATGACTATCAGACAATACCTCCAACTAGTGGTATACTAGAAAGAACTTGAGATTTAAAAGAACCACTGCTTCATTAATTTAACTAATATTTGAGCATTTGTCTGCTAACAGACACTGTATCTGACACTTAGACTACAAATAAGATATCCAACAAGCAATTAGAAGTCCTTGGAATAAGTGTTAGGAAAGGAATTAGAACTGAGTACCCTCGAGTCCTCCAGACACTGAGAGAAGGCAGTCACTCAGGCCTGGGGTATGAGGAAGACTTCCTAAAAGTGCTGTTTAAGCAAAGATATAAAGACAAGAACTTAAATCAATGAGAAAAGGGCTAGAAGAGGAAATGAAAATGGCTGCGGTAGAAGGAGCATCATATGGCCCAAGGTGAAAAAGTGCCCAGAACGACAGAGGAATGTGTGACTAGAGCTTACAGTACTCGGATGTGGAGCTGGAGGTGTCAAGTCCTGGATTTTAATTTTTAAGAAAAGGGCTCTAGGGCTTGTTCTAACTAAACCCTTGTTGCTTGTCTATTTTACATAGATTAACAGATGTTAATCCAATACTCCTAATTTATCCCTTCCCTACCTTCCTTTTCCTTTTGGTAACCATAAATTTATTTTCTATGTCTATGAGTTTGTTTCTTCTTTATGTATACATTCATTTGTATTATTTTTTAGATTCTACCTAAAAGTGACACTTAGTATTTGTCTTTCTCTGTTTAATTCACTGAATATGATATTCTCTAGGTCATCCATACTGCTGCAAATGGCAAAAATTTCCATCTAAAGGTCCCTCATCACCTTTAGGGAGAGAAAATGAGGCAAAAGATCAACAAAGAAACAGCAGTAAGTGTTACACAGTAAATTAAAAGTAGGACGTGTGATAGGAACCATGTGATTACATTGAACAATGTGATCAGGAAGTGCCCATCTGAGAGGTGATACTTGTAGTTAAGTCTAAACAACTAGGTGAAACTATTCCAAGGCAAGTGAGTAGTTAGCCCTAAGACTGGAACAAGCTTATGGACTTTACCCTTCACTACCATTTTTCCATGTTTCAACTATTTCCTGAAAATTCAACTGAATTTTTTAAGGCCTGGAAGCTAGAACAATGACTATCAGACAATACCTCCAACTAGTGGTATACTAGAAAGAACTTGAGATTTAAAAGAACCACTGCTTCATTAATTTAACTAATATTTGAGCATTTGTCTGCTAACAGACACTGTATCTGACACTTAGACTACAAATAAGATATCCAACAAGCAATTAGAAGTCCTTGGAATAAGTGTTAGGAAAGGAATTAGAACTGAGTACCCTCGAGTCCTCCAGACACTGAGAGAAGGCAGTCACTCAGGCCTGGGGTATGAGGAAGACTTCCTAAAAGTGCTGTTTAAGCAAAGATATAAAGACAAGAACTTAAATCAATGAGAAAAGGGCTAGAAGAGGAAATGAAAATGGCTGCGGTAGAAGGAGCATCATATGGCCCAAGGTGAAAAAGTGCCCAGAACGACAGAGGAATGTGTGACTAGAGCTTACAGTACTCGGATGTGGAGCTGGAGGTGTCAGCAAGTCCTGGATTTTAAAGCCTTCTATGTTAGAATCTATCCTGAAAACAATGGGGAGCTATTTAAGAGCTTTACATAGGGGACTGATGTGACTAGATTTACACTTTAGAAAGATCCCTGGCTGTAACAGAAAGAATATTTGGATAAGGCAGGACTTTTGGGAGGCAATTGCAGAAATCTCGGGGGGAAATGAAGGCCTAAACTAAGTCAGCAGGGAAGATGGAAAGATAGACTGGAAAGGTATTTAGGAGATAGAATTGGGAGTATCTCGTAACATATTGGATACAGAAGCAAATGAGATGGACCCCAGGTTTCTGGCATGAACAACTGGGTGGACAAGTAATGTCATTTACTAAGAAAGGAAGCACAAGATGAAGATCAGCTTTTAGGGACAAAGGACGTCAGAGACATAAAGTGTCTGAAAAACTTCTGAGGCCTCCAAATGAAAGCATCGTAGGTCAGCTGGGTTCACAGCCTCCAGAGATAGGCCTGATAGGCAGGATCAGAAATGGGGACTCATTTAAGAGCCATCAACTCATCTGAAGCTGGAATCCTGCAAAGCAACTATAAGAAGATATCTTTGAGCCAATCAAAGAAGTTTAGGAAGTACTAGATGACCTTAAGTTATTACTGTTAATTTCTGCTTAGGTATAGAAATGGCACAGTGGCTACGATTTTAAAAAGCCTTCATGAAACGGATTAAAGTATTTACAGGTGAAATGACAACATGCGAAAATGTATCTCTTGCAGCTGAATGATGGTCCATGGGCAGTAATTAAAGTATTACCTAAATTATTCTCCCTACTTTTGTTTATGTTTGAAATGGATAGAATTGCTCTGGGATGAGAAGAAATGAGAAGAAAAGGGAGAGTGGGTGAGTGGATGCTGAAATTCTACGGCATCTCATTATTTAAGGAAAAAAGCACAGGAAGGGCTTACCCTGGTGGTCCGATGGGTAAGGACACTGCCTTGCAGTGCAAGGGGCGTCGGTTCGATCCCTGGCCTGGGAAGATCCCACGTGCCGTGGAGCGGCTGGACAGATGTGTCCAATTACCGAGCCGGAGCTCTGAAGCGCATGCGCCCAGGGCTGGCGCTCTGCAGCGACAGACGCCACCGCGATGGGAGGCCCACAGGAGCCAAGGAACAAAGACGGATGAAAACAGAGAAATGAAAGACCAATAGAAGTGGCCCGCCCGCTCCCCTCCCTCCCCAACCCGACCCCCGCCCAAAATAAATAAATAAATAAATAAATCTTTAAAAAAAAAAGCACAGGAAGAGGAGTTGCTGAAGACTAACACAGAGGTAGGAGAAAATCCAAAGCAACTGGTTTCCCTGGAGTCAAGGGAAGGAGTGTGACAAGGCAAGAATAACCAGTAGCATCCAATAGCGCAGGGGACTCAAGTAAAGGAGCTGAAAATTACTCATTGCAGTTAGCAAACCAAAGGCTGCAATGCCCTTTACCAAGTCAGTCCAGTGCAGTGGTGGACACCAATGCTGTACGTCAGTGTGCTGAAGAATAAATGAGATATGGAGAAATGGTAAAAGGTGTACAAACCACTCTCTAGCAGATGAGTTCAGAAGGGGGACAAACGGGAGTTGTACCTAAAACTCTTTGGGACTGAGAAACGGACTATGGGTCTTAAGATGGGAAAGACTTGAGCCTGATTAAATGAAAAAAGGGGTATCCTTGTCACGAACTTGTATAGGTCACATTTGTAAAATGAGAATAATTAGGATGACCATTCAGGACTCAAACAAGATATTATGAGTGAAAGCCTGCAGTAAACTGCCAGGTGTTATATACATTACTATTACGAAGTAGGTAAATACTATTAAATGTAAAGTCCAAGCAGGCTTCCCAGTCTGCTTGCTTCCTCTCCATAAGCAAAGAACATTATATCTTCACCAGGATGGAGGGAAAGAGAGAGATTAGAGCGAAATAGCTAGTGAAGATCATCGAGAGATAATACAGGCCATTTTTCTGTTGCACGGACAAAGTTAGTGATTTATTCTGCAAAGCAAATGAATCAGGAACCATTTTCTATTAATGGTAAACAGGAAAAAATATTTAAAGCCTGGCAATATGTAGCCAACAGATTGTACATATTACAAAGGCAAATGTAATAATAAAGGAAATAGAGTTCTATAAAAATTAAATAATGAAAATGGTATTCAGAAATCCATTAGCAAGGAACTATGATGCGAGGGAAAGGAGCACTTTCCGTGTGAGCAAAGACCTTTGCTTTCAAAATCCTTAATGAAGATGAGTCCAAAAACAGTACTAAAAGCTACAGGAAAGTCTTGAAAATCAAACTGTGAAAAAAAAAAAAAAAACAGGCTTCTGTGGACGCCCATAATGGACCCTGAAGTCAATACCACACGTGTTAAATGGCTGCAAACCACCACTAAATGGATACGTGAAATACATTTTGTGTGGCTATTCTGCTTCCCCCTCCCCCTTGTTTAAATCAAAGCATATTGCTGGATCTAAAGAGTGTTGGAACTTCAGATTCTGGTTTAAAACTGCAGCCAGTGGAGGTTTTCTCTGAGTTCCTTATTGACAGGTTGTACTATGCTCTTCTCCTCTGCCATTTGCCTTTCTCTTCTCTCTTGTTCTTTTTTCCCTTCATCTTCTGTATCACAGCAAAATCACTGCCAATAACTTTTTTTTTTTTAATTTCGGCCCCTTTGGTTGTTTTTTAAGTTATTTTCATCCATCTTTTATTCTTTGGCCTGTGTGGGCCTCGCACCACAAGGGCTTCCCTCGCTGCAGAGCGGGGACTCTGGGCGCATGCACTCCAGAGCACTAGCTCGCAATTGGACAGACGGGTCCAGCTGCTCCCTTGCACGTGGGATCTTCCCAGGCCAGGAATTGAACCGGTACCCCTTGCACTGCAAGGTGGGCTGTTTACCCACTAGACCACCAAGGAAGCCCCAAGAACTACTTTTAGCACGACTTTTAAGCCCCCCTTTCCCAAGACGCTCTTGTATTTTCAAAGCTATCTCTAATACTGATTAAGCAAGTCTCCATACTCTAACAGCAAATGAGAAAGTCTCTTTGAAGGACGGGCAGTTCAAGTCCTTGATATTGGGTGTCATTGGCTGTGGCACCCTGAGTGGATGCTAGAGTTCAGTCTGGAAGTGAAGCTCCCCTCTTGGCTCTCAGCTCACCATCTCAGATGTAACGAAATTGAGCGGCAGATCGTTTCTTTTTTATGCTGAGAATCCTCTAGGCTGCCAGAAAAGCATCAAAGTGATCTTGAGGCTGAGAACCCTTCTGTTGTTCCCACTTTGTCTAGTCATTGCAAATGTGTTTGAGCTAACAGGGAGTGAACAGTACATAAATTCAAATCCCTTGTGGTTTTCTTATGAACAACAGTCATTTGTTAGCTTAAATAAAATGCAGACCCTTTTTGAGAACTGTCATCCTGTAAAACTAATATAAAATCTTTTTCCTGATAACAAGTTTGCAATTCATACTTCACTATGAATGTCAAGCCACTATTTCTTATTGTCAATTAATCATGACGATAATAAAAGAAGAAAGCTTTAGTTCAAATATACGGATGATTTTACCTAACAAAAGAACCAAGAGAGTATCCCCAATTAACAAACTGTTAATAGTTCAATCAATCATTCATCCATGCATTTATCCAAAAAATAGCTTATTAAATACCAACTATACACTAAGCCCTGTGCTCAGCTAATACTTACTGAGGACTTCAAAGTATATTAGGCATTTTCTAAAGGCTTTACATTGCAATGTCTCATTTAATCCTCATAAGGAAGCACTAGCCTGTCTCTAACATTTGCTGGGTTAGGAGCAAGGGTAAAATAGAGGACCCTGGACTATCTCCTTCCTCTCCATACCTGCAAGGACTTTTGCATCCATCAGCGTAGGGAGCCCTGGGATCTCAAGTATCAGAAGTATGGTCTAGAAGAAGCAGACACAGGCATGTGCGTTTCACCTATGACCTGCTTGGCCATGGAGTGGGACATGCTCAGATGAGAGTCAGAGAAGAGTCCTCCAAAGCACTAGCTCAGGGCAGGAGCCCTGGCTGCCTGGGTCTGAAGGGTAGTATCAGTGTGGAAGGTGTAATAATTCTCCCAATTTGAAGATGAGAAAATTAAGATGAGATGCTAAACAACTTGTCTGAGGTCACATAGCTGTGAGTGCTCAGTTGTGTCTGACCCTGTGAATCCTATGGATTGTAGCCCATCAGGTTCCTCTGTCCATGGGATTCTCCAGGCAAGAATATTGAAGTGGGTTGCCATTTCCTCCTCCAGAGAATCTACCTGACCCAGGGATCGAAACTGTGTCTCTTATGTCTCCTCCACAGGCAGGCGGGTTTTCTTCTGCTACCACCACCTGGGAAGCTAGTAAGTGATAAAGCCAGGATTTGAAAGCAGGCAGGCCCTGGAGTCAGACTGCATTGGTTTAATTCCTAGTCCTGCCGCCTAGATGATGTTATCTCTTCATGCATTAATGAGAGAATAGTTTTCTGTCGTCATAGTTTATTCTATAGTGGGAAAGACAAACAAAAACAAATTTAAATTGAATAACTATATAAGTATATACTTTACAGTATAAATTATAAATACTATAAACAAAAGGTAATGGTAGAAAAGGTAAACAGGGAGAAGGAAGCGCATTTAGACAGAGGTCTTTCTAGGGCTTCCTTGGTGGTCCAGTGGTTAAAAACCTGCCTATCAGTGCAGGGCACACGGGTCTGATCCCTGGTTTGGGAAGATCCTACATGCTGTAAAGCAACGAAGCCTATGTGCCACAACTGTTGAAGTCCACATGGCCTAGAGTATGCGAAGTGGCTGAGCCACTGAATCACGACATTAAAATGTATTTCCTATATGCCACACAAATCAGAGGAGAAGAAAATTTGCAAGTAAAGAGAAGAAAAGCAACTCGACTTCTGCATTTCACTGATTATCCTAACATCTAGAACCAACTAACCCCAAGGGTGATGCTAAGTTTTCAATAGCCCTGCAACCTCACTGAATGTGATTTAAATTTTAGCTCCAGACATGGCCCCTGAACATCACTGGCCAGAAGACAGCTCACTCATCTCTCTCAGGCCCCCATCTGTATCCCCTAATCCAGTTTCCTTCACGTGAGCACTATGAGATCCACTCTACCCCTTCCAGTTTAAGGGATGGCTTTGGAACCCAGCCATGGCCCTTGGGATAGCATTGGTTCTCCCGAGGCACCGTCCCTCTCCTGAGCCTCCTATAAATTGAACTCTAGCCCATGGCCCAGGATACCTCCAGTCTTTGCTGAATAGATCAGAACTTTTGTAGAGGTGGGAAAGGTGGCTACCCACAAAGCGGGGGAGGAGCTTTGGTTTTTTTTAACCAATTGGCATTTTGAAAATATGAGTTTAAGGCACAGAATTTCCCCCTTTTAGTGACTGTACATCCATGTATGTTCATTGGAAAGCTGATGGTATGAAACCACTCTCAGCAAACACCAAAAGATACTTTTGATAGTCCCTAATAGGCTTTGTACTCACACAGTATCAGAAATTAATCAAGTACATATCAAAGCATATAATCAAACTTTGGCTGCATGTTTTGGAACTGTTTCATTTTTAACAACAAATTCATAGGTGTGAGAATCTCTAATACTTCTCACTGTCCCCAGTACCAAAATCTCGGAAATTAGGAGAGTTCTTCAGTAAAAATATTCCAGCAGATGCCCTTAATCTATAGTTCATGAACACTCTGAAACTGAATGTAAAACTGTGTGTATGTGTATTTTTCTAGGGAAAGGATCTACACCATTCATCAGGTACTCAAATAAAACACAGCTTCCAAAAAAACTAAGAATTTCTACATTTCAGTGATACCACCACCTATCTTTGTTCCTCTCTTGTACAGTTTTGATATGTGTAAATTCATTTCTGTGTTGCTTGTGGGGAACTATGAGGAATTCAATTTCAGTCATCTCTCCTGGGGATAATTAGAAGAATAGGGGAAATGAGAATAGGAACAGGAAATGCAGTCGTTGGCAAGACAGGAATAGAACTTTTTACGACATCTCAGGAGAAATAAAGAAGTCCAGGGAAAAAATAAGCCTGCTTTTGCACTGCCCTCCCGTGTCTGTAGGGAGGATAGGCAGACAGTATTGCTACAGCTTGGAATCATCCAGGTCAAAGCTAGGGCTCTGAACTGGAGGAATTAAGAAATACAGATGTCCTCATGGGTTCAATTTCTCAACACCTCCCGGTCATTTGGGGCTGAAAATAAAGGTCGTGACAAAGATGAGTTTTCTCCCGAGGCACCGTCCCTCTCCTGAGCCTCCTATAAATTGAACTCTAGCCCATGGCCCAGGATACCTCCAGTCTTTGCTGAATAGATCAGAACTTTTGTAGAGGTGGGAAAGGTGGCTACCCACAAAGCGGGGGAGGAGCTTTGGTTTTTTTTAACCAATTGGCATTTTGAAAATATGAGTTTAAGGCACAGAATTTCCCCCTTTTAGTGACTGTACATCCATGTATGTTCATTGGAAAGCTGATGGTATGAAACCACTCTCAGCAAACACCAAAAGATACTTTTGATAGTCCCTAATAGGCTTTGTACTCACACAGTATCAGAAATTAATCAAGTACATATCAAAGCATATAATCAAACTTTGGCTGCATGTTTTGGAACTGTTTCATTTTTAACAACAAATTCATAGGTGTGAGAATCTCTAATACTTCTCACTGTCCCCAGTACCAAAATCTCGGAAATTAGGAGAGTTCTTCAGTAAAAATATTCCAGCAGATGCCCTTAATCTATAGTTCATGAACACTCTGAAACTGAATGTAAAACTGTGTGTATGTGTATTTTTCTAGGGAAAGGATCTACACCATTCATCAGGTACTCAAATAAAACACAGCTTCCAAAAAAACTAAGAATTTCTACATTTCAGTGATACCACCACCTATCTTTGTTCCTCTCTTGTACAGTTTTGATATGTGTAAATTCATTTCTGTGTTGCTTGTGGGGAACTATGAGGAATTCAATTTCAGTCATCTCTCCTGGGGATAATTAGAAGAATAGGGAACTGAGAATAGGAACAGGAAATGCAGTCGTTGGCAAGACAGGAATAGAACTTTTTACGACATCTCAGGAGAAATAAAGAAGTCCAGGGAAAAAATAAGCCTGCTTTTGCACTGCCCTCCCGTGTCTGTAGGGAGGATAGGCAGACAGTATTGCTACAGCTTGGAATCATCCAGGTCAAAGCTAGGGCTCTGAACTGGAGGAATTAAGAAATACAGATGTCCTCATGGGTTCAATTTCTCAACACCTCCCGGTCATTTGGGGCTGAAAAATAAAGGTCTTGTGAACAAAAAGATCTTTTTGAGTTTTCTAAAACAAAACAATAAGGCATAATGAACTGAATTTTCCACATTAGTAGAAATGGAAATTATTCTATTATTTTTCACTTACCTTTTTTCCTGACTGGTGGAAGTGTTCTAGGATCTCCTTTCCCCAGTTTCAACATAATAGTCAGAAATCTGCCTTGCTTCCTTGGAGATAGCTCTGCATTCTAAGAGTCACTATTTCACATGGAGGCTATCTAGGTTCAGGTGTCATATGTCAGAGCTGTCCATTCCTGACCTGAGCTCCATTTCCTGGGTCCGACAGTGATCTCAGTACAAATCACAGAAAAACCTGGGCATTTGAGATGGTGAAGGCTCTGGGTCAGCCCGTCACAAATTACAGCTCTTTCATTCATTCCATTGGGCTTCCTTGGTGGCTCAAATGGTAAAGAATCTGCCTGCCAATGCAGGAGACCTGGGTTTGATCCCCCAGAAGATCCCCTGGAGAAGGGAATGGTCACCCACCCCAGTATTCTTGCCTGAGAAATCCCAGGAACAGGGGAGCCTGGTGGGCTACAGTCCATGGGGTCACAAAAGAGTTGGAAATGACTTAACAACTAAACAACAACAACATGGGTTTGTCATATAGAGTATTTATTACATGAGGTGTGCTCATTTTACACACAATTTGTTGGGTTTTTATTATAAAAGAGTATTGAATTTTGTCTAGTGTCTTTCTGTATCTATCAAGAAGATCATATGATTTTTATCCTTCATTCTATTAATGTGATGTATTAAGTTTACCGACTTGCATATGTTGAACCACTCTTGCATGCCAAGGATAAATCCTACTTTTTAATGCAGTATCAGCCTTTTAACGTGCTACTGAATTCGGTTTGCTAGCATTTTGCTGATGAATTTCGTATCTATAATCCTCAGAGATACTGGCCTATAGTCTTCTTTTCTTGCAGTGTTCTTATTTATCTTTGGTATCAAGATAATGGTGCCCTTTTAGGGGAGAACTTCTTAAATGAGTATATATAGAGTTTGCTACAGAAAGCACAAAGACAAAAAACTCACGTGAAAAAATAGGCAAAATATAAAGAATACACAAAGTACTGAAAAAGATAGACACTTGGCCAATGAGCAGATGAGAGAGGTACTCAGTCTTCCCGGAGTCAGACAAATGAGAGAAAAGACCAAATGAGAAATAATTTTAGTTTTTTGGCTGGCAAAAATAAAAAACTGGCACTACCAAGTGTTGGAGTACAATCAGATCTGCTATAATATTTATCATGAATATGTGACTCTGTTTCAATGTAATTATTAATGAACAATTTGAGCACAGCATGAACGTTGTATTTGATTATGCACTATTTCATCCTGACAAAGGCAGAAAACTGTATCCATTTGAACCAAGCCACATAGGAATATACATTATACAGACATCTCTGATACCAATCAATATCTCAGTTCACCTGTATTATGAACACCTGTATTATTGTACCACATTTGGTGGTACAATATTGCATCCAGTTTCAGATAACCTTTCTACCATTCTACACAATAAATCACAAACTGCCTTCCAAAACCCAGTCTTTTTCAAAGTTAAATACTATATTTATTATAATATTTATATATTTCAAAAGTCTTTAACATGTAAAACTGTGCTACTCTTTTTACATGTCACTGACAAAACTTTTTTTTAATTTTTATTTTTTAAAGTTTTTACAGAGTTTTGTTGTTCACAGACATATATGTTCCCAGATCAGTCACATGCATACCCCTGGTCCCCTCCCCACTCCCAGCCACCCCCATCCCACCCCTCCAGGCTGTTGCACCAAGCCCTTGTAGGAACTCCTATTCCCTCAACGCAGTGACAATAGCTATCTTTTTCATATATGATAGCAAGGCTTCCATGTTACTCCCTCTATGCCTCCTACCCGCTATTCACTTCCCACAATGTCCATATGTCTATTCTTTGTCTGTTTTTCCATGGGTTCACTGCGTGTGTTATCTTACCCTTTTACTAGAGTTCATATATGTGTGTTAGTATACTGTACTTGTCTTTCTCCTTTTGACTGACTTCACTTTTTACGATACGTTCTAGATTCAGCCACCTCATTAGGGCTGATTCTTCTGCATTTCTTTTTACAGCTGTGTAGAATTCCATTATATATATGTACCAGAACTTCTTTATCCATTCATTCATTGATGGACATCTAGGTGATTCCATGTTCTGGCTATTGTATAGAGAGCTGCAATGAACATTGGGGTACAGGTGTTTCTTTCAGTTTTGATTTCATCAGGGTATAAGCCTAACAGTGGGATTGCTGGGTCATAGGGTGCTTCTATTTTTAGTTTTTTAAGGAATCTCCATTCTGTCTTCCATAGCAGCTGTATCAATTTACGTTCCCACCAGCAATGCAGGAGTGTTCCCTTTTCTCTGCACCCTCTCCAGCATTTTTTGTCTGTAGATTTGTTGATGATGGCCATTCTGACAGGTGTGAGGTGATATCTCATTGTAGTTTTGATTTGCATTTCTCTAATACTAAGCGAGGTTGAGCATCGTTTCATGTGCTTTTTTTGGCCATCTGTATGTCCTCTTTGGTGAGATGTCTCTTTTGCATCCAGTTTCAGATAACCTTTCTACCATTCTACACAATAAATCACAAACTGCCTTCCAAAACCCAGTCTTTTTCAAAGTTAAATACTATATTTATTATAATATTTATATATTTCAAAAGTCTTTAACATGTAAAACTGTGCTACTCTTTTTACATGTCACTGACAAAACTTTTTTTTAATTTTTATTTTTTAAAGTTTTTACAGAGTTTTGTTGTTCACAGACATATATGTTCCCAGATCAGTCACATGCATACCCCTGGTCCCCTCCCCACTCCCAGCCACCCCCATCCCACCCCTCCAGGCTGTTGCACCAAGCCCTTGTAGGAACTCCTATTCCCTCAACGCAGTGACAATAGCTATCTTTTTCATATATGATAGCAAGGCTTCCATGTTACTCCCTCTATGCCTCCTACCCGCTATTCACTTCCCACAATGTCCATATGTCTATTCTTTGTCTGTTTTTCCATGGGTTCACTGCGTGTGTTATCTTACCCTTTTACTAGAGTTCATATATGTGTGTTAGTATACTGTACTTGTCTTTCTCCTTTTGACTGACTTCACTTTTTACGATACGTTCTAGATTCAGCCACCTCATTAGGGCTGATTCTTCTGCATTTCTTTTTACAGCTGTGTAGAATTCCATTATATATATGTACCAGAACTTCTTTATCCATTCATTCATTGATGGACATCTAGGTGATTCCATGTTCTGGCTATTGTATAGAGAGCTGCAATGAACATTGGGGTACAGGTGTTTCTTTCAGTTTTGATTTCATCAGGGTATAAGCCTAACAGTGGGATTGCTGGGTCATAGGGTGCTTCTATTTTTAGTTTTTTAAGGAATCTCCATTCTGTCTTCCATAGCAGCTGTATCAATTTACGTTCCCACCAGCAATGCAGGAGTGTTCCCTTTTCTCTGCACCCTCTCCAGCATTTTTTGTCTGTAGATTTGTTGATGATGGCCATTCTGACAGGTGTGAGGTGATATCTCATTGTAGTTTTGATTTGCATTTCTCTAATACTAAGCGAGGTTGAGCATCGTTTCATGTGCTTTTTTTGGCCATCTGTATGTCCTCTTTGGTGAGATGTCTCTTTTTCCCATTTTTTGATTGGGTTGTTCATTTTTCCGGTGCTGAGTTGTCTAAGTTGCTTGTAGATTTTGGAGATTAATTCTTTGTCTGTTGTTTCATTTGCTATGATTTTCTCCCATTCTGTGGGCTGTCTGTTCAGCTTTTTTGTAATTTCTTTTGCTGTACAAAAGCTTGTAAGTTTCATTAGGTCCCACATGTTCATTTTTGTCTTTAGTTCTGCTATTTTAGTAGGTGGGTTATTGAAGATCTTGCTTTGATTTATGTCCTTGAGCATGTTACCTATATTCTCCTCTAAGAGTTTTATGGTTTCTGATCCTTACATTTAGGTCTTTAATCCATTTTGAGTTTATCTTTGTATATGGTGTCAGGGAAAGTTCCAACTTCATTTTTTTGCATGTTGCTGTCCGATTTTCCCAGCACCATTTGTTGAAGAGGCTGTCTTCTGACAAAACCTTTGAGCATTGTACCCAACCCAATTTTTCCCATGAGCCCTGCAGTATTTATTAGGTACTTATGCATAGCATGGTGACTATGCATAGCATGAATTATGCATACCATTGTGACCTTTTGGACATAAGTGTTGTCTTATAGCTGAATTGACAATGATACATAATATAATCACTTATATGGGGTGTATAATTCTATATTGTCATAATTACTTTGGAAAAAAATTTGACAGTAACTTGGAATGCTGAACACTGACATACCTTATAATTCAATACATATACAGCTGAAAGAAAGTTCTATAATGTGTATCAGTAGACATGTTCAAGAGTATTCACAGCATCAACATACATAATAGCAAAGATTGGGAACAACACAAATGACAACTGACAGGATAAAAGATAAAATGCATGGCAATAAAAACAAATAGAGTCGAAAAAAAGCAAATTCCAGAAGATTATATGATTTTATAAAGTTCAAATACATGCAAGACTATACAATATATTGTTTAAGCAAATATATATATATTGCTTTAACAAGTATATTTTTCATATTTTGTAACTTAAAAGCATGGTAATAATAAACACAAAATTTAAGATCATGGTTACCTCTGAAAAAAGAGGCAGAAAAATGGAATAAGGAAGAACACATAGACTGTGGTAATTATATTTTACTACTAATTTCTAGTTCTAAAGCTAACTTCATAGAATTTCATTATATTATTAATCTAATTTTGTTTACTTAAAATCTAAACAGAAAATTTTGCTGAGTTGTCTAAGTTGCTTGTAGATTTTGGAGATTAATTCTTTGTCTGTTGTTTCATTTGCTATGATTTTCTCCCATTCTGTGGGCTGTCTGTTCAGCTTTTTTGTAATTTCTTTTGCTGTACAAAAGCTTGTAAGTTTCATTAGGTCCCACATGTTCATTTTTGTCTTTAGTTCTGCTATTTTAGTAGGTGGGTTATTGAAGATCTTGCTTTGATTTATGTCCTTGAGCATGTTACCTATATTCTCCTCTAAGAGTTTTATGGTTTCTGATCCTTACATTTAGGTCTTTAATCCATTTTGAGTTTATCTTTGTATATGGTGTCAGGGAAAGTTCCAACTTCATTTTTTTGCATGTTGCTGTCCGATTTTCCCAGCACCATTTGTTGAAGAGGCTGTCTTCTGACAAAACCTTTGAGCATTGTACCCAACCCAATTTTTCCCATGAGCCCTGCAGTATTTATTAGGTACTTATGCATAGCATGGTGACTATGCATAGCATGAATTATGCATACCATTGTGACCTTTTGGACATAAGTGTTGTCTTATAGCTGAATTGACAATGATACATAATATAATCACTTATATGGGGTGTATAATTCTATATTGTCATAATTACTTTGGAAAAAAATTTGACAGTAACTTGGAATGCTGAACACTGACATACCTTATAATTCAATACATATACAGCTGAAAGAAAGTTCTATAATGTGTATCAGTAGACATGTTCAAGAGTATTCACAGCATCAACATACATAATAGCAAAGATTGGGAACAACACAAATGACAACTGACAGGATAAAAGATAAAATGCATGGCAATAAAAACAAATAGAGTCGAAAAAAAGCAAATTCCAGAAGATTATATGATTTTATAAAGTTCAAATACATGCAAGACTATACAATATATTGTTTAAGCAAATATATATATATTGCTTTAACAAGTATATTTTTCATATTTTGTAACTTAAAAGCATGGTAATAATAAACACAAAATTTAAGATCATGGTTACCTCTGAAAAAAGAGGCAGAAAAATGGAATAAGGAAGAACACATAGACTGTGGTAATTATATTTTACTACTAATTTCTAGTTCTAAAGCTAACTTCATAGAATTTCATTATATTATTAATCTAATTTTGTTTACTTAAAATCTAAACAGAAAATTTTAGAAAAAATATGTTATTTGATAAAAGAAACAGCATATTTGAATGCTTTCTGATGAAATTAACATTTGTTTTTGTTTAACAATTATGAACAGAAGTACTTAAAAGGAATGAAAATTTTCTTTTATCATAGCAAAATGGTAGTATTTGTTTACAGGTGATTCAAGTCTAGAAATACCCTACTATAAAGCATTGACTAAATCTTAATATTGGTTAAGTTACTTTATCTAAAAGCTATCTTTTGAATTATACCTCCTAACTTCTCTATTTCCTTTTAAGGAAATTTTCAAGCCATAGGGTTAGAAATAAGCACACACACACACACAAAATCAGTGTGTCCATTAGAAAAAGAAACTGAAATTATAGCCTAAAGGGAAGAGGCTGAGTCATTTCAGTAGAATGATGAACACAAGCTTTCAAAGATGCAATTTCCTTCCCTCCTCCTAATTTGTCAATTTCATGGCCGTCCATTAAGAAGTCAAAATGTCTGTGCTCAGTAAGGACTCCAATACAGGAGTGCAGATGGCAGCACCTGTAATCTGTAAGCTGTTTACTTTGCTAAAGTGTTGTCATTGGCATTGCTGCCTGTGTCTCTGAAGAGGGTCTTTGATCAAATTCACTCAGGTGTTGACTTGTCTTAGGTCTGCCACTAAACATAGTTGCCTAAAGTCACTTTCAGAAACATTTCCTGGAACACACACACACACACAAAGGACCTTGTCTAGAGGCACTTCAGTGAGGCATACAACAGTAGCTCCCAATAGACCATAAGTATGTCACATGTAAGGACCATGTTCCATTCCTCTATATATCCCTGTGACTTGACACATTATTAATGAGTTCTGAATGTACAGGTAAAATGAAATTGTCTATTGCTTTAACAATTATATTTTTCATATTTTGTAACTTAAAAGCATGGTAATAATAAACACAAAATTTAAGATCATGGTTACCTCTGAAAAAAGAGGCAGAAAAATGGAATAAGGAAGAACACATAGACTGTGGTAATTATATTTTACTAGTAATTTCTAGTTCTAAAGCTAACTTCATAGAATTTCATTATATTATTAATGTAATTTTGTTTACTTAAAATCTAAACAGAAAATTTTAGAAAAAATATGTTATTTGATAAAAGAAACAGCATATTTGAATGCTTTCTGATGAAATTAACATTTGTTTTTGTTTAACAATTATGAACAGAAGTACTTAAAAGGAATGAAAATTTTCTTTTATCATAGCAAAATGGTAGTATTTGTTTACAGGTGATTCAAGTCTAGAAATACTCTACTATAAAGCATTGACTAAATCTTAATATTGGTTAAGTTACTTTATCTAAAAGCTATCTTTTGAATTATACCTCCTAACTTCTCTATTTCCTTTTAAGGAAATTTTCAAGCCATAGGGTTAGAAATAAGCACACACACACACACAAAATCAGTGTGTCCATTAGAAAAAGAAACTGAAATTATAGCCTAAAGGGAAGAGGCTGAGTCATTTCAGTAGAATGATGAACACAAGCTTTCAAAGATGCAATTTCCTTCCCTCCTCCTAATTTGTCAATTTCATGGCCGTCCATTAAGAAGTCAAAATGTCTGTGCTCAGTAAGGACTCCAATACAGGAGTGCAGATGGCAGCACCTGTAATCTGTAAGCTGTTTACTTTGCTAAAGTGTTGTCATTGGCATTGCTGCCTGTGTCTCTGAAGAGGGTCTTTGATCAAATTCACTCAGGTGTTGACTTGTCTTAGGTCTGCCACTAAACATAGTTGCCTAAAGTCACTTTCAGAAACATTTCCTGGAACACACACACACACACAAAGGACCTTGTCTAGAGGCACTTCAGTGAGGCATACAACAGTAGCTCCCAATAGACCATAAGTATGTCACATGTAAGGACCATGTTCCATTCCTCTATATATCCCTGTGACTTGACACATTATTAATGAGTTCTGAATGTACAGGTAAAATGAAATTGTCTATCTGGCACATAAACAGAGCTCTACAAACTCAAGTAAACCCAGTGCCTGACTTAGGAATAGGTGGGTCAAAGACAAGGTGGTTGGGCTTCATCTTCATCTTAGTGGCCCTGTGAGTTCTCTCCTAGCTCTAAGATTCTAGGATTAAATGAGTTAATCCTACTGATCGCATCAGTTTCTAGTAATTGATCAATCAACAAACAGAAAAGTACCTTAGAAGATACTGTGCAAAGCACTGTGCAGTGACACTAAAATATTTGGCCATACTTTCTGTATTCAAAGAGCCTAGAGTCCCAGAATTTACATGGAAGTGAAAAGGATCTAGCTAACCCAATTTTCAAAAATAACCAAGTGGGAAGACTTACATGGCATGACTTGAAAACTTAATACAAAGCTACAGCAATCAAAGCACCAGCAGCTGGCATATATAGATAGGCATATATAGACTAATGGAACAGAAGAGAGTCTAAAAAAACAACCATATATAAATCAATTGGTTTTTCATTCGATAACTAAAGACAGTCTTTACAAGAAATATTACTGGAACAATTAGATAATTAGATTTTTAAAAAAGAACCTCTCAATCCTTACTTCATATCATCTAAAAAAATTAACTCAAAATGGAAACAGAGGAAATTTAAGGACTCACCTTACAAAACTTCTATTTAAGAACTCAACTCATAAAACTTCTAAAAGAAAGCACAACAATTTTGTGATCTTGAGATATGCAAAAATTTTAGATAGAACACAGAAAGATTGATAAATGGAACTTCATCAAAATTTTAATGATACTGTTAAGAAAATGAGGAGGATTTAATGAAGATGGAAGAGTAGAAAGCACCAGGAAGCTGTTTCTCTATCTAGACAACAATCCAACTAGCAGAATCTGTCTGATATAACTGTTTTGGAAATCTGGAGTCTATTGAAGGTTGCAACTTCCAGCAGATTGGACTGTGAACTGAGGTGATTGAATCCATTTCAGCTCTTAGCATAGTAGCAGCCACTCATTCCCCACCCCAGCCTCATGGCAGGCAGCCATGTGCCAGGAGCTGCTTGCATACTGTCTGACCCTCAGCACAGAGAGCAAATGGGATTTGTTCCTGAAATGTAGAGATGGTTCAACATACTAAAACCAATTAATATTATACACCACACTAACAGAATAACAAACCTAGTACACATAAACAGAGCTCTACAAACTCAAGTAAACCCAGTGCCTGACTTAGGAATAGGTGGGTCAAAGACAAGGTGGTTGGGCTTCATCTTCATCTTAGTGGCCCTGTGAGTTCTCTCCTAGCTCTAAGATTCTAGGATTAAATGAGTTAATCCTACTGATCGCATCAGTTTCTAGTAATTGATCAATCAACAAACAGAAAAGTACCTTAGAAGATACTGTGCAAAGCACTGTGCAGTGACACTAAAATATTTGGCCATACTTTCTGTATTCAAAGAGCCTAGAGTCCCAGAATTTACATGGAAGTGAAAAGGATCTAGCTAACCCAATTTTCAAAAATAACCAAGTGGGAAGACTTACATGGCATGACTTGAAAACTTAATACAAAGCTACAGCAATCAAAGCACCAGCAGCTGGCATATATAGATAGGCATATATAGACTAATGGAACAGAAGAGAGTCTAAAAAAACAACCATATATAAATCAATTGGTTTTTCATTCGATAACTAAAGACAGTCTTTACAAGAAATATTACTGGAACAATTAGATAATTAGATTTTTAAAAAAGAACCTCTCAATCCTTACTTCATATCATCTAAAAAAATTAACTCAAAATGGAAACAGAGGAAATTTAAGGACTCACCTTACAAAACTTCTATTTAAGAACTCAACTCATAAAACTTCTAAAAGAAAGCACAACAATTTTGTGATCTTGAGATATGCAAAAATTTTAGATAGAACACAGAAAGATTGATAAATGGAACTTCATCAAAATTTTAATGATACTGTTAAGAAAATGAGGAGGATTTAATGAAGATGGAAGAGTAGAAAGCACCAGGAAGCTGTTTCTCTATCTAGACAACAATCCAACTAGCAGAATCTGTCTGATATAACTGTTTTGGAAATCTGGAGTCTATTGAAGGTTGCAACTTCCAGCAGATTGGACTGTGAACTGAGGTGATTGAATCCATTTCAGCTCTTAGCATAGTAGCAGCCACTCATTCCCCACCCCAGCCTCATGGCAGGCAGCCATGTGCCAGGAGCTGCTTGCATACTGTCTGACCCTCAGCACAGAGAGCAAATGGGATTTGTTCCTGAAATGTAGAGATGGTTCAACATACTAAAACCAATTAATATTATACACCACACTAACAGAATAACAAACCTAGAACACATATTAAAAAGCAGAGACATCACTTTACTGACAAAAGTCCATGTAGTCCCAGTAGTCAAGTATGAATGTGAGAGTTGGACCATAAAGAAGGTTGAGTGCTAAAGAATCGATGCCTTTGAACTGTGGTGTTGGGGAGGACTCTTGAAAGTCCTTTGGACTGTAAGTCATTCCTGAATGAGATCAACCCTGAATATTCACTGGAAGGACTGATGCTAAAACTGAAGCTCCAATACCTGGGCCACCTGATGGGAAGAAATGATTAATTGGGAGAGACTCTGATGCTGGGAAAAATGGAAGACAAAAGGAGAAGGGGACAACAGAGGATGAGATGGTCAGATGGCATCACTGAGTCAATGGACATGAGTTTGAACAAGCTTCAGGAGATGGTGATGGACAAGGAAGCCTGGCATGCTGCAGTCCATGGGATCATAAAGTCAGACACAACTGAGCTACTGAAGTGAACTGAACTGAACAGAATGAAGAAACAAACAAAAAACCCACATGATCATCTCAACTGGTGTAGAGAAGGCCTTTGACAAGTTACAATGAAAACTAAAAAATATTGCTAAAAGAAATCAAATAACATTTATGTAAATGGAAACAAGTCCCATTATCATGGATCAGAAGACTTAACAGTGTTAATACATGAATACTTTTCAAAGCAATCTACAGATTCAATGCAGCCCTATCAAGAATCTCAAGGGAACCCCCCTAAAAGCCAAAACAATCTTGAAAAAGAAAAAAAACTTGGAAGATTCACACTTCCTCATTGCAAAATTTACTACAAAGCTTCAGTAATCAAAAGAGTGCAGTAATGCCATAAAGAAAGTCATATAGAGCAATTGAATAAAACAGAAAGTTCAGAAATAAACTCTTGCATATATAGTTGAATGATTTTTGACAAGGGTGTCAAGACTGTTCATGAGGAAAAAAAGAATCTTTTCAAAAAATGGTGCTGAAAAAATCGGATATCCACACACAGAATGAAATCGAATTTTTACCTAACACTATATACAAAAATCAACTCAAAATGGATCAGAGACCTAGGGACTTTCCTGGTGGTCCAACGGTTAAGACTGACCTTCTACTGAAAGGGGGTACAGATTCGATCCCTGGTCAGGGAACTAAGATCCTGCATGCTTGCATGGCATGGCCAAAAAGCTTAAAAAAGAAAAAAAAGAATCAGAGACCTAACTGTAAGGCTTGAAACTATAAAATTCTTGGAAGGAGATATGACAGAAGTCTTACAGCACTGGACTTGGCAATGACTTCTTGGATATGATGTGAAAGGCATAGGCAACAAAAGAAAAAATGGACAAAAATTTTGTGCATCAACCACATAAAAGACTATCCATAAAATGGGAGAAAGTATGTGCAAATCTGATATATGAAATTAATATCCAGTTATAAGGAACATGCAAAACACAACAACAACCAAAGCAAACAACCCAACTCAAATATAGCCAAAAGATTTGAATAGACATTTCTCCAAAGAAAATATGCAAATGGCCAATAAGAACATAAAATAATCCTCAATATCACTAATCCTTTGGGAAATGCAAATCAAAACTACAAGGAGATATCATCTCTTTCATTAGGATGTTTATTACCAAAAACAAACAAACAAACAAATAAACAGAAGACAAATACTGGCAAGCATAAGGAGAAATCAGAACCCCTGTGCATTACAATAAGAATCTAATGGGCATAGCTACTGTGGTACAGGAGTTCCAAAAAAGAATTTAAAATAAAATTACCATATGATCTAGCAATTCCAATTCTGAGTATATACCCAAAAGAATCAAGAGCATGGTCTCAGAAGAATATCTGTACACTCATGTTCACAGCATTATTCGAAACAGTCAAGAGGTAGAAGCCACACAAATGCCTACTAAAGGACAAATGAATAGACAAAGTGTGGTATATAAATACAGTGAAACAGTTGTCAATCTTAGGAAGGAATTTCTGACATATGCTAAAGTATGGATAAACCTTGAAGACACTAAGTGAAATAAGCCAGTCAAAAAAGGACAGATACTGTATGATTCCTCTTATATGCAGTACCCACAACAGTCAAATTCATTGAGACAGAAAATGAAATGGTCGTTACTAGTGGCTGGGAGGAGGAGGCAATGGAAAGTTATTTAATAGGTATAGAGTTTCAGTTTTTTCAAGATGAAAAATTCTAGAGCCTGGCGGCACAACAATATGCGTATCCTTAATACTACTGAATTGTACACTTAAAATGGCTAAAATGATAAGTTTTTGTTCTGTGCCTTTTGTTGATGCTGTTTTAGTCACTAGGTCGTGTCCTACTCTTTTGAGATCCCATATGTTCATGGGATTTCCCAGGCAAGAATACTGGAGTGGGTTGCCATTTCCTCCTCCAGCGGATTTTCCCAACCCAGGGACTGAACTTGCGTCTCTTGTACTGGCAGGTGGATTCTTTCCCTGAGCCACCCGGGAAGCCCTCTCTGCATTTTACCACAGTTAAAAATAAAACAAAACAATCATCATTAAATGGACTAAGACAGGAGAATTTAAAATGGGATGTGGGCTGTCTCATATGATTGTACAAGTTGTGCTTCTTGTGGGCCATGAACTTGAAATCCAGTCCACATTGTTCTCCAAGTCTAGCAACCTAATTTGTAAAGAAGGAAGGGTAAAGGGTGTGGGAAGGAGGAGGGAGGGGAGGAAGACATTAAGAGACATAGTAAGAGAGAGGGGATGGAGAAAGAGAAAAAGAGGGGCCAGGAGAGCACTGGGGAGGAGGGGAGGAAGGCGGAAAGTGTTCTGCCTGGGGTGGGTTTGTTTTCAGGACTTCTGCTTTAAAAGCTTCTAGTTCTTCGAGAGAGCAGCACTGAGCAGCTCAGAATTACTATTTAGGATCTGTGTTCCCCTTTCAAATTACAGAATGTGCAACAGCACTAGATTTTCCTTTGGAAGATAAGATTGAAAGTACTGAATCATCTTTTTCTAATTCTCTCACTGACCTCTGTTTCTAGATAAATGACATTATGCTGAAAAATTCCACCATTTCTCTCAGTTAAATGCTGCCTCCTCCTGAATGGAAATGTTCTAGAATGGGAGTAGTTAACATATGCTAAAGTATGGATAAACCTTGAAGACACTAAGTGAAATAAGCCAGTCAAAAAAGGACAGATACTGTATGATTCCTCTTATATGCAGTACCCACAACAGTCAAATTCATTGAGACAGAAAATGAAATGGTCGTTACTAGTGGCTGGGAGGAGGAGGCAATGGAAAGTTATTTAATAGGTATAGAGTTTCAGTTTTTTCAAGATGAAAAATTCTAGAGCCTGGCGGCACAACAATATGCGTATCCTTAATACTACTGAATTGTACACTTAAAATGGCTAAAATGATAAGTTTTTGTTCTGTGCCTTTTGTTGATGCTGTTTTAGTCACTAGGTCGTGTCCTACTCTTTTGAGATCCCATATGTTCATGGGATTTCCCAGGCAAGAATACTGGAGTGGGTTGCCATTTCCTCCTCCAGCGGATTTTCCCAACCCAGGGACTGAACTTGCGTCTCTTGTACTGGCAGGTGGATTCTTTCCCTGAGCCACCAGGGAAGCCCTCTCTGCATTTTACCACAGTTAAAAATAAAACAAAACAATCATCATTAAATGGACTAAGACAGGAGAATTTAAAATGGGATGTGGGCTGTCTCATATGATTGTACAAGTTGTGCTTCTTGTGGGCCATGAACTTGAAATCCAGTCCACATTGTTCTCCAAGTCTAGCAACCTAATTTGTAAAGAAGGAAGGGTAAAGGGTGTGGGAAGGAGGAGGGAGGGGAGGAAGACATTAAGAGACATAGTAAGAGAGAGGGGATGGAGAAAGAGAAAAAGAGGGGCCAGGAGAGCACTGGGGAGGAGGGGAGGAAGGCGGAAAGTGTTCTGCCTGGGGGTGGGTTTGTTTTCAGGACTTCTGCTTTAAAAGCTTCTAGTTCTTCGAGAGAGCAGCACTGAGCAGCTCAGAATTACTATTTAGGATCTGTGTTCCCCTTTCAAATTACAGAATGTGCAACAGCACTAGATTTTCCTTTGGAAGATAAGATTGAAAGTACTGAATCATCTTTTTCTAATTCTCTCACTGACCTCTGTTTCTAGATAAATGACATTATGCTGAAAAATTCCACCATTTCTCTCAGTTAAATGCTGCCTCCTCCTGAATGGAAATGTTCTAGAATGGGAGTAGTTAACATATTAATATTAACATTTATTGAGCTTTTTCTTTGTTCCAGGGATTGTTCCAAGCACTTTACATGTATGACTGTATCATTTAATCCTGAGATACCCTAGATGAGGTACATACTATTTCTATATAATTTCTCATTGTATAGATGAAGAATCTGAGTCACAGGATGTTGATACTCAGTTGATAAGTAGTGTCCAACTCTTTGTAACCCCATGAAGTGCAGCACGCCAGGCTTCTCTGTCCTTCACTATCTCCCAGAGACTGCTGAAACTCATGTCTATTGACTCAGGGATGCCATCCAACCATCTCATCCCTCTGTCACTCCCATCGCTTCTTGTCTTCAATCTTTCCCAGCGTCAGAGTCTTTCCCAATGAGTCTGGTTCTTCGCATCAGGTGGCCAAAGTATTGAAGCTTCAGCATCAGTCCTTCCAATGAATATTCAGGGTTGATTTCCTTTAGGATTGACTGCTTTGGTCTCCTTGCTGTGAAGAACCTGTTCTTCAGTGACTCCAAGGGCTTCACGATAAGCACAACAAAAGTAGCTAATATTTATATAACACTTATTATGTTCCAAATTCTGTACCGTGAGCATTAAGTGAGACAGAGTGCTTTAAAGCAAAAATGTAGCAAAGTGCCTGGCACTGAGCTCTGCTTCAATAAATGTCAGTGGTTGTCATACATCTATTATTATTAATATTACCACCCTCAGTTCACTTACTCCTCCAACAACACAAGAGGTGTGTATCTTTATCATCCCCCCAGATTACAGATGAGGAACTAACCTTTGGCAGGTGAGAGAACACTCTTAGGGAACACAGAGAGAAACCAAGGCAGGGTGGGGAGCACAGCACCGCATAAGGCAGACAAACCCTGAGGGGCAGAAGGTACTAGTGTAGTAGCAATGGTGTGTGTGTGCTCAGTCATGTCCAATTCTTTGTGACCCCGCGGACTGTAGCCGGCCAGAGTCCTCTGTCCATGGAATTTTCCAGGCAAGATTAATGGAGCAGGTTGCCACTTCCTTCTCAACAGAGATCTTCCTGACACAGGGATCTAACCTACCTCTCTTTCATCTCCTGCATTGGCAGGCAGATTCTTTACCACTGTGCCACCTGGGAAATCCAATAGCAATGGTAGCCTCCACTTATACTTACCAGCTACTGTAGTGATCCTGTTCTAAGAACTTCACAATCATTCTCTTGAAATCTCATACCAACACCTTATAAATATGAGGAAACTGAAGCTTAGAAAGGTCAAATCCAAAGTCTCACAGCCAATAAAAAACAGACCAAATTTAAACTCAGATTTACCTGATTCCAAAGGCATTACAGTTTTCCACGACACTAGGCTTTCTTTGGCCAAAGTTATACTGTAACAGGAAACCACTGTATTGGGCCCCCTACACAGTGAACATCCACCAAGTGGACTCCATGTGTGTGTGCTCAGTTGTGTCCAACTCCTTGCGACCCTAAGGATTGTAGCCCATCAGGCTCCTCTGTCCACGAGATTTCCCAGGCAAGGATACTCGAGCGGGTTGCCTTTTCCTACCCCAAGGGACCTTCCCAACCCAGGGATTAAACCTGCATTTCCTGGGTTGGTAGGTGGACTCTTTACCACTGAGTCACTTGGGAAGCCTATGTGGACTGCACTTTGCAAGTATTATTGTGAAGACAACACATGGGAAACCAGATACTTGGTTTCGATGCATTTTCTAGGCATGATTCCAAGTTCAAAAACGAATGCTTCCTATCCAGGACATTTGTGTACTCAAGTAACAAACCTGGATAATAAAAGGAAAAGAAGAAACCACGGGGCTTTCCTGGAAAAATGGGGAGAGGCTTACTTTTCAAAAGGATGCTTTGGAGGAATATAGCTGGATACAATTTAACTAAATGTGGAACTCAAAATAAGTGGGCTTCGCCTGCTCAAAAGCTTTGAAGACAATAAATAAGTCACAGAATACCTCTTTCCCAAAGCGTAACTCTGTTCCACTGCCACAGAGGCATTATAGAGCTCAGATGGGGAAAAAAAAAAAAGTACTGCCCAGGGACTCCCTGGTAGGCCAGTGGCTAAGACTGTACTCCCAAGGCAGGTGACTCAGGTTCAATCTCTGGTAGGGGTACCAGATCCCACATGCCTCAACTAAAGATCCTGCATGCCACAACTAGGACCCAGTGAAGCCAAATAAAGATAATTTTTCTTTTAAAAAATTTACTGTGCAGAAAAGATCTAGAATATATCAAAAGGACCAGAAACTATAGTCTGCCTTGACTTATGTTAGTGTCATGGATGTTGCTGCAACACTGCAAACAGAATGATGATATTTGCTGGTTACAATGTGTAATACACTTCAGTTTAGACTGAGGCGTCATAAATGCTGTAGAAAACTACAGGTCTCGCCTTGTAAAAATAAACAAAAGAAATTTCAGTCCAATGTCTTACTTCTTCCTAGGAGTTCACCTTTCCCAGCTTTCCCCTCCTCAGGAGAAAAAAATCTTTAAAACCATTTCATAGATAAAAATAGGTTTGGAGTGTCACAGGGGCAACCTTGTAATTTTGTGCTCCTTGGTTATTACTAAGAACACTTGGGTCAGTTGTCTAATTTGAAAAGCTCTGCTGACACTCGAAAGAGCTTGTTCTCTTGTTACTTCACATACATGTAAGAAGCTCCCTAGAAGATAAGCAAACTTTCATACTCGTCTCCATGGTTTGAACTCAAAAAAGAAATGTAAACATATATCATCATTAAACGAGTTGCGATTTTTAATTATGGAAAAATGTTATTAGTTCTGGTAAGGATGATTCCAAAGGTAATAAAGATAAAAGCTGTCAACATTAATTAAGCACATATGCATTAAACCCAAGGTGGCTTCAGTTTCTTTATTGCGCAAACATAATGAACACTTAATCTGAATCTCGATAAGTTACATAATCATGTGACTCAATATAAAGGGAGGATACAACCTTGGCCTTCTCCGTTTTACATGGGAAAACATTAATGACGCTGACATCGGAGACAATTAGACAGTGTCAGCCAATTGTTTTTAGCCAGCTTTCTCTCACATCTGTGGTGTCTACAAGCAAAAGAAGGGTCTTTCATTATAGAGCTCAGATGGGAAAAAAAAAGTACTGCCCAGGGACTCCCTGGTAGGCCAGTGGCTAAGACTGTACTCCCAAGGCAGGTGACTCAGGTTCAATCTCTGGTAGGGGTACCAGATCCCACATGCCTCAACTAAAGATCCTGCATGCCACAACTAGGACCCAGTGAAGCCAAATAAAGATAATTTTTCTTTTAAAAAATTTACTGTGCAGAAAAGATCTAGAATATATCAAAAGGACCAGAAACTATAGTCTGCCTTGACTTATGTTAGTGTCATGGATGTTGCTGCAACACTGCAAACAGAATGATGATATTTGCTGGTTACAATGTGTAATACACTTCAGTTTAGACTGAGGCGTCATAAATGCTGTAGAAAACTACAGGTCTCGCCTTGTAAAAATAAACAAAAGAAATTTCAGTCCAATGTCTTACTTCTTCCTAGGAGTTCACCTTTCCCAGCTTTCCCCTCCTCAGGAGAAAAAAATCTTTAAAACCATTTCATAGATAAAAATAGGTTTGGAGTGTCACAGGGGCAACCTTGTAATTTTGTGCTCCTTGGTTATTACTAAGAACACTTGGGTCAGTTGTCTAATTTGAAAAGCTCTGCTGACACTCGAAAGAGCTTGTTCTCTTGTTACTTCACATACATGTAAGAAGCTCCCTAGAAGATAAGCAAACTTTCATACTCGTCTCCATGGTTTGAACTCAAAAAAGAAATGTAAACATATATCATCATTAAACGAGTTGCGATTTTTAATTATGGAAAAATGTTATTAGTTCTGGTAAGGATGATTCCAAAGGTAATAAAGATAAAAGCTGTCAACATTAATTAAGCACATATGCATTAAACCCAAGGTGGCTTCAGTTTCTTTATTGCGCAAACATAATGAACACTTAATCTGAATCTCGATAAGTTACATAATCATGTGACTCAATATAAAGGGAGGATACAACCTTGGCCTTCTCCGTTTTACATGGGAAAACATTAATGACGCTGACATCGGAGACAATTAGACAGTGTCAGCCAATTGTTTTTAGCCAGCTTTCTCTCACATCTGTGGTGTCTACAAGCAAGAAGGCTCATTGTTTTCACAGGCCTCCTCGGGGCCTTGGCTTTTTGTGTAAACCGTCAATCTTTTGGCGAATATCAAAGCCGTGAGGAAATTAGAACAGACCAGCTCCGCTGCCCCACACTAAAGCTTAGCAGGGTGCATCCACTATGCTACTAATTAGGCAGTGACCAACAAAATAACCTGTCAATGTCCGCTAGCCATTTCCCACACACCTGCATTTCATACCCTAATAAGCATACAGCAAGAGAGAAAAAGGGATAACTGCTGAAGTGTGAAAAATGAACAAAATATAACAATGTTTCCATCCCCACCTATACTTCTAGCAATTACCATTTAACATTAGGGGGACTCAACACGTCTGAAGACTCACAATACAGTATCTGAAACTAAAACCCAGGAAGCCACACATTGAGAGTGTATTAAGGTTTGCTTCGAAAATATCACACTAAGAAGAATCTAGAGTTATGTATAAAACCCAGGAAACTGAAAATAACCATAATTTAGATTAGGGACCAAGAGGCCGACTCTTTAAAAACATTTTCCATTCAAGCCATTGAAAAAGAAATGCATACTATTTTCTTCATCGTTTCCTTCCATAAAACAAAAATATATTGCAGGACAAGAAGTAGGTTGTCATGTTTTTCCTTCTAAATTCTACCCTGATTCAGTAAATGTGTGATCACCATCATTCTTTTGACCGACCACATATTAATTTCTCTTTCAAGTCTCTATTTTTTTCCACGTATTCCCACTGTAGGTTCCGAAAGCAGCATTTTATTTTCCAGCATTTTCAATCACAGAGAGAGCTATGTGCTCTGGCACTTGTGGATGATAGAAAGGTGCAATACTAAATGGTTTGTAAACTCCTTCTCTGACCTGGATCTTAAAAATATATTTGAAAACTCTCATCATCCAGGTGTAGAAACAGGTTCCATTACATCTTTAACATTATCTTTAATCCATTCCAACTGGATCTCTATTTAAGATGTTTCCCACTTTGGTCATTACAGGAAACATTAATGACGCTGACATCGGAGACAATTAGACAGTGTCAGCCAATTGTTTTTAGCCAGCTTTCTCTCACATCTGTGGTGTCTACAAGCAAGAAGGCTCATTGTTTTCACAGGCCTCCTCGGGGCCTTGGCTTTTTGTGTAAACCGTCAATCTTTTGGCGAATATCAAAGCCGTGAGGAAATTAGAACAGACCAGCTCCGCTGCCCCACACTAAAGCTTAGCAGGGTGCATCCACTATGCTACTAATTAGGCAGTGACCAACAAAATAACCTGTCAATGTCCGCTAGCCATTTCCCACACACCTGCATTTCATACCCTAATAAGCATACAGCAAGAGAGAAAAAGGGATAACTGCTGAAGTGTGAAAAATGAACAAAATATAACAATGTTTCCATCCCCACCTATACTTCTAGCAATTACCATTTAACATTAGGGGGACTCAACACGTCTGAAGACTCACAATACAGTATCTGAAACTAAAACCCAGGGGGGAAGCCACACATTGAGAGTGTATTAAGGTTTGCTTCGAAAATATCACACTAAGAAGAATCTAGAGTTATGTATAAAACCCAGGAAACTGAAAATAACCATAATTTAGATTAGGGACCAAGAGGCCGACTCTTTAAAAACATTTTCCATTCAAGCCATTGAAAAAGAAATGCATACTATTTTCTTCATCGTTTCCTTCCATAAAACAAAAATATATTGCAGGACAAGAAGTAGGTTGTCATGTTTTTCCTTCTAAATTCTACCCTGATTCAGTAAATGTGTGATCACCATCATTCTTTTGACCGACCACATATTAATTTCTCTTTCAAGTCTCTATTTTTTCCCATGTATTCCCACTGTAGGTTCCGAAAGCAGCATTTTATTTTCCAGCATTTTCAATCACAGAGAGAGCTATGTGCTCTGGCACTTGTGGATGATAGAAAGGTGCAATACTAAATGGTTTGTAAACTCCTTCTCTGACCTGGATCTTAAAAATATATTTGAAAACTCTCATCATCCAGGTGTAGAAACAGGTTCCATTACATCTTTAACATTATCTTTAATCCATTCCAACTGGATCTCTATTTAAGATGTTTCCCAATTTGGTCATAAAATCTCTAACTCTAACATCTCCATTGATTCCGGTGTTTCTGAACTGAAAAGTACACGCTACCTCAAAAAAAAAAGTTTTTAAGGTTAAAAAATAAAAAGTGTAACAATTTGGTTACTGTGATTAAAATAAAAACAAAACTAAATGGACCCCTCTCAAATTGAAGCGTTAAGAAACAAACTTCGCACAATGGCTCTCTCCACTTTATTTTGCCCTAAACAAAGATTTTGTAGTACAGGTATCCATATGATAGATGTACTATGAAAAGGCTACAGGCTTTTAAGACCATATATCCATTGGAGCAGCTCCTTTTTGTGCCTGGGGATCCAGCTGAACTTTTTTTAAACAGAGAATAAGAGAAATGTAAGGACAAAATAGTGATGTGAAGAAACATAACTCCAGCTCAATATGCGCCAAGAAACAGGCTATATTGTGAGAGCATCCTCGATAGACCCACATACAATATAGACCAACATTCAAATGGTATTTGTTAGATACTTCTGAACACTACTTTTCTTTTCACGAGACTTTATCCAAAAACAGCATTTTCAATGATAAATAAAAACTTTCTCCACCTCTTCCTACTTGAACTCAAGTACAGAAGGCCCCTATTTAAAATGCAGCTCCGGAGCCGCCACCAGGCTGCCTGTTCAGCTGCCAGTGGCTTTTGTGTACAAAGATGTTAATTGGTCCTAATCCCCTCCTAGAAGCTGTTTTGGTAGCCTGACCTGGCACCCTGAAGAAGGACACCTTGGTGTGAAAACCTAAAGGGTCCATTGAGGAGGTAGTGAAAGGCAGCCAAGCATTCCAACACATTTTAATTTCGGGAATTAAAAAAGAGGAACATCATCATGCCGATCCTAGAGAAATCTTACAAAGCTTCAATAACAGTGAAGTAAGTCCTACAAACACACACACACACACACACACACACACACACACACAGAATGAAGCCCCAGAGCAGGGGCCAAAGGAAATTCTGACTCTCAAATTAGAAACTTGTTCAGCTTATGAAACTCATTCTCTGACATTCAGAGACTGAACTTGACTAGCTGAAGCACTCATTTTCTATCTCAATTTACCAAACTGACATACTTGTGAAAATCAGATTCCTACTCTATTCAGCCTATCCAAAGATTCTGCTTAGACTATATGGTCTTATTTAGTTGAAGTATAGTATCTATCTCAATGACTACATTTGTACTATAACCCAGTTTCTGGGTGGCAAATTATGCTAATGGATGCATGATCTACAACTGTAGGGTTTAGAATTTTCTGACAGAGTTCACAGATCAACTTCATGGGTCAAAGGAGTTTGAGTTGCATCTGATAACAGGAGAAAAAGATGAAGGTTGTGGCTTACTAAAATTGCACCAAATGTCAAATATTAAACCATGACCTAGTTTATATTTCAGTATTCCACACTGGTTCCTGAAGATTGTTTTTTTTTTTTTCCCCATTAGCACATCAGAGACAGATAAGGGCAAGAGAGTCTGGGGGCTTCCTCTAGTGAGAATATCTGCAAGGTACATCATGTAAATGGAGGAGAATGCCCTCAAAAGTACAGAAGAGTCACAGAAAGGGAATGGAAAGTTTTTCCGGCAGTGAATGGCCATTTTAGGAGCAGAAGGTATTCCGGTGTGCTTTAAGTCTGAGATCTGAGATGCTCTAGCCTATGGAGTGGGCTTCCCCAGTGGCTCAGTGGTAAAGAATTCATCTGCAACGCAGGAAACACAAGGTGCGGGTTTGATCCCTGGGTCAGAAAGACCCTGCAGAAGGAAATGGCAACCTACTCCAGTATTCTTGCCTGGGGAATCCCATGCACAGAGGGAGCCTGGCGGCCTACACAAAAAAGTTGCACACAACTTAGTGACTCAATGACAGCATCTACCAATATCACTTCATTTGTCTTTTTCTCAGGATATTTAGACAAGAATTTAAATAACTTATCCACATTCACAGAAAGGTTAAATAGTGGGGCTAACATTTATGTCATCTCTGATTTCAAAAATCACTTTCTTTTCACCATGCCATGACAACCCCATGCCTCTCTAAATTATTTTAAAATCTTACTAGGTAATCAGAGAGAAGTGAGGTATAACGATGCATCTTTTCAAATGTCCAGCACTACTATAATCATATTGTAGCTGCTCAATAAATACTTGTTTAATTAAATACAAATGAACTTATTTGAGCTTCCCCAGTGACTCAGTGGTAAAGAATCAGCCTGCAGTGCAGGAGTCACAGGAGATGCGGGTTCAGTCTCTAGGTCAGAAGATCCCCTGGAGAAGGGCATGACAACCCACTCCAGTATTCTTGCCTAGAGAACCCCATGGACAGAGAAGTCTGGCAGCCTATAGTCCATAGGTTTGAAAAGAGTTGGACACGAGTTGGAGTGACTTACATACTTACAGAATGAACTACAGTCGTTAGGGAGTTTGGCATAGACATGCACACACTGCAGTATTTCAAACAGATAACCAATTAAGTCCTACTGTCTAGCACAAGGAACTCTGCTGAACGTTATATGGCAGCCTGGATGGGAGGGTGTTTGGGGGAGAATGGGTACAGGTGTATTCATGGTTGAATCCACCTGAAACTATCACAATAGTGTTAGTTGGCTATACTCCAATATAAAATCAAAAAGTCTTTTTTTGAAAAAAGGTTACTGGACATTTTCTTTCTCTTATTTTTGAAGCCCAGGTTAGAATCTTAATGCTTTCTTCTACTAAACTGGGTGGCTCTAGACAAGTTCCTTGACTGCTATGAGCCTATAAAATGGATAAATAGCTGCCTATCAGATTGTCCCAGAGTGTAAATATGTGTAAAGTACCTGGCACACACGAGTTCAGGGCCTGGGAAACAGTGACTGGCAGTCCACAACCACCTGTTTCATCACTCAATTCCTATTGGAACACTGCCACATGCATTCATTAATGTACTATCTGTGGTTGCTTTCAGGCTGCAACAGCAGAGTTGAGTTTAGTAAGGACTGGATGGCCCACAAAGCCTAAAATATTGACTATCTAACCCTTTACAAAAAACATCTACCAAAGCCTGAAGCAGGTAATGAATAAATCTATGTTTTTTTTCATTTTCTGGGTGAAGTCACTTCAAGTTGAGTGAACTACATTTTTTTTTAGTTCTTAAAACCCAAGTACCATGGTATCAGCACCCATCCCTACATATCCAGCCCACCTAAAGTAAGATTGCTGTGTAATACATGTCAGGGGAAGGAGCCACAAAGAGAACTGAGCACACCTCTGAAGCGAAGACTGGAGGGTTGGATTGTGCTCATCTCCAGGGCATGGGACTCAATTTGGCTGCCCATTCATTTAGTCAGGGCATATCTTTCAGGTTACAGAAGAGCTTCTTGAAGAAATGATACCTGAACTGAAATCTAGAGATGAAGAGTTAGCTAGGCAAAAATGGAAGGGATCAGCACTTGAGTAAGTAGGATTAGCTTATCAAAGATTTCAAGGTGGGACAAATCTTATGAAACAGCCGGTATAACTGAAGCATAGTGAAGAACATACAAAAGGTAAAAATGAGGGAGTCAGGTAGTTAGTGGTATGGATTTAGTGCACACACTGCAGTATTTCAAACAGATAACCAATTAAGTCCTACTGTCTAGCACAAGGAACTCTGCTGAACGTTATATGGCAGCCTGGATGGGAGGGTGTTTGGGGGAGAATGGGTACAGGTGTATTCATGGTTGAATCCACCTGAAACTATCACAATAGTGTTAGTTGGCTATACTCCAATATAAAATCAAAAAGTCTTTTTTTGAAAAAAGGTTACTGGACATTTTCTTTCTCTTATTTTTGAAGCCCAGGTTAGAATCTTAATGCTTTCTTCTACTAAACTGGGTGGCTCTAGACAAGTTCCTTGACTGCTATGAGCCTATAAAATGGATAAATAGCTGCCTATCAGATTGTCCCAGAGTGTAAATATGTGTAAAGTACCTGGCACACACGAGTTCAGGGCCTGGGAAACAGTGACTGGCAGTCCACAACCACCTGTTTCATCACTCAATTCCTATTGGAACACTGCCACATGCATTCATTAATGTACTATCTGTGGTTGCTTTCAGGCTGCAACAGCAGAGTTGAGTTTAGTAAGGACTGGATGGCCCACAAAGCCTAAAATATTGACTATCTAACCCTTTACAAAAAACATCTACCAAAGCCTGAAGCAGGTAATGAATAAATCTATGTTTTTTTTCATTTTCTGGGTGAAGTCACTTCAAGTTGAGTGAACTACATTTTTTTTTAGTTCTTAAAACCCAAGTACCATGGTATCAGCACCCATCCCTACATATCCAGCCCACCTAAAGTAAGATTGCTGTGTAATACATGTCAGGGGAAGGAGCCACAAAGAGAACTGAGCACACCTCTGAAGCGAAGACTGGAGGGTTGGATTGTGCTCATCTCCAGGGCATGGGACTCAATTTGGCTGCCCATTCATTTAGTCAGGGCATATCTTTCAGGTTACAGAAGAGCTTCTTGAAGAAATGATACCTGAACTGAAATCTAGAGATGAAGAGTTAGCTAGGCAAAAATGGAAGGGATCAGCACTTGAGTAAGTAGGATTAGCTTATCAAAGATTTCAAGGTGGGACAAATCTTATGAAACAGCCGGTATAACTGAAGCATAGTGAAGAACATACAAAAAGGTAAAAATGAGGGGAGTCAGGTAGTTAGGATGAAGTCCCATCATGGAGGGCCTTGTGGGTCTCAGTAAGAATTTCGGGTTTTAGCCTAAGACCTAAGTGGGTTAAGAAACCATGAAGGATTTAAGTGATATAATCCAATCTATATTTTAAGATTGCTTTGGTGTTTACACAACAATTAATGAGTAGATGGGAAAGAGCTGAAATAGAAAGCCTCTGTGACAATAAGCTAAAATCCAGGTCTCCTAATTTTCAATTGTTTTATTTTCACTACACTGGGCAGTTCTAGAGAAAGCGGCTCCCCTAACATTGTATCTGGGTCTTTTTCAAGCTTTGATTAATCTGGAAAGGGGCTTCAGGGACAGACAGCTACATGGGTGTGAAGATTAAAAGGACAAGGTGACAGACAAAAGCTCTTCTGTCAGAAGTGTCAGGAAATTAGCCCAACTGGAGAAATATAGTTTAGCTATCCAAGGAATGATAGAACAGCTATAGAATGAAGAGCCAAAACCCTGGCTGAAGAAACCAACATAGGATTGCATCTAAGATGAAAATGACAGACCCATAAAACGTCTCAATTCTCTCTCTCTCTCTCTCTTTTTTTTCTTTTTTGGACACTTCTATTGGTCTTTCATTTATTTATCTTTGTTCTTTTGGCCTGTGTGGGCTTCCCATTGCAGTGGCTCCCCTTGTCCCAGAGCACTGGCTCTGGGTGCACGCACTCCAGAGCTCCAGCTTGGTAGTTGGACACCTTGGTCTAGCTACTCCACAGCACATGGGATCTTCTCAGGCCAGGGATTGAACCAGCGCCCCCTGCACTGCAAGGTGATGTCCTTACCCACAGGACCATCAGGGAAGCCCCCTCAATTCTTAATTCTGAGAAACAAGTGAAGAAATTTCAAGTGGCAGACAGAACTAACATATTCTCTATGAGCCCAAGAGGATAAAGCAGGGCCAGTGGGTAAAAGAAAACTAATGGAAGACATGTTTTTAATCTCACCACAAGGCAGAACTTTCTAACATAAAGTCACCCAAAGAGAGAGCCTGTTCCTGACAACCTGATTCGAGTCGCTTCCTTACTGGTGTACCATACTGAGTACTAGAGTCAGCTCCCCATCACGGAATGCTTTTGGAACATTGGACTGAGCTAGGGTATTATAAAAACTCCTTCCAACAGGAGCCTGGGTTGTGCCACAAAACCTGTCAGTGCCCACACGTTACAGTATTTTGTTGTTTGTTCGCTAAGTTGTGTCCAACTCTTTACAACTCCATAGGCTGCAGCACACCAGGCTTCCTTTCTCTTCATTATTTCCCAGAATTTGCTGAAACTCATGTTCATTGAGTTGGTGATGCATTAAAGTACACCTTTCTTACTCCCAATTACAAACAAAAACAACAACTATTTTTAAATGGAAGAAGTAAAGCCATCAGGAAAGTTGAACTTCTGCCCCTTTTCACAATGAAAGCATTTTCTGAAAAATGACCTGTCTACATAGCAAGACTAGGAAACTGACTTGCCCATCTCCAATGAAGACACAGGTGCTGCCGTATCTGAACAAAAACATGACTTGCAATCTACTCTAACCAGAGCACCCAGTGTAACAGAGGAACGAACGCCCAAGGGGCTTCCACTTCGAATAGGACAGTAATACACAGCTGTTTTTCAGATGCCTGTGAATCAAATCTCAGATACCAAGGCGTTTCAAATAGTTTCTTGAGTCTTAAGCAGAGACCAAGATTAATTCTTTATTAGACTCTACAAAGACTTGGGCATCGCTACTCAAATCTTACTAGCTGAAATTAATTCAGTCCAAATGTTCAGGGACTTATTTTCCCTCACTTCTTGAGAAACTTTTAGAGACAACTTGGAGCAAGCACATGGGATCTTCTCAGGCCAGGGATTGAACCAGCGCCCCCTGCACTGCAAGGTGATGTCCTTACCCACAGGACCATCAGGGAAGCCCCCTCAATTCTTAATTCTGAGAAACAAGTGAAGAAATTTCAAGTGGCAGACAGAACTAACATATTCTCTATGAGCCCAAGAGGATAAAGCAGGGCCAGTGGGTAAAAGAAAACTAATGGAAGACATGTTTTTAATCTCACCACAAGGCAGAACTTTCTAACATAAAGTCACCCAAAGAGAGAGCCTGTTCCTGACAACCTGATTCGAGTCGCTTCCTTACTGGTGTACCATACTGAGTACTAGAGTCAGCTCCCCATCACGGAATGCTTTTGGAACATTGGACTGAGCTAGGGTATTATAAAAACTCCTTCCAACAGGAGCCTGGGTTGTGCCACAAAACCTGTCAGTGCCCACACGTTACAGTATTTTGTTGTTTGTTCGCTAAGTTGTGTCCAACTCTTTACAACTCCATAGGCTGCAGCACACCAGGCTTCCTTTCTCTTCATTATTTCCCAGAATTTGCTGAAACTCATGTTCATTGAGTTGGTGATGCATTAAAGTACACCTTTCTTACTCCCAATTACAAACAAAAACAACAACTATTTTTAAATGGAAGAAGTAAAGCCATCAGGAAAGTTGAACTTCTGCCCCTTTTCACAATGAAAGCATTTTCTGAAAAATGACCTGTCTACATAGCAAGACTAGGAAACTGACTTGCCCATCTCCAATGAAGACACAGGTGCTGCCGTATCTGAACAAAAACATGACTTGCAATCTACTCTAACCAGAGCACCCAGTGTAACAGAGGAACGAACGCCCAAGGGGCTTCCACTTCGAATAGGACAGTAATACACAGCTGTTTTTCAGATGCCTGTGAATCAAATCTCAGATACCAAGGCGTTTCAAATAGTTTCTTGAGTCTTAAGCAGAGACCAAGATTAATTCTTTATTAGACTCTACAAAGACTTGGGCATCGCTACTCAAATCTTACTAGCTGAAATTAATTCAGTCCAAATGTTCAGGGACTTATTTTCCCCTCACTTCAAATACCTGAGGAAATGGGCTGCCACTGAAAAGCCTTGCATTGTTAGAAAATCTGAACCGCGACATGCTTCCTGGGATCTGAAAATTAGCAGGAGCTCACCCTCCAGCTTCCTGTCCTAGTGTTTTCTTGCCTTTTTTCACCCCTCAAACAAGTGGATCTAGTTACATTTGTTTCACCTCTCGGATATTTCGGTAATTTTCCTTTTGAACAGAAGAATTCAGTTCCTTTCTTCACAAACAGTCCAGGCAGGAAAGGCAGGTGAAAAAGTTAACTGAAGAAACTAACAGTGCCAGTACCATAATTACCCAAAGAATATAAAGCTCTATTCTCTCAGTGATGAAAAAGAGGAATTACACATGTAACTTCCATTAACATTAATAGGACTTACCTATGTAAATCCCTTAAGCGTCAGTGGAAGAACAGACTCAACATAACTACTGGCCCAGCACCTTTACACTTTCAGTCATTTCTAGTACACAATTAAAAGGCCAAGAGATGGGTGCTCTGCAAACCAGAACCGGATGAAGATTCATGCCACAGAATTGACTGTCATCTGCTTTTTCAGAGCCATGTCACTAGAATGGTTCTAAAAACTGAGACCTTTATTTCAATTTCATTCCTTTTTCACATTTGACCCAATAGAAACTGAACCTCATATGCCACACAATTTTCCACATGAGTCTTCCCTTAGTGGTTATGGGTTTTACAGTTATGGTTTCTGCCCCAGAAAGCAACTATCAGGTAACTGTCATGGAAAACAGTGCTTAGCTAGATATACTGCTGAGCAACAGCTTGGTGGAGGAAGACACTTGTGTACACAAATCATTAAGACACAAAGCAGACAGTGAGGAGTATTACCCAAAAACATGACTTGCAATCTACTCTAACCAGAGCACCCAGTGTAACAGAGGAACGAACGCCCAAGGGGCTTCCACTTCGAATAGGACAGTAATACACAGCTGTTTTTCAGATGCCTGTGAATCAAATCTCAGATACCAAGGCGTTTCAAATAGTTTCTTGAGTCTTAAGCAGAGACCAAGATTAATTCTTTATTAGACTCTACAAAGACTTGGGCATCGCTACTCAAATCTTACTAGCTGAAATTAATTCAGTCCAAATGTTCAGGGACTTATTTTCCCCTCACTTCAAATACCTGAGGAAATGGGCTGCCACTGAAAAGCCTTGCATTGTTAGAAAATCTGAACCGCGACATGCTTCCTGGGATCTGAAAATTAGCAGGAGCTCACCCTCCAGCTTCCTGTCCTAGTGTTTTCTTGCCTTTTTTCACCCCTCAAACAAGTGGATCTAGTTACATTTGTTTCACCTCTCGGATATTTCGGTAATTTTCCTTTTGAACAGAAGAATTCAGTTCCTTTCTTCACAAACAGTCCAGGCAGGAAAGGCAGGTGAAAAAGTTAACTGAAGAAACTAACAGTGCCAGTACCATAATTACCCAAAGAATATAAAGCTCTATTCTCTCAGTGATGAAAAAGAGGAATTACACATGTAACTTCCATTAACATTAATAGGACTTACCTATGTAAATCCCTTAAGCGTCAGTGGAAGAACAGACTCAACATAACTACTGGCCCAGCACCTTTACACTTTCAGTCATTTCTAGTACACAATTAAAAGGCCAAGAGATGGGTGCTCTGCAAACCAGAACCGGATGAAGATTCATGCCACAGAATTGACTGTCATCTGCTTTTTCAGAGCCATGTCACTAGAATGGTTCTAAAAACTGAGACCTTTATTTCAATTTCATTCCTTTTTCACATTTGACCCAATAGAAACTGAACCTCATATGCCACACAATTTTCCACATGAGTCTTCCCTTAGTGGTTATGGGTTTTACAGTTATGGTTTCTGCCCCAGAAAGCAACTATCAGGTAACTGTCATGGAAAACAGTGCTTAGCTAGATATACTGCTGAGCAACAGCTTGGTGGAGGAAGACACTTGTGTACACAAATCATTAAGACACAAAGCAGACAGTGAGGAGTATTACTGTGCAAGAACAAATTTTAAATGCTGAGAGCTTCTCTGGCAGTTCAGTGATAAAGAATCTGCCTGCCAAAGCAGGAGATGCAGGTTTGATCCCTGGTGTGGGAAGATCCCATGTGTTACAGAGCGACTAAGCCCATGTGCCACAACTATTGAGCCTGTGTTCTAGGGCCCTGGAGCTGCAACCACGAAAGCCTGTGTACCCTAGAGCCCATGCTCCGCAACAAGAGAAGGCACTGCAATGAAAAGCCTGTGCACTGCAACTAGAGAATAGCCCAGCTCATCATAAGCACAGAAAAACCCTCACAGCCACAAAGACCCACCACGGTCAAAAATAAATAAGTTTTTTAAATGCTGAGAAAGAAAACAAATTCTAATGAGGATGAAGGGGAAATATTATGAAAGAAATAGTATTTGAACTGGGCCTTGGAAGGCCAAGTAAAATAATCTCTAGCACAACCAACCTCAGGACCAGACACAAATGCAGGAAACACTTAACAAACAAACAAGGAGGTATAAAATCATAGTAAACATAGTGGATTTAGTGCCAGATAAACCTGGGTTTGACCTCAAGATTGACTCGTTATGTGACTTCATCAAGCCTTAGTTTTCTCATCTACAAAATGTGGATATTAACACCTACCTCGAAGGGTGCTGAGAAAAGCAAACGAGGCTTTTTTCCTCAGTCATTGCTAGTACACAATTAAAAGGCCAAGAGATGGGTGCTCTGCAAACCAGAACCGGATGAAGATTCATGCCACAGAATTGACTGTCATCTGCTTTTTCAGAGCCATGTCACTAGAATGGTTCTAAAAACTGAGACCTTTATTTCAATTTCATTCCTTTTTCACATTTGACCCAATAGAAACTGAACCTCATATGCCACACAATTTTCCACATGAGTCTTCCCTTAGTGGTTATGGGTTTTACAGTTATGGTTTCTGCCCCAGAAAGCAACTATCAGGTAACTGTCATGGAAAACAGTGCTTAGCTAGATATACTGCTGAGCAACAGCTTGGTGGAGGAAGACACTTGTGTACACAAATCATTAAGACACAAAGCAGACAGTGAGGAGTATTACTGTGCAAGAACAAATTTTAAATGCTGAGAGCTTCTCTGGCAGTTCAGTGATAAAGAATCTGCCTGCCAAAGCAGGAGATGCAGGTTTGATCCCTGGTGTGGGAAGATCCCATGTGTTACAGAGCGACTAAGCCCATGTGCCACAACTATTGAGCCTGTGTTCTAGGGCCCTGGAGCTGCAACCACGAAAGCCTGTGTACCCTAGAGCCCATGCTCCGCAACAAGAGAAGGCACTGCAATGAAAAGCCTGTGCACTGCAACTAGAGAATAGCCCAGCTCATCATAAGCACAGAAAAACCCTCACAGCCACAAAGACCCACCACGGTCAAAAATAAATAAGTTTTTTAAATGCTGAGAAAGAAAACAAATTCTAATGAGGATGAAGGGGAAATATTATGAAAGAAATAGTATTTGAACTGGGCCTTGGAAGGCCAAGTAAAATAATCTCTAGCACAACCAACCTCAGGACCAGACACAAATGCAGGAAACACTTAACAAACAAACAAGGAGGTATAAAATCATAGTAAACATAGTGGATTTAGTGCCAGATAAACCTGGGTTTGACCTCAAGATTGACTCGTTATGTGACTTCATCAAGCCTTAGTTTTCTCATCTACAAAATGTGGATATTAACACCTACCTCGAAAGGGTGCTGAGAAAAGCAAACGAGGCAATTGTGGAGTTTACCAGGAAGCTTAGCCTGCATCTGGTAGTATGAATTCACCATTCATTTGTTACTATTACCGTTACAATGACTTGCCTTGAAAAGCCTCCAAATTATTTTAGCATTAATAAGCTTTCATAGGGCTTCCCCTGGTGGTCCAGTGGGTAAGGACACCGCCTTGCAGTGCAAGGGGCGCCGGTTCCATCCCTGGCCTGGGAAGATCCCACGTGCCGCGGAGCGGCTGGACCCATGTGACCAATTACCGAGCCAGAGCTCTGGAGCGCATGCGCCCAGAGCCGGCACTCTGCAGCAACAGACGCCACCACGATGGGAGGCCCACAGGAGCCAAGGAACAAAGACGGATGAAAATAGAGAAATGAAAGACCAGTAGAAGTGGCCCGCCTGCTCCCCTCCCTCCCCAACCCGACCCTCGCCCAAAATAAATAAATAAATCTTTAAAAAAAAAAAAAGCTTCCATAGAAAAAATCTAGTATGTCTGATTATCCCTGGGATAAGAATTCTTTTTCTTATTTAGACATCAAGTACCCAAGTCCAGTTACTTCCCTGGTGGCTTAGTGGTAAAGAACTCACTGCCAATCCGGGAGTCTCGAGTTCAATCCCTGGGTCAGGAAGATCCCCTGGAGAATGAAAATGCAATACAGATTTGTAAGGACCACTGCAAAACATGGGGTCCTGGAAAAGTTAGCCAGCAAGTCTGATTATTTTTGTATTCCCAGCCCTCAGATATGAATAGTAAAGCAGCAACAATTCTATTTACGCTATGTCCCAGGCACTAGGTTCAGCATTTTACAGGCATTAACAAAACAGGTCTAGACGTGAGCAGTGGCTCTCAACCTTTACGGTGCATTAAAATCACCTGGGTGGCTTGTTAAAACACAGATTACTGGGCCTTGGAAGGCCAAGTAAAATAATCTCTAGCACAACCAACCTCAGGACCAGACACAAATGCAGGAAACACTTAACAAACAAACAAGGAGGTATAAAATCATAGTAAACATAGTGGATTTAGTGCCAGATAAACCTGGGTTTGACCTCAAGATTGACTCGTTATGTGACTTCATCAAGCCTTAGTTTTCTCATCTACAAAATGTGGATATTAACACCTACCTCGAAGGGTGCTGAGAAAAGCAAACGAGGCAATTGTGGAGTTTACCAGGAAGCTTAGCCTGCATCTGGTAGTATGAATTCACCATTCATTTGTTACTATTACCGTTACAATGACTTGCCTTGAAAAGCCTCCAAATTATTTTAGCATTAATAAGCTTCCATAGGGCTTCCCCTGGTGGTCCAGTGGGTAAGGACACCGCCTTGCAGTGCAAGGGGCGCCGGTTCCATCCCTGGCCTGGGAAGATCCCACGTGCCGCGGAGCGGCTGGACCCATGTGACCAATTACCGAGCCAGAGCTCTGGAGCGCATGCGCCCAGAGCCGGCACTCTGCAGCAACAGACGCCACCACGATGGGAGGCCCACAGGAGCCAAGGAACAAAGACGGATGAAAATAGAGAAATGAAAGACCAGTAGAAGTGGCCCGCCTGCTCCCCTCCCTCCCCAACCCGACCCTCGCCCAAAATAAATAAATAAATCTTTAAAAAAAAAAAAAGCTTCCATAGAAAAAATCTAGTATGTCTGATTATCCCTGGGATAAGAATTCTTTTTCTTATTTAGACATCAAGTACCCAAGTCCAGTTACTTCCCTGGTGGCTTAGTGGTAAAGAACTCACTGCCAATCCGGGAGTCTCGAGTTCAATCCCTGGGTCAGGAAGATCCCCTGGAGAATGAAAATGCAATACAGATTTGTAAGGACCACTGCAAAACATGGGGTCCTGGAAAAGTTAGCCAGCAAGTCTGATTATTTTTGTATTCCCAGCCCTCAGATATGAATAGTAAAGCAGCAACAATTCTATTTACGCTATGTCCCAGGCACTAGGTTCAGCATTTTACAGGCATTAACAAAACAGGTCTAGACGTGAGCAGTGGCTCTCAACCTTTACGGTGCATTAAAATCACCTGGGTGGCTTGTTAAAACACAGATTACTAGACCTTCAGCCCCAGAGTTTCTAATTCAGCAGGTTTGGGATGAGACCTACCAATCTGCATTTCTAACAAGTTCCCTGGTGATGCTAATACTACAATTCAACCACACTTCAAGGACCACAGAATTAAGTCATGTATAGGGTACTTTCCAGCTCTGATACTCTGTTTGAATTCAAATTTCAATTCATATCCTAAAGACTGAGGCTTAGAATTGAACCCTTATCTTTGTATCGATAATATAGAATCAAATGCACAGATGTAGAAGATAGATTTGTGGTTGCCAAGGGGGAGGGGTCTGGAGGAGGGACAGAGTGGGAAGTTGGGTTTAGCAGATATAAGTTATTATATATAGAATGGATAAATAATAAGGTCCTACTGAACTGCACAGAGAACTATATTCAATATCCTATGTCAACCATAATGGAAAAGAATATTTTAAAAAGAATGCATATAGATATAGATATATAGATATATATGCTGGTTTAGTCAGTAAGCCATATCCAACTCTTGTGACCCCGTGGGCTACAGCCTGTCAGCCTCCTTTGTTTGTGGGGACTTTTCCAGGCAAGTGTACTGGAGTGGGTTGCCATTTCCTTCTCCAGGGGATCTTCCCAACCCAGGGATCAGACCCAGGGATCAAACCCAGGTCTCTTGCATTGCTGGAACATCATATCTGCATTCTGTGGTGGTCTGATAGTACAGAATCTGCCTGCAATGCAGGAGGAGCCTGGTGAGCTACAGTTCAAGGGATCGAAAAGAATATGGACACAACTTGGATGGCCAACATATATATATATATATATAGACACTATCGAGACAGGCCAAGATTGAGGAATGAGCCTGATGTTCCTATCTATCTATCTATCTATATGAATTTTCTGTAGAGCAGAAATTAGCACAATATTGTAAATCAACTTCATGTCAATTTAAAAAAATAACAATCTGAACCTTGAAAATTCTAGTGTACTTGTCACAATCCCCCGTAACTTTGAGCTGGCCCAAATGAAAGGTTTCTCTTTAGACGCGAATCCAGCAAAGTCAACTCAACAGCACCGAGGCATCCGTGGTGACCCTCTGCAGTAGGGAAGGCACAAACAAGTTCCAGCTCCCCAAGCCTATTGACGTTTTCTTAATAATAAATTCCTGATCATCAAAAGCAGAGCCACCAGTCAATCACAGACACGTTCAACAAAGCAACCCAGCCCTTCATTACTGCCTGTCTTTTCACACTACACAAAGACTGAGACTGTTCATGAAAGTCTTTTCCTCTCACCACCAACAGAGGGCCTGGCCTGCTATGACGAGAAGAGATAGCACCATGGCAAAATGCATCAGGACCTTACAGTGCTTTAAAACTTACAAAGCATTACCACCCACTTGGTTTCCTTACAGTTTCTTCATAACAATATTCTGAAGTAGGTATTTTTATTGTCTCAGAGCTGAGGAAACAAAAGCTTGAACGGCTTGGTGATCTGGCTAAAGCCCCACAGTTAATGAGAGAGACAGGAACCATATGAAAAATTTTTAAGCATATAGATATAGATATATAGATATATATGCTGGTTTAGTCAGTAAGCCATATCCAACTCTTGTGACCCCGTGGGCTACAGCCTGTCAGCCTCCTTTGTTTGTGGGGACTTTTCCAGGCAAGTGTACTGGAGTGGGTTGCCATTTCCTTCTCCAGGGGATCTTCCCAACCCAGGGATCAGACCCAGGGATCAAACCCAGGTCTCTTGCATTGCTGGAACATCATATCTGCATTCTGTGGTGGTCTGATAGTACAGAATCTGCCTGCAATGCAGGAGGAGCCTGGTGAGCTACAGTTCAAGGGATCGAAAAGAATATGGACACAACTTGGATGGCCAACATATATATATATATATATAGACACTATCGAGACAGGCCAAGATTGAGGAATGAGCCTGATGTTCCTATCTATCTATCTATCTATATGAATTTTCTGTAGAGCAGAAATTAGCACAATATTGTAAATCAACTTCATGTCAATTTAAAAAAATAACAATCTGAACCTTGAAAATTCTAGTGTACTTGTCACAATCCCCCGTAACTTTGAGCTGGCCCAAATGAAAGGTTTCTCTTTAGACGCGAATCCAGCAAAGTCAACTCAACAGCACCGAGGCATCCGTGGTGACCCTCTGCAGTAGGGAAGGCACAAACAAGTTCCAGCTCCCCAAGCCTATTGACGTTTTCTTAATAATAAATTCCTGATCATCAAAAGCAGAGCCACCAGTCAATCACAGACACGTTCAACAAAGCAACCCAGCCCTTCATTACTGCCTGTCTTTTCACACTACACAAAGACTGAGACTGTTCATGAAAGTCTTTTCCTCTCACCACCAACAGAGGGCCTGGCCTGCTATGACGAGAAGAGATAGCACCATGGCAAAATGCATCAGGACCTTACAGTGCTTTAAAACTTACAAAGCATTACCACCCACTTGGTTTCCTTACAGTTTCTTCATAACAATATTCTGAAGTAGGTATTTTTATTGTCTCAGAGCTGAGGAAACAAAAGCTTGAACGGGCTTGGTGATCTGGCTAAAGCCCCACAGTTAATGAGAGAGACAGGAACTAGAACCCAGTTCTCCCATCTCCCAGCCTAGGCATGCTTCCACTGCCTCTTGATCCAAATTAGGGACAAGTTCAAATTAAAATTTATCTTCCCGACTTCCTTTTCCCTCAGCATATTAGCAAGAATGAATCATTATGGGTAACTATACGAAGAACTCTAATTGCAGGTCTCTGAAAATGGAGAAGTTTAATTACATAGTTACATATGTGATTTATCAACCAGTTTTGATCATTGACAATTCTCTTTAAAGATTTCTTTTCCTCTAAAAATTAAAATAATGTATTTTAAAATCTGCCCTGGAACACTTTGTTTTCATTCAAATAAAGAGATGACTATTTCTTATAAGTGTCATGATTTCTAGGCAATTGGTCTAATGTCAGACAGGCATTAATTCCTGGTAGATTTATCATGACTAGGTCTGAAACTACAGAAGCTTTATCTAGAGCAATAATAATCTTCTGAACAAAGAAACAGAACCTTATCTGAAGTGGAAGGGGGCATTCTTTCAGAAACTAAACCTTTCATTCCTAACATGCAGGCACAAATTTGGTTTTGCCTGAGGGAGGGAAAAGCTGAGGAGCCATCCTGTCAAAGGACAGAAAATGTCAAAGTTCCCCAGTGCTACCGAGACAGGCCAAGACTGAGAGGAACAAACCTGATGCTCACAAAAGGAAGGTTGAGGCTTTGAATCAGGACTGGGTCTCGGGGACTCTGACAAACACCTGAAGCCGTCGACAACAATAATGCCAGTCTTCCTCTAAGTTCGCAAGAGGGTTGCGTGGGTACGAGCATGCTCAGTCGAGTCTGATTCTGTGTGACCGTTTGGACCATAGCTAGCCAGGCTCCTCTGTCCATGGAATTCTCCAGGCAAGAATACTGAAGTGGGTTGGCAATTCCTCCTCCAGGGGGACCTTCTCTATCCAGAGCTCCTGCATTGCAGGAGGATTCTTTAACACCGAGTCACAGCAGAAGCCCCACCCCAAGAGGGTTAGGCTCCTGCTAATCCTTTCCTCCAGGTCCTAAGAGAGCCAGTCTTTTTTTTTAAGTTGTGTGAAATTTACCTTTTTTTTTTTTTTAAAGGAAGTGTTTTTTTTCTTGTTTTTTAAAAAATATTTGGCCTCTTTTATTGATTTTTCTTATTTATTTGTTTTTCATCCGTCTTTATTCTTTGGTCTGTGTGGACCTCCCACTGCAGTGGCCTCTCTCGCTGCAGAGCACTGGCTCGTAGTTGGACACACCGGTTCAGCCGTTCCATGGCATGTGGGATCTTCCTGGGCCATGGATCGAACCGGTGCCCCCTGCACTGCAAGGCGGACTCTTTACCCACTGGACCACCAGGGAAGCCCCAAGAGGGCCAGTCTTGACCATCATTGAGGCTTTCTCCTCTTTCCTACTTTACCAGGTAACTAATTGCTTAGAGAAGTTAATTTACTTGTAAAAACAAAACAGTCAAGCACAAGTGGAAGGGGCATTCTTTCAGAAACTAAACCTTTCATTCCTAACATGCAGGCACAAATTTGGTTTTGCCTGAGGGAGGGAAAAGCTGAGGAGCCATCCTGTCAAAGGACAGAAAATGTCAAAGTTCCCCAGTGCTACCGAGACAGGCCAAGACTGAGAGGAACAAACCTGATGCTCACAAAAGGAAGGTTGAGGCTTTGAATCAGGACTGGGTCTCGGGGACTCTGACAAACACCTGAAGCCGTCGACAACAATAATGCCAGTCTTCCTCTAAGTTCGCAAGAGGGTTGCGTGGGTACGAGCATGCTCAGTCGAGTCTGATTCTGTGTGACCGTTTGGACCATAGCTAGCCAGGCTCCTCTGTCCATGGAATTCTCCAGGCAAGAATACTGAAGTGGGTTGGCAATTCCTCCTCCAGGGGGACCTTCTCTATCCAGAGCTCCTGCATTGCAGGAGGATTCTTTAACACCGAGTCACAGCAGAAGCCCCACCCCAAGAGGGTTAGGCTCCTGCTAATCCTTTCCTCCAGGTCCTAAGAGAGCCAGTCTTTTTTTTTAAGTTGTGTGAAATTTACCTTTTTTTTTTTTTTAAAGGAAGTGTTTTTTTTCTTGTTTTTTAAAAAATATTTGGCCTCTTTTATTGATTTTTCTTATTTATTTGTTTTTCATCCGTCTTTATTCTTTGGTCTGTGTGGACCTCCCACTGCAGTGGCCTCTCTCGCTGCAGAGCACTGGCTCGTAGTTGGACACACCGGTTCAGCCGTTCCATGGCATGTGGGATCTTCCTGGGCCATGGATCGAACCGGTGCCCCCTGCACTGCAAGGCGGACTCTTTACCCACTGGACCACCAGGGAAGCCCCAAGAGGGCCAGTCTTGACCATCATTGAGGCTTTCTCCTCTTTCCTACTTTACCAGGTAACTAATTGCTTAGAGAAGTTAATTTACTTGTTAAAACAGCATACTTTATATGTGGTAGAATCCAGATTCAAGCACAAGTAGAATCTCTTTTATTTAGCCCACAACTACTCACTCAAATTTTCTAAGGGTCAGACTCTGAGCTAGCTGATGGATAGAATAAAATGAGCCTTAAAAGTGTAGTTGGAGAGGAGAGCTTGGGGGAGAATAGTTACATGTATATGTATGGCTGAGTCCCTTTCTGTTCATTGGAAGCTATTAATATCACAAAACTGCTTGTTAATTGACTACATCCCAATACAAAATAAAAAGTTTTAAAACCAACTGTAGTCGGGGAACTTCCCTGGTGGCTCAGTAGTTGAGACTCAGTGTTCCTAATGCAGGGGCCCAGGTTCAAACCCTAGTCAGGGAACTAGATCCCATGTGCCATGGCAGAGAGTTTTTTGCATGCTGCAAGTAAGACTGCACGCCACAAGGAAGACCCAGGTCAACCAAATAGATAAATAATTTTCAAACGTAGTTGGGAAATGGAAAAGGGACTATGGTTGCAGGCTGTGAGGAAGCCAGTGCTGCCAGCAGCAGACAGAATACAAAGCAAATAAGAATCTACTTGCACTTCCTTAAGTTAAAACTGCTCCTGGGCTTCCCCTGGTGGTCCAGTGGGTAAGGACACCGCCTTGCAGTGCAAGGGACGCTGGTTCGATCCCTGGCCTGGGAAGATCCCACGTGCCACGGCCACTGCAATGGGAGGCCTACAGGAGCCAAAGGAAAAAAAAAAAAAACTACTCCTGCACACAGACAAAGTTTCTGCTGGTATGAGAAGCATCCTGTCCTGCCTTTTCCCCCTTCTACTGCACCCTCCTCGAACATGACTTGATTCACCACAGTCTGGGAGAAAATGATCCACTAGGCAAGAATCAGGCCCTTGGAGAGGTGGGTTGCTCTGCTATACTCCAGAGCTTGCTTTAGAGCAGTCTCTCACTAATGGTACCCTCTAAACTGGCAATTTACCAAATGTACTAATTTATAGCCTGGTCCTTGAAGACTTAACACACCTCCCTCCAACAGTGCCTAACTGACTTCTTGCCAAGATGGTCTCCAAGGGGATCTGTCCAGTGTGTGCAATTCTTCCGAGCTGTTCAAAGTGCCTTGTGGTGCCTTCAGTGAAGTATCGGAGATGGAGAGGCAGTGGCCTGAGGGAGAAGGGCACTGGGTTCTGGTGTTGGCCTTGTGATTTGAGTCACAAATCCTTTCCCCTTTCTGTGCCTCAGTTTGCCCAGCTTTGACATGAAGGCAGTGGGATTTTAATCTCTAAGTATTCTTTCAACTTGAACAGTCTAAGACAATTGTTATTCTCTTTGGGAAATCTACCAAATCAGTGGTCCCCAACTTTTCGACTATGGTCTGGTAGCAGTCTGTGGCCTGTTAGGAACCCAGCCACATAGCAGGAGCTTTGTATTCACAGCCACTCCCCATAGTCTGCATTACCATCTCCTCGCCCATCCATGGGAGCACTGTCTTCCATGAAACCAGTCCCTGATGCCAGAAAGGTTGGGGATCATTGTGGTAAATGGTTATCTCTCCCACAAAACTCTGCCTACAATTCCATGGAAAATTCATGGAATTCCTAAAGTTCAAGCTAATATTCTTAGTGTGGTATGAACTTTGAAGTCAGCTAAGTCTGGACTTGAACCCTGGAGATATCCTCCCCCACCTCATTTCTTTCCCTCCTCCTCCTTCCAGGATGAGCCTCTTACCGGTAAGCCTCATCTGGAAAAAGGGCACCAGTAACACCTACCTTGCAATATTGCTGTGAGCCTGAGAAATAATTACAAACAAGTGTCTGTCCATACGAGGTGCTAAAAAAATAAAAAGGTAATGGCACCTGTCATGGGTGCTCAGAGAATGTTAGTTTTCTTCCTTCCCCACAATAACCAGCAGTTATCTGTGCACTTCAGGTGTTCCATAAATGCTGCTGCTGGACTGTCAATGCTATTTTAAAATTCCCTTCTCTGTCAAGCTGTTCTGCTGATGGAACATCTTTCCTCACACTCAACTGGACTGTTTCAAGTCTCTTTGTGTCTAGTCTCTCCTGTATCTCATCCTACTCAGCATTGTCCCATTACTCTCCCCAAAATGAGCACTCAAATCAAGACATACTCGGCAGTTCATCAACTTTTAATAATCTAGCACGTTTTTAAGCATTTAACCAATGTCCTCAAGTGAAATAATAATGGCAGCTCACTTTGTTGAGCTCTTACTATATGCCTGCCACTATGTGAGGGAATACATTATTCCATTTAATCCTCTAAACAGCCCCGTAGGCAATTTAGTATACAGAAGGTGAAGAGTATAATTTTTAAAGGTGGCTTGAGCTTGACTCCAATTCCACCAGTTACTGACTATATAATCTTGGACAAATCATTTAGCCTCTGTGTCCTTCACTTTCTCATGTAGAGTGGAGTTAATTATAAAATGACTTATAGAATACTGCAACAAGTTGAATACAAGAGCAGACTTAAGAATCTAATTTTCATCTATAAAGTCAGCCATGATCATGATTTTCAAATATAATTTTTAAATGCCATTATTAATTTTTGTTCTGGATAATATACTTTTCATGATACTGGGATTTAACATGTAATAGATTTATTATTTTAATGAATTAATGAATCTATTTTTGAAATGTCTGCCTTTTCATTTCTAGTAACGTAACTATCAATAGATGTAATCCATCTAACTAAAATCTCTTTGGAGTACTTAATATTTTTTAAGAGTGTGAAAGGTTCCTGAAGCAAAAGATTTACGAATCACTAGTGTGAAGTATAAGAAAGTAGCCACTGGTAACATATTGATTTCTCAGTCACACTCTCTTAGGAATATTTCACAATCCTGGCCAAATGTCACATTTGTGCCTGAAAAGACAAGGTTAAAACTGCTGTCCATGAGGTGCTAAAAAATAAAAAGGTAATGGCACCTGTCATGGGTGCTCAGAGAATGTTAGTTTTCTTCCTTCCCCACAATAACCAGCAGTTATCTGTGCACTTCAGGTGTTCCATAAATGCTGCTGCTGGACTGTCAATGCTATTTTAAAATTCCCTTCTCTGTCAAGCTGTTCTGCTGATGGAACATCTTTCCTCACACTCAACTGGACTGTTTCAAGTCTCTTTGTGTCTAGTCTCTCCTGTATCTCATCCTACTCAGCATTGTCCCATTACTCTCCCCAAAATGAGCACTCAAATCAAGACATACTCGGCAGTTCATCAACTTTTAATAATCTAGCACGTTTTTAAGCATTTAACCAATGTCCTCAAGTGAAATAATAATGGCAGCTCACTTTGTTGAGCTCTTACTATATGCCTGCCACTATGTGAGGGAATACATTATTCCATTTAATCCTCTAAACAGCCCCGTAGGCAATTTAGTATACAGAAGGTGAAGAGTATAATTTTTAAAGGTGGCTTGAGCTTGACTCCAATTCCACCAGTTACTGACTATATAATCTTGGACAAATCATTTAGCCTCTGTGTCCTTCACTTTCTCATGTAGAGTGGAGTTAATTATAAAATGACTTATAGAATACTGCAACAAGTTGAATACAAGAGCAGACTTAAGAATCTAATTTTCATCTATAAAGTCAGCCATGATCATGATTTTCAAATATAATTTTTAAATGCCATTATTAATTTTTGTTCTGGATAATATACTTTTCATGATACTGGGATTTAACATGTAATAGATTTATTATTTTAATGAATTAATGAATCTATTTTTGAAATGTCTGCCTTTTCATTTCTAGTAACGTAACTATCAATAGATGTAATCCATCTAACTAAAATCTCTTTGGAGTACTTAATATTTTTTAAGAGTGTGAAAGGTTCCTGAAGCAAAAGATTTACGAATCACTAGTGTGAAGTATAAGAAAGTAGCCACTGGTAACATATTGATTTCTCAGTCACACTCTCTTAGGAATATTTCACAATCCTGGCCAAATGTCACATTTGTGCCTGAAAAGACAAGGTTAAAACTGCTGTGCTGAATGTTGCTGGAGATCCCCGTGGGTGGTGGTAGGGAATCATTAAGGGACTTCCTGAAGATCCACAGGAAGTGAATTTCCCTTAGAAGCACTCTTGACTCTCTGGTAAACTTCTCAGAAAAGGGAGGGAGGAGAAAAGAAAGAGGAATGACTTTATAAAGATATGAAGATCAAAAAGATACGAAGATATCTTTATAAAGATATGATGACGATAGATAGGTGGGTAGGAAATCGATATATAAAATTAAGAATGGTATCTTCCACGTGGCAAGAGCTAAATAGATGAGGTTTAAGAGCTATTTGTATTCTGCTCATTTTACAAATGAGGAAACAAAGTCCCATGTAAGTTATAGAGCAACATTGCCTAAAGTCAAATAGTTACCCGTCCTAGATTGTATATTGGAAAGCCAATGTCTGTTCTGATGATGAATTATTTGCCTTTACTTCAGAGTTTTTCAGATTCTAACTTCAAGTTACATTGTCGGATACTTATATAAATTAATTCTTTCCACCTAAATTAATTCTCCAACTTTGAATGCTGGAGCATTTACTCCTCAAAGGCAGAGACTAAGGGGACCTCCTGATGGTCCAGGGGCTAGGATTCTGTGCTCCCAGTGCAGAGCACTGGGTTCGATCTCTGGTCACAGAATTAGATCCCATGTGCCACCACTAAGTTCTGAATGTTGCAACAGAAGAGTTTGCATGCAAATATAATTTTAAATGCCATTATTAATTTTGTTCTGGATAATATACTTTTCATGATACTGGGATTTAACATGTAATAGATTTATTATTTTAATGAATTAATGAATCTATTTTTGAAATGTCTGCCTTTTCATTTCTAGTAACGTAACTATCAATAGATGTAATCCATCTAACTAAAATCTCTTTGGAGTACTTAATATTTTTTAAGAGTGTGAAAGGTTCCTGAAGCAAAAGATTTACGAATCACTAGTGTGAAGTATAAGAAAGTAGCCACTGGTAACATATTGATTTCTCAGTCACACTCTCTTAGGAATATTTCACAATCCTGGCCAAATGTCACATTTGTGCCTGAAAAGACAAGGTTAAAACTGCTGTGCTGAATGTTGCTGGAGATCCCCGTGGGTGGTGGTAGGGAATCATTAAGGGACTTCCTGAAGATCCACAGGAAGTGAATTTCCCTTAGAAGCACTCTTGACTCTCTGGTAAACTTCTCAGAAAAGGGAGGGAGGAGAAAAGAAAGAGGAATGACTTTATAAAGATATGAAGATCAAAAAGATACGAAGATATCTTTATAAAGATATGATGACGATAGATAGGTGGGTAGGAAATCGATATATAAAATTAAGAATGGTATCTTCCACGTGGCAAGAGCTAAATAGATGAGGTTTAAGAGCTATTTGTATTCTGCTCATTTTACAAATGAGGAAACAAAGTCCCATGTAAGTTATAGAGCAACATTGCCTAAAGTCAAATAGTTACCCGTCCTAGATTGTATATTGGAAAGCCAATGTCTGTTCTGATGATGAATTATTTGCCTTTACTTCAGAGTTTTTCAGATTCTAACTTCAAGTTACATTGTCGGATACTTATATAAATTAATTCTTTCCACCTAAATTAATTCTCCAACTTTGAATGCTGGAGCATTTACTCCTCAAAGGCAGAGACTAAGGGGACCTCCTGATGGTCCAGGGGCTAGGATTCTGTGCTCCCAGTGCAGAGCACTGGGTTCGATCTCTGGTCACAGAATTAGATCCCATGTGCCACCACTAAGTTCTGAATGTTGCAACAGAAGAGTTTGCATGCCACAATGAAGACTGATGACCACATGCTGCAACTAAGACCTGGTTCAGTAAAACAAATAAATAAATACCTTTAAAAAAATATTCTCAGAGAAATAAGAGAGTGTATTTTTGAAACAATAACAGGATATTACATTTTAAAAAAATAATTAGAGGAACAATGTCCATAGAGCCTTCTGTGACCATGGAAGTGTGCCACATTTGGACTGTCCAATACAGTAGATATGAGCTACATTTGACCATATATCACTCAAAATGTAGCTAGTACAACTAAGGAACTGAATTTTAATTATACTTAGTTTTAATTTAAGTAGCCACATGTGACAAGTAGATGCCATACTCTATAGTTCAGAGTTAGAAAATCAAGCACAGATCTTGGATACTAAAAACGCAATAACCAAAATGAATATTTTAGCAGAATGAGAGCTTCTAATCTTATATTAGAAGATAAAGTTGTCCAGGCACTGTTTTAAGCACTTTACTACATATTAACACATCCAAAACACCGAGTGACAGAAAACAGGAAAGGACAAAAAATTACAAGATTGGTCCAGGAGAACCAATATTCAAATAATAGGAATTCCAGGAAAATGGCCAGAGGAAAAGCAATGAAAGAAATTAACAAAGAAATAATGCAAGATAATTCCCCAACAAAGGATATGAAAGACCCACTGAATACCAGCACAATGACTGTAAAAGAGGCCTACTCCAAGAACAATTTTTTGGAAGTTCAGAACACCAGGATAAAGAAAAGATTCTAAAACCTTCAAGAGAAATAACAATTACACATAAAAACAAAACAAAACAAAACTACAAGTCAGGTCAGAAGAACACTGGATTTAACAGCAACACTAGAGCTTAGAAGGCAGTAAAGCAATTCCGAAACTGAAAAAAAAAATTCTGAGAAAAACCAGTTCCAACCAAGAATTCTACATTCAAGTAAATAATCGTGTAAGTGTAAAGGTGGAATTGAGCCACTTTCAGACATGCAAATTCTCAAAAAAAAAAAAAAATCTCCATCCACTATGTCTCAAGAAGCCACAGAAGGAAGTGCTCTATCAAAACAAAGCAATAAATCAACAGAAGAAACAGAATCCAGGAAATAAAACTTCCAACCCAGGAAAAAGAATTATCCCCAGAGCAATAGCAAAGCAATATGCTGGAAAATAGCTCTGTCACCCGCTTGAAAGAGCCAGCAGTCCTCGTTAGAGGAACAATGTCCATAGAGCCTTCTGTGACCATGGAAGTGTGCCACATTTGGACTGTCCAATACAGTAGATATGAGCTACATTTGACCATATATCACTCAAAATGTAGCTAGTACAACTAAGGAACTGAATTTTAATTATACTTAGTTTTAATTTAAGTAGCCACATGTGACAAGTAGATGCCATACTCTATAGTTCAGAGTTAGAAAATCAAGCACAGATCTTGGATACTAAAAACGCAATAACCAAAATGAATATTTTAGCAGAATGAGAGCTTCTAATCTTATATTAGAAGATAAAGTTGTCCAGGCACTGTTTTAAGCACTTTACTACATATTAACACATCCAAAACACCGAGTGACAGAAAACAGGAAAGGACAAAAAATTACAAGATTGGTCCAGGAGAACCAATATTCAAATAATAGGAATTCCAGGAAAATGGCCAGAGGAAAAGCAATGAAAGAAATTAACAAAGAAATAATGCAAGATAATTCCCCAACAAAGGATATGAAAGACCCACTGAATACCAGCACAATGACTGTAAAAGAGGCCTACTCCAAGAACAATTTTTTGGAAGTTCAGAACACCAGGATAAAGAAAAGATTCTAAAACCTTCAAGAGAAATAACAATTACACATAAAAACAAAACAAAACAAAACTACAAGTCAGGTCAGAAGAACACTGGATTTAACAGCAACACTAGAGCTTAGAAGGCAGTAAAGCAATTCCGAAACTGAAAAAAAAAATTCTGAGAAAAACCAGTTCCAACCAAGAATTCTACATTCAAGTAAATAATCGTGTAAGTGTAAAGGTGGAATTGAGCCACTTTCAGACATGCAAATTCTCAAAAAAAAAAAAAAATCTCCATCCACTATGTCTCAAGAAGCCACAGAAGGAAGTGCTCTATCAAAACAAAGCAATAAATCAACAGAAGAAACAGAATCCAGGAAATAAAACTTCCAACCCAGGAAAAAGAATTATCCCCAGAGCAATAGCAAAGCAATATGCTGGAAAATAGCTCTGTCACCCGCTTGAAAGAGCCAGCAGTCCTCGTTAGAGCAGGACAAAAACACCAAGACAGATATCTTGACAAAGAAGAAGCTGGAAGAATACCTGATGCATATGAACTAACTGGAAGATGCACACTTCATGGTAGACTCAGAAATCATTCGTGTAGTTCACAGAGAACCAATTAAGCAAGAAGCGTCTAGGGACTTCTTCAGTGGTCCAGTGGTTAAGATTCCACCTTCCAATGCAGGAGGTTGAGGGTTTGATCTCTGATTGGGGAACTAACATCCCACAGACAGCGTGGTGCGGGCAAAAAGTAAAATAGAAAAACAAAAAAAAACAGGAGCTCCCATCAGATTCAGAAAGCCTTTGGGTTTTCCACATTCGGAAAGATCCTCTGAAGTAGGAAATGGCAACCCACTCCAGTATTCCTGCCTGGAAGATTCCATGACAGAGGAGCCTAGCGGACTACAGTCTAGGGGTTTCTGGAGAGTCAGACATGACTGAGCACACATACACGAGCCATTGGTAAACAAAAAATGATTCTTGAAGAAAGTGTTTTTTCTTATCTATTCTTACATTCAAAAAAAAAGTTTAAAATAGTGTTACCTCCAAGGTAAACAAAAGTTACACTCCCAAAATGGATTCATAATACAAATAGCAAACAACTGTGAATGGGATTTATTTGCCATAATAATGTAAATACTAAATGTTAGTCTACTGCCCCACCCTACCCCCTGCAAAAAAATTTAAAACTAAACTGTGAGTATTGGAGGGGAGGGACTATGGATATAGTATACGAGATGAAGGGGAGGAATTAAGAAGTGAAAGAAAATATTCAAACAAATTTAAGGTAGCTATAGCTTGAGAAAGAGGGCAAAGGACTGCTCTTCTATGAAAAGACTTAACACTTTACCTTTTATCCCTTGAAAACAAATGTTTCATTTTAAAGGCGGTCCTAAATGACCTACAAGATTAATGATCAATCCAGAAAAGAAGAAAGCTTCAGAGAATTTATGTTGCCTGCAGTTCAAAACTAAAGCTCAATTCATATTGATTACCAGACAAACTTTCAGAAGAAAAAGTGCTCTATCAAAACAAAGCAATAAATCAACAGAAGAAACAGAATCCAGGAAATAAAACTTCCAACCCAGGAAAAAGAATTATCCCCAGAGCAATAGCAAAGCAATATGCTGGAAAATAGCTCTGTCACCCGCTTGAAAGAGCCAGCAGTCCTCGTTAGAGCAGGACAAAAACACCAAGACAGATATCTTGACAAAGAAGAAGCTGGAAGAATACCTGATGCATATGAACTAACTGGAAGATGCACACTTCATGGTAGACTCAGAAATCATTCGTGTAGTTCACAGAGAACCAATTAAGCAAGAAGCGTCTAGGGACTTCTTCAGTGGTCCAGTGGTTAAGATTCCACCTTCCAATGCAGGAGGTTGAGGGTTTGATCTCTGATTGGGGAACTAACATCCCACAGACAGCGTGGTGCGGGCAAAAAGTAAAATAGAAAAACAAAAAAAAACAGGAGCTCCCATCAGATTCAGAAAGCCTTTGGGTTTTCCACATTCGGAAAGATCCTCTGAAGTAGGAAATGGCAACCCACTCCAGTATTCCTGCCTGGAAGATTCCATGACAGAGGAGCCTAGCGGACTACAGTCTAGGGGTTTCTGGAGAGTCAGACATGACTGAGCACACATACACGAGCCATTGGTAAACAAAAAATGATTCTTGAAGAAAGTGTTTTTTCTTATCTATTCTTACATTCAAAAAAAAAGTTTAAAATAGTGTTACCTCCAAGGTAAACAAAAGTTACACTCCCAAAATGGATTCATAATACAAATAGCAAACAACTGTGAATGGGATTTATTTGCCATAATAATGTAAATACTAAATGTTAGTCTACTGCCCCACCCTACCCCCTGCAAAAAAATTTAAAACTAAACTGTGAGTATTGGAGGGGAGGGACTATGGATATAGTATACGAGATGAAGGGGAGGAATTAAGAAGTGAAAGAAAATATTCAAACAAATTTAAGGTAGCTATAGCTTGAGAAAGAGGGCAAAGGACTGCTCTTCTATGAAAAGACTTAACACTTTACCTTTTTATCCCTTGAAAACAAATGTTTCATTTTAAAGGCGGTCCTAAATGACCTACAAGATTAATGATCAATCCAGAAAAGAAGAAAGCTTCAGAGAATTTATGTTGCCTGCAGTTTCAACATCAATTATTTGAGAAGTTAGCATATAGAAGAGTCTCAGATGGATCATATCCAAGAGTAGAAATTAAATTACCCAGACAAACTTTCAAAAATCTGTGAGTGGTAATATGTACATAAATTTGTTCAATCTTTGGGTAGTATCTATTAAAATTATTAAAATACATACTGTTTGACAATAATTCCACTTTCAGAAATATTAGTATAGATGCAGAGGCATAAGAATGGTCTCAGAACTATATCTACAACGGCCAAAAAAGGAAAACAGAATTCCATCAATCATCAATAAGTGAATGGTTAAGTAAGTTAGGACGTGCCCATATGAAATTTAGAGGTTAATAGAATAGACTTGTAAGCAATGACATAACAGGATCTCTAAGATATGCTGTTAAACGAAAAGAAAGCTATAAAGCACAGAACAGTATGTATAATATGCATCTGTTTATGTCAAGGGAAAACAAAAAACTTAACAACATGCATGTGTGTTTGTTTGTAAAAATGCATAAAATTTCTCTGGAGGCTTCCCTGGTGGTCCAGTGGTTAAGAATCCACCTAAAAGCAAGGGACACGGGTTCTATCCCTGGGAAGATCCCACATGCTTTAGAGCAACTAAGCCCATGCACCACAACTACTGAGAAGTTGTGGGAAGATCTGGGAAGATCCCACATGCTTTAGAGCAACTAAGCCCATGCACCACAACTACTGAGCCAGTGCTCTAGAGCCCTCAAGCCATAACTACTGAAGTCCTTGCACCTAAAGCCCTCGTTCTGCGACCAAAAGCCATCTCAGTGAGAAGCCCGCACACTACAAGGAAGAGTAACCCTCCCCTTGCCACAACTAGAGAAAGCCCATATGCAGCAGTGAAGACTCACCACAGCCAAAGAAAAAAGAAAAAAACTGCTCTGGAGACACCAAACTGTTGAAAATGTGTCCTTTGTTCCACTTGCAAAGAGGACTCTCTTACTCTATGTCATGCATTCCACATCCAATACCTCAGTAAAAAAAAAAATCACAGTTATATCATTTTTCCTAGGTGAAAGTCTAGTCAGAAATTGATGCCTAAGACCTAAAGACAAGGTTTTGTTCAAAACGGAAAATACGCAGCTGATTAATATTCATTGAGTTCATCGTTGGTCACTATGTTAAACATTTTATGCCTAGGTTGAAAAAGTAATATACTTCTATTTTACCAATGACTGCTCTAATTGAAAGAGGTTGAGTAATTGGTGTAAGTTCACATGGCTAAATGAAAGGCAGAAATGGAATTCAAACCCATGTTTTATTACTGTGCCCAAGTTGTGGGGGTCTGTGTGATGGCTCAGATGACTGGCAAGAACTTGCCCTGAGTTACCCAGAATCAACTCCCACTCTGCCATGAGCCTCTAAGCCAAGAAAACCTACTCAGCCAAAACTGGACTCAGTTCCTGACTGAGAATCCAGAGAAGCAGGCTGAATTGAATTTTCAGAATTACAAAAACATCTCCATATAAAGAGGTATGCTTGTAAGCAATGACATAACAGAAAATGAAAGGCTATAAAGCACAGAACAGTATGTATAATATGCATCTGTTTATGTCAAGGGAAAACAAAAAACTTAACAACATGCATGTGTGTTTGTTTGTAAAAATGCATAAAATTTCTCTGGAGGCTTCCCTGGTGGTCCAGTGGTTAAGAATCCACCTAAAAGCAAGGGACACGGGTTCTATCCCTGGGAAGATCCCACATGCTTTAGAGCAACTAAGCCCATGCACCACAACTACTGAGAAGTTGTGGGAAGATCTGGGAAGATCCCACATGCTTTAGAGCAACTAAGCCCATGCACCACAACTACTGAGCCAGTGCTCTAGAGCCCTCAAGCCATAACTACTGAAGTCCTTGCACCTAAAGCCCTCGTTCTGCGACCAAAAGCCATCTCAGTGAGAAGCCCGCACACTACAAGGAAGAGTAACCCTCCCCTTGCCACAACTAGAGAAAGCCCATATGCAGCAGTGAAGACTCACCACAGCCAAAGAAAAAAGAAAAAAACTGCTCTGGAGACACCAAACTGTTGAAAATGTGTCCTTTGTTCCACTTGCAAAGAGGACTCTCTTACTCTATGTCATGCATTCCACATCCAATACCTCAGTAAAAAAAAAAATCACAGTTATATCATTTTTCCTAGGTGAAAGTCTAGTCAGAAATTGATGCCTAAGACCTAAAGACAAGGTTTTGTTCAAAACGGAAAATACGCAGCTGATTAATATTCATTGAGTTCATCGTTGGTCACTATGTTAAACATTTTATGCCTAGGTTGAAAAAGTAATATACTTCTATTTTACCAATGACTGCTCTAATTGAAAGAGGTTGAGTAATTGGTGTAAGTTCACATGGCTAAATGAAAGGCAGAAATGGAATTCAAACCCATGTTTTATTACTGTGCCCAAGTTGTGGGGGTCTGTGTGATGGCTCAGATGACTGGCAAGAACTTGCCCTGAGTTACCCAGAATCAACTCCCACTCTGCCATGAGCCTCTAAGCCAAGAAAACCTACTCAGCCAAAACTGGACTCAGTTCCTTACTGAGAATCCAGAGAAGCAGTCTGAATTCGGTAATTTTCAGAATTACAAAAACATCTCCTATGGCTACTGTAGACATCACTAATCATCAGCACACCTTTCCATCTGACTGTTGATGAGACTTCAGAACCCTCTGCAACTTAGTACAGCAGGCAGCCACCATTAATCAATCCAAGTTAACACCAGAGTTGAAACATTTTTGCCAATGTTCCTCTTGTCTCTGAACAAAGACATTGGAAGACCAGGAAAATAATCTTAAAATGAAATAATGCTTTTGTTTAGGAGTTGTGGTATCAAAATATTAACTTACCCCTATCCTTCATCACTGATAAGATCAAAAACATTAACTCCTACCTACTTTCCATTCTCCTCACCTGCAGCCTAATTTCAAATCTCAATACCTAACTTCAAGGTTCACTTATATTTCTCCTCAGTCTACACCTGCCCCATCTAGAAACTCAGTCTTCCACTCATTGCTCCCTTACCCAAATCCTCCCATTTGCCTACAGAATAAAGATCTTTATCTTGGTTTTCAAGACCTTTCTTGATTGGGCTACTTTTTCAGCCTCATCTTTCACCTCTACTCAATTTTGTAACCCTCTCCCTTCCAATTGCTCCCTGAGCTACCTTTGCTAAGGCCAGAAACACCTTTATGATCATTTCCGTATGCTACAGTCTTTCCTGACAAGCTCTCTGCCAAACCCAGCCAAGTAGGCTCTCTCACCTCTCTGGGTTTGCTATCCTAAGTTCAAAGCATCAACTAACAATGGGGACAGAAACATTAAAATTGCATTTAGCTCTTCCTTGAACTGGACAAAGACTGACCCTAAGTGAAACGGACTAGAACTTCCCTCCTGACCACTGACCTAACAGATGCCAGTCCTACTAACAAATGAAAGAAAAGGAAAACCACTGCAAAACCCAACCACTCACTACTTTGGCATCTTTGGCAAACTCTGCATCCATGTTTCTCTCCTTCCAAGAGGTGAGTGAGCCCATGACTAGGACCCAGTGCGTGTTGCTGCCCAGAGCACTGGTCTGGAGGCTGAAAAGGCCACATCTGCCCTGGCCCTGACTCCTCTTTCAGAAACTGAGCAGCCAGGTGGGAACAAGGGTCTGCCGGGGTGATGGGCACACCTAATCATGCTGGTGCTGCTCCACAAACCTGGTCACCGCTGACCTCTCTAGAGTCTGACCTTCAAGGACATCACTAATCATCAGCACACCTTTCCATCTGACTGTTGATGAGACTTCAGAACCCTCTGCAACTTAGTACAGCAGGCAGCCACCATTAATCAATCCAAGTTAACACCAGAGTTGAAACATTTTTGCCAATGTTCCTCTTGTCTCTGAACAAAGACATTGGAAGACCAGGAAAATAATCTTAAAATGAAATAATGCTTTTGTTTAGGAGTTGTGGTATCAAAATATTAACTTACCCCTATCCTTCATCACTGATAAGATCAAAAACATTAACTCCTACCTACTTTCCATTCTCCTCACCTGCAGCCTAATTTCAAATCTCAATACCTAACTTCAAGGTTCACTTATATTTCTCCTCAGTCTACACCTGCCCCATCTAGAAACTCAGTCTTCCACTCATTGCTCCCTTACCCAAATCCTCCCATTTGCCTACAGAATAAAGATCTTTATCTTGGTTTTCAAGACCTTTCTTGATTGGGCTACTTTTTCAGCCTCATCTTTCACCTCTACTCAATTTTGTAACCCTCTCCCTTCCAATTGCTCCCTGAGCTACCTTTGCTAAGGCCAGAAACACCTTTATGATCATTTCCGTATGCTACAGTCTTTCCTGACAAGCTCTCTGCCAAACCCAGCCAAGTAGGCTCTCTCACCTCTCTGGGTTTGCTATCCTAAGTTCAAAGCATCAACTAACAATGGGGACAGAAACATTAAAATTGCATTTAGCTCTTCCTTGAACTGGACAAAGACTGACCCTAAGTGAAACGGACTAGAACTTCCCTCCTGACCACTGACCTAACAGATGCCAGTCCTACTAACAAATGAAAGAAAAGGAAAACCACTGCAAAACCCAACCACTCACTACTTTGGCATCTTTGGCAAACTCTGCATCCATGTTTCTCTCCTTCCAAGAGGTGAGTGAGCCCATGACTAGGACCCAGTGCGTGTTGCTGCCCAGAGCACTGGTCTGGAGGCTGAAAAGGCCACATCTGCCCTGGCCCTGACTCCTCTTTCAGAAACTGAGCAGCCAGGTGGGAACAAGGGTCTGCCGGGGTGATGGGCACACCTAATCATGCTGGTGCTGCTCCACAAACCTGGTCACCGCTGACCTCTCTAGAGTCTGACCTTCAAGGAAGGCATTTCCATTGCTTGTTTCTACCCTTGCTGGCAACAGGGCACCATGGTCAGGTTTAGACTAGGTCAAGGCAGTCCGTCAAAGCGTCAAACCAGGTCCAACTCTCCACCTCCCTGGGTGCATCATATGAGTGCATCCTGTGCTCATAGGGAGGGAGTGGCCAGGGATGGAACAGAAGACCAGTCATCCTGGGAATTGCCCCAACCCTTGTGTCCTCCAACCATCTGGTCCAAGGCTTCCACAGGAACTCGTTGCTGCCACCCCAGCCTTGGGACCAACTCCACCCCAACCCCTTCTGCGATTCAGGCATCTCATTCCTTCCCTGACTCAAAAAAAATAATTTCAAAGTTTCCCTTGATCCAATCTTGGAATCAATGCCACCGTCCTGTCACCTCCATTTGATTACTAAGATCTGTTGATTTTAACTCAGAAAATACCTTGAACCCATCCTGTCCTCTGCATTTCTGCTGCTACTGCATCAACTGACGCTGCCACCACCTCACTGCCACCACCACCATTGTTCTCTCCTGTCCCTCTCACAGTGAACTCACCAACTGACCTCTGCCTCAAGAATCTTTGCATTGCTGGTCTTATATCAGCACCCTCAACTGCCAAAACATCTTTCAAAATACAACCTGCAACTCATAGAGAACAAATAGTGGTCTTGGGGGTGAGGACAATATGAGGAAATGGAGGTGGAAATGAGAGGTACAATACAAACTAGCAAGTGTATGATAGGCTCAAGTATGTACCATACAATGAGGGGGATACAGCCAATATTTTGTAATAACTATAAATGGAAAATAACTTTTAAATTAGACTTTAAATGTATTTTTTAAAGAAACAAAATACAGTGCAATGATTCCATGATCTCCTTGGGAGGAACTTTCAGTGACTGCCTATCACCTTGATGGATTAAGTCCAAATGTTATTAACATGGTATGCCAGATTCGGCCTGCATTCCTGCCTCTTCACCCACCAATTGCCCTCCGTCATCCTGTGTGCTAAGTCCTCAGTGCTTCCTCTCTACTTCCACCACTCAGTCCGCTCTTTCCCATGACATTTGATGCAAGTTGGGCTCCCCAAGAAGTGAGACGATTAGCCTGCAGGAGGCTTATTAGGCGTGCTCCAAGTCCAACAAACATGAAAGGGGAGATAAGGAAGTAGAACTGGACTGCAGAAGCCAAGTTTTGCTGAAATCTCACCAGAACCAGACGGGATGGTGGGATGGCCCTTCAAAGCTATCCAAAGTTGGAGCACGAAGAGTCAGGCTTACCCCAGGTCGCTCAGTCATTGGAAGGCATCCTGGGAAACTGGGGATGACCCTGGGCAAGGTGGTTCTCTTCAGCTGAAGCACCTGTCAAAAGCAACTGACAGCTGAAGGCTGTCTGCCAAGTCAGTAAAGAATAATCTCACTTTCAAAAGTTTCCCTTGACTCCAATTCCTTGGAATCAATGCCACCGTCCTGTCACCTCCATTTGATTACTAAGATCTGTTGATTTTAACTCAGAAAATACCTTGAACCCATCCTGTCCTCTGCATTTCTGCTGCTACTGCATCAACTGACGCTGCCACCACCTCACTGCCACCACCACCATTGTTCTCTCCTGTCCCTCTCACAGTGAACTCACCAACTGACCTCTGCCTCAAGAATCTTTGCATTGCTGGTCTTATATCAGCACCCTCAACTGCCAAAACATCTTTCAAAATACAACCTGCAACTCATAGAGAACAAATAGTGGTCTTGGGGGTGAGGACAATATGAGGAAATGGAGGTGGAAATGAGAGGTACAATACAAACTAGCAAGTGTATGATAGGCTCAAGTATGTACCATACAATGAGGGGGATACAGCCAATATTTTGTAATAACTATAAATGGAAAATAACTTTTAAATTAGACTTTAAATGTATTTTTTAAAGAAACAAAATACAGTGCAATGATTCCATGATCTCCTTGGGAGGAACTTTCAGTGACTGCCTATCACCTTGATGGATTAAGTCCAAATGTTATTAACATGGTATGCCAGATTCGGCCTGCATTCCTGCCTCTTCACCCACCAATTGCCCTCCGTCATCCTGTGTGCTAAGTCCTCAGTGCTTCCTCTCTACTTCCACCACTCAGTCCGCTCTTTCCCATGACATTTGATGCAAGTTGGGCTCCCTAAGAAGTGAGACGATTAGCCTGCAGGAGGCTTATTAGGCGTGCTCCAAGTCCAACAAACATGAAAGGGGAGATAAGGAAGTAGAACTGGACTGCAGAAGCCAAGTTTTGCTGAAATCTCACCAGAACCAGACGGGATGGTGGGATGGCCCTTCAAAGCTATCCAAAGTTGGAGCACGAAGAGTCAGGCTTACCCCAGGTCGCTCAGTCATTGGAAGGCATCCTGGGAAACTGGGGATGACCCTGGGCAAGGTGGTTCTCTTCAGCTGAAGCACCTGTCAAAAGCAACTGACAGCTGAAGGCTGTCTGCCAAGTCAGTAAAAGAATAATCTCACATTTTTACTAAAAATGCTGTTCTTACTGATGGCTATGGTGTCTGTCCTAAAGGCAGGGAGAGTAAATTCCATCATAACTGGTTTGCCCACAATTCCAAGTCTTCCCACAAGTAAGGCCAACCTCCTTACTCTACAGATGGGGAAACTGAGGCCAGGAGAGAGTCTCAGACCATCAGTTACCACAGTGACAAAGTCAGGTAATAAAGAGCCAATATTTAAATGTTGATACTAGGTTGTACCAGATGCGTTACATGCCTTATCCAATACTGCTCCTGAAAATTCTGTGAAAATTCTACCATTACTATCTCCATTTGACATATGTTGAAACAGGCTTAACGCAGTCATCTGGGTAATTCGTCCAGGATTATACAGCTATTAAGTGGTGGACCTAGGATTTGAACCCATGTCACTCTGACTGTAGAGCCCATAACTAGTAACCACTAAGACGAACTACTTCTCTTAGTGAAGCAAATCATCAACCTGGGCCTTGGGAGATACTGAGGAGTGTATGTGTGAGTGGCTGCTATTTTGAAGAATGGATACACCACTACTGCATAATGCACAACATTTATTTTGTTTTCAGGCTAGAAGAATAAGCACATATGCTTCTGGATAGAAAATAAGTTTGTCAACTAAATCAGAGAATATAGTACGAGTTTTCAACTTCCATGTCCATTACATGTCAGTTCCTCTGAACCTCTGGGGGCCTTGTTCCTTCCACAGCTCTGATGTCTCTCCAACCTACCCCTTCAGTTCCCACCAAGAAAGTTGTGTGCCTGAGTGTCTTCCAGCAAGTATGGAGGACTCTCTTCCTGCCCTCCCCAAACTCCCAGGTCTAAAGGCAAACAGACGGTCCAGCAAGACGATCCCAGTTAGGCTGCCATTTTTTCTCCAAGAGATCTTCCCAAACTGGGGATGGAACCCCCATCACCTGCATTGGCAGGTGGGTTCTTTACCACCTGGGAAGCCCCGCCCTTCCATTAGAGAAGCCACCAAGATCTATCCCTCTTCCTCTCCTGCTTCATCAAAAGGAAACCTACTCAATAAGAAGACTCTGATCTATAAGGCTTTCCCAATATAGAAGTGGTGTTAAATTACAACAGTATAATGTGATCCAAGAAGCTTGTGTCAGAAAATGTGGATTAATTTGTTAAACATGCACTGCTGGCCAGGCCCTAGGCCAGATGCGGGAGGTTCCAGTGTCTGGGAGCTGGCCATTTAGCAGAGGGTTCTCAGACATTAGTGGGGATGAGGGTCACTAGGGAAACCCGTAAACGATGCACGTTCCTGAACCCACCTGCAGCATTTCAGATTCATCAGATGGGGCTGAGGTTTAGGAATCTGCCTTTTAACTAGTTTTCAAGTGATTCTGTAGCAGGTGGTTTTCATTTGCATCTTGAGAAACCCTGACTTATTAGATGGAGATTGGAAGATATAACGTGTAAGGTAAAAAGGGTAATGGGCTTAAAGATGTCATTCTAGAGAGTAGAGGGAAGGTGTTGGGTACTGGCACGAGAAAAGGGGAAGGAGGAGAAATTCATATTCCTTGATGAAGACACCAAGTAAATCCTCAGCAGCTGGTGTAGTAGAAAGAGGCCCGGAAATAGGGAGGTGGCAAGGAATGTGAGAATTACACCACTACTGCATAATGCACAACATTTATTTTGTTTTCAGGCTAGAAGAATAAGCACATATGCTTCTGGATAGAAAATAAGTTTGTCAACTAAATCAGAGAATATAGTACGAGTTTTCAACTTCCATGTCCATTACATGTCAGTTCCTCTGAACCTCTGGGGCCTTGTTCCTTCCACAGCTCTGATGTCTCTCCAACCTACCCCTTCAGTTCCCACCAAGAAAGTTGTGTGCCTGAGTGTCTTCCAGCAAGTATGGAGGACTCTCTTCCTGCCCTCCCCAAACTCCCAGGTCTAAAGGCAAACAGACGGTCCAGCAAGACGATCCCAGTTAGGCTGCCATTTTTTCTCCAAGAGATCTTCCCAAACTGGGGATGGAACCCCCATCACCTGCATTGGCAGGTGGGTTCTTTACCACCTGGGAAGCCCCGCCCTTCCATTAGAGAAGCCACCAAGATCTATCCCTCTTCCTCTCCTGCTTCATCAAAAGGAAACCTACTCAATAAGAAGACTCTGATCTATAAGGCTTTCCCAATATAGAAGTGGTGTTAAATTACAACAGTATAATGTGATCCAAGAAGCTTGTGTCAGAAAATGTGGATTAATTTGTTAAACATGCACTGCTGGCCAGGCCCTAGGCCAGATGCGGGAGGTTCCAGTGTCTGGGAGCTGGCCATTTAGCAGAGGGGTTCTCAGACATTAGTGGGGATGAGGGTCACTAGGGAAACCTGTAAACGATGCACGTTCCTGAACCCACCTGCAGCATTTCAGATTCATCAGATGGGGCTGAGGTTTAGGAATCTGCCTTTTAACTAGTTTTCAAGTGATTCTGTAGCAGGTGGTTTTCATTTGCATCTTGAGAAACCCTGACTTATTAGATGGAGATTGGAAGATATAACGTGTAAGGTAAAAAGGGTAATGGGCTTAAAGATGTCATTCTAGAGAGTAGAGGGAAGGTGTTGGGTACTGGCACGAGAAAAAGGGGAAGGAGGGAGAAATTCATATTCCTTGATGAAGACACCAAGTAAATCCTCAGCAGCTGGTGTAGTAGAAAGAGGCCCGGAAATAGGAGGTGGCAGATGTGGATACAAACAGGCTGAAGAGTTGGATTAACTGTGAGCCAGACACTTTGGGACACAAAAAGAAGGAACGAAGGAAAGAGAGTAAGGTAAGGAGAGAGGCAGGATAGAGAAGGAGAGAAGAGGAAGAAACAGAAAGAGGAGGGCCCTGACCCTCGGGGAGTTTTATAGTCTCGCGGCTCTGACTAAGCGGGCTTGGCAAATCATAGTACACCAGTGAGGGCTCCAGGGCTGTATGTGGCTCTTTAAAATGAGGCTAGACCCTGGAAGGAAGGAGTAATAGACACGGTGTGTGTAATAGTCTGTTTTGTGTCAAGAATTGCTAAGTGCTGCTTGTTACGAATAGATTCTGGCTCAGAGGTCAACTGCAAACACGCATGAGAGATCCCATGTCTGGCTCAGCTCCTGGAGTGACTTCGCGAATCTTCGCTGCTCCTGACCACCAACCTCACAGGAGTCTGGTGAGACCGTCTTTCCTTTCCAAGTGGCTCTGAGCTAACTTGGATATCGCTTTGTGAAGCCTGAGCGTGAGATTCCTTTCAGCACTCCCACCTCCAGCTGTTCCCCCTGACCCAAGAACCATTCCACCTTCTCCCCGACAGGGCCAGCTGTTGTCCCAGAGGCCTCCTGCCTCCTCCTTGGCCTGTGAGTCAGTAGTTGGAGGCCTCCAGGGACCAAAACCACTTGCTGGAGGCCCTTGGGGAAAGAGAGGAAACAAAGCAGGTGTTAAAATGAAATTGTCTATAAATATTATTTAATTAAAATAGTAATTCTTAGTCTACGCAGAAGAATCTAGAACAACTTTACTTCAAGTGGCAGGTGAAAAGCTCAGTAGCTCTGCCCAAGTCAGGGAGGTGAGAGAAGAGAAACGATGTGGTAACTGGTTCTCTCTCCTTTTAGGGATTAAAAAAGGAAAAGGAGAAAGGCAGGGAGAGCTGGTAAGGGATCCTGGTGACACCCCAGGCTGTCTCCTGGGGCAAGGGGGCTGAGCTTCTTGGGGACCCTGAAGCTGGAATTCTTATACTTTCCTTTGTTCTATAAAATTATGCCACGTCTCACGTCTCACTCCCTTCTCCGCTCTGACTGGCCCAGCCACCAGCCATGAAGCTGTAGTCACAGCCACCCACGCATTGGCCTGGGGGCCACCCGGGCAGACAGAGGAATCCAAAAGCAGGGAGCAAGAGAGGGGGAGGGAGAGACTAGGCGGGGCCAGTGGAACCTCCAGATGGAGACAGAAAGAGGGAGAGACAGACTGTGGAGAAGCCATCTAAAAGGGGAGAAGCAAGGGGGTGGAGACAGAGCCCACCAGAGGAGAGAGGTCCTTAGAGAAAAAGGGTAGAAGGGGTGGAGGAAGGAAAGGGGGGAGGAAGAAGGAATGAAACAGGAAGGAAAGAAGGAAGGATGGAAAGGCAGGGAAGGGAAAAGCAGAAAGGTAGCGAAGCTGAGGGGTGTGTAGCGACTTTGAGAAACAAAAGTCTAGGCTTTGCGGCTGCTCTGATCTCGAAAAAAACAAAAACCCAGTGAGCTCACGAAGAGGGTCCTAAACCCACAGAGCACAGCCCACGCTCAGCCCAGAAACCACCCCCCACACTGTGCCGCTGCCTTATTTCAGACGCCTCAAACTTGTGGTTTAGGCACAGTAACCGCCTGGGGGCCCACGTTGCTGACCCAAGAACCATTCCACCTTCTCCCCGACAGGGCCAGCTGTTGTCCCAGAGGCCTCCTGCCTCCTCCTTGGCCTGTGAGTCAGTAGTTGGAGGCCTCCAGGGACCAAAACCACTTGCTGGAGGCCCTTGGGGAAAGAGAGGAAACAAAGCAGGTGTTAAAATGAAATTGTCTATAAATATTATTTAATTAAAATAGTAATTCTTAGTCTACGCAGAAGAATCTAGAACAACTTTACTTCAAGTGGCAGGTGAAAAGCTCAGTAGCTCTGCCCAAGTCAGGGAGGTGAGAGAAGAGAAACGATGTGGTAACTGGTTCTCTCTCCTTTTAGGGATTAAAAAAGGAAAAGGAGAAAGGCAGGGAGAGCTGGTAAGGGATCCTGGTGACACCCCAGGCTGTCTCCTGGGGCAAGGGGGCTGAGCTTCTTGGGGACCCTGAAGCTGGAATTCTTATACTTTCCTTTGTTCTATAAAATTATGCCACGTCTCACGTCTCACTCCCTTCTCCGCTCTGACTGGCCCAGCCACCAGCCATGAAGCTGTAGTCACAGCCACCCACGCATTGGCCTGGGGGCCACCCGGGCAGACAGAGGAATCCAAAAGCAGGGAGCAAGAGAGGGAGAGGGAGAGACTAGGCGGGGCCAGTGGAACCTCCAGATGGAGACAGAAAGAGGGAGAGACAGACTGTGGAGAAGCCATCTAAAAGGGGAGAAGCAAGGGGGTGGAGACAGAGCCCACCAGAGGAGAGAGGTCCTTAGAGAAAAAGGGTAGAAGGGGTGGAGGAAGGAAAGGGGGGAGGAAGAAGGAATGAAACAGGAAGGAAAGAAGGAAGGATGGAAAGGCAGGGAAGGGAAAAGCAGAAAGGTAGCGAAGCTGAGGGGTGTGTAGCGACTTTGAGAAACAAAAGTCTAGGCTTTGCGGCTGCTCTGATCTCGAAAAAAACAAAAACCCAGTGAGCTCACGAAGAGGGTCCTAAACCCACAGAGCACAGCCCACGCTCAGCCCAGAAACCACCCCCCACACTGTGCCGCTGCCTTATTTCAGACGCCTCAAACTTGTGGTTTAGGCACAGTAACCGCCTGGGGGCCCCACGGCTCTGCAATTTCCCCAGAATTGTGAGTCCTCAGCCGCCCAGCGGTTCAGACTCCACGAAGAGGGGGACAGGTTTAGTAAAGTGTGTCCCAGAGTACCGTCCCCAGCCCTCCTAGTTTCCCCAGATTTCTGACTGCAAAATCTACATCTGTCACCATTGTGTTGTGTACTGGAATGGGAGAGGCGAGACCTGCAAGAATTGCTATCTATTTAATTCTCTGACTGCTTCAAAGTTTCTCTTTGACAGCAGCGGTGTGACTTCTTGTAAATCAGAAGAAAGGCAAATGTTCCCTCTTCAACGCCCTGTGATTGCACAAATACACAATACTGCGGCCATACAGATGCGGCTGGAAAACTCTAGAAGCTGGGAGCATTATTACTAGGCCAGAGCTCTAGGGATAAATTCCCTAAGAAAACAAAAAAAAAAGCATCAAAGTAGGAGCTGGAGGAAGGAGGGACTGAAGATCGGAGGGCTGGAGAGCGAGACACTCAGCAAGGAAGGAACATCGTGGCCGCATCTTCTCTGGCAAACCTTATCCCAAGTGCTCGGGGTACCAGCCGCGGGGCCCCGCAGAGCCGCTGCAGCCACCCTCTGCCCCAGGGGTCCCCATGCAGAGACTCATCGCTTGCTAGGCCTTCTCTCTTTTTTGTTGTTGTTTTTGTCTTTTTTTAATCCTTCAAATACAAGACAAAAATACACCTCATTTATCATCATAGATATATATATATTTCACTCTCACCACATAAATACAAAACATCCAGATATCCAAAACATTCAGAACAGTTAGTAGTCAGGATTCAGTAACACCTACCCGCGTGTGAATCGTTCATTATTTTCTTCACTATTTGCCTAAGAAAAAGAAAGAAAAAAAGAAAAAGAAAAGAAAGGGGGGGAGCTTCCGACGTAAATAATTTACAATAAAATTACTATTTTTTAAAAAATGCTCTGCGCTCGCTTCGGATGGAGGAATACATTCTAGACGCTGCACCACCTCGCTGTCTGGGTCTGTCGTTTTGGTCAAAATGCGGGTGGCCGAAGCTATGGGGTTGGTCGTTGTAGCGCGGGTAGGAGGTGAGGCCGCGACGGGATAGAGTCCGGGTTTCTCACTTGGGACTGTGGAAACTCTGGTTTGTTTGTTTTTAGGGGAGGCGGTGGAGGAGGTGGAGAAGGATGCCTTGCCAGAAACTGATCCGGATGCGTAGACTATCGACAGAGGCGGCCGGGCAGCTTTGCTGTTCCCGGCTGGGTCTCTACCTCCCGTCCGCAAAGAACTCTGAGATCCGGAAGCTTCCTGCGTGCTGGAGGCTTTGCGAATCCGGGGAGTGGGGGAGAGGAGGCTAGGGGCACTGGTATGTTTCCAAACCTAGCAATTCTGCCGGGAGCCACGGATGGGGAGGCGGTGGGAGAGGCGTCTGGAGCCGTCGCGAGCTCCGCTCCTCTCTCCCCCCGAGGCGCCTGGAGCTGTCGGTCACCTCCCCGAGAGCAGCCTCGGCAAAGATGCTGAATTTTCTTTCATTCGCGGAATAGGCTATTCTTGTGCCTTTTCCCTTTTCAATTCCTGTTTAAAGTCAAGATCGGAGGGCTGGAGAGCGAGACACTCAGCAAGGAAGGAACATCGTGGCCGCATCTTCTCTGGCAAACCTTATCCCAAGTGCTCGGGGTACCAGCCGCGGGGCCCCGCAGAGCCGCTGCAGCCACCCTCTGCCCCAGGGGTCCCCATGCAGAGACTCATCGCTTGCTAGGCCTTCTCTCTTTTTTGTTGTTGTTTTGTCTTTTTTTAATCCTTCAAATACAAGACAAAAATACACCTCATTTATCATCATAGATATATATATATTTCACTCTCACCACATAAATACAAAACATCCAGATATCCAAAACATTCAGAACAGTTAGTAGTCAGGATTCAGTAACACCTACCCGCGTGTGAATCGTTCATTATTTTCTTCACTATTTGCCTAAGAAAAAGAAAGAAAAAAAGAAAAAGAAAAGAAAGGGGGGGAGCTTCCGACGTAAATAATTTACAATAAAATTACTATTTTTTAAAAAATGCTCTGCGCTCGCTTCGGATGGAGGAATACATTCTAGACGCTGCACCACCTCGCTGTCTGGGTCTGTCGTTTTGGTCAAAATGCGGGTGGCCGAAGCTATGGGGTTGGTCGTTGTAGCGCGGGTAGGAGGTGAGGCCGCGACGGGATAGAGTCCGGGTTTCTCACTTGGGACTGTGGAAACTCTGGTTTGTTTGTTTTTAGGGGAGGCGGTGGAGGAGGTGGAGAAGGATGCCTTGCCAGGAACTGATCCGGATGCGTAGACTATCGACAGAGGCGGCCGGGCAGCTTTGCTGTTCCCGGCTGGGTCTCTACCTCCCGTCCGCAAAGAACTCTGAGATCCGGAAGCTTCCTGCGTGCTGGAGGCTTTGCGAATCCGGGGAGTGGGGGAGAGGAGGCTAGGGGCACTGGTATGTTTCCAAACCTAGCAATTCTGCCGGGAGCCACGGATGGGGAGGCGGTGGGAGAGGCGTCTGGAGCCGTCGCGAGCTCCGCTCCTCTCTCCCCCCGAGGCGCCTGGAGCTGTCGGTCACCTCCCCGAGAGCAGCCTCGGCAAAGATGCTGAATTTTCTTTCATTCGCGGAATAGGCTATTCTTGTGCCTTTTCCCTTTTCAATTCCTGTTTAAAGTCAAAACACCTGAATCTAATTTTGCATTGCCCTGGGATGCATTTTCTATCTAATATTTTCTTACGCCTTCCAAACTTCACTGCTGAGAGTTTTTTTAAAAAACTGCTTCCAGTCCACTCGGTTTTGTATGGTAGTTACTACTCTCGTTTTCCTTGCTGATTAGATCAAATTTAGTACTGTCGTCACCTATCACGATGTTTGGTTTATTATCTCCTGGAGTCGGGGTTGGTTGTGATGGGAGTTTTTCGGCAGGATTTGTCCAGTCAGGAAGCTGTGTGCGCGCCGGCTCTCCCGGAGATGTCCGCAGAGCGGGACCCCGCGGCTTCCCCCAAACCTGGTTTCTCTGGCGAGAGGAAGGACCGTCCTCCTTTTTGGTCTAATGAAACCTGTCAGTCTTTTCAGCTGGGGTCTGCTTGCAGCTTTCATTTTTCAAATATTCATAAGCATAATCCACGGCGGCAGCAGCTCGATCGAAAGCAGACGTCCTGTGCTTTGGGCTTAGAACCAGTCTTTCGCCTCCTGGGCCAGGCACTGGTTGGGGCATTAGGTCGGCTAACTCGGGCTTTTCCCCCAATTCTTTGGATTTTCCTTGATTCTGAAGGAAGTTGGCGCCGGAGGGTGGCTGTGGGAGGACACAGAGGAAAGGTAGGGGGAAAAAAATAGCCCAAATGGGATAATATTGGTAGCAGAGCCTGGTGGGGAAGGAGAGCTGTCAGAGGCCTCTTAGGAGCCGGGAGCCCAGCGCAAAAGCCCCGGCGCCTAATACGCGTGAGTCCATAAATATCACCACAATAGATACTATAAATATAAATACAGGGAAACACTTCAAGTCAGTCCAGCGCTTTTTTCTCGGCCCCTTCTTTATTGTTGGTCCGGGAGTAAGGCTCGAAGGCCGAGGAGCTCAGGTATCGAGCGGAGAGTTCTTGTAAATTTCCGGCCAGCGAACCAGCCATTGTCAAAGGGGCGGAAGAAAGGCGGCTGGCGACCGAGCCGAGCAGCGAGGGCACAGGCAGGCTGAAGAGGCCGTGGCCGGCGGCCGGTGCGCCCGCGTGCAGTCCCCCTGGCCCAGTGGGCCCGGAGCCCGGAGCGCCGCCCACGGCCGGCGGGTGCGGGGACGCGGCGCCCGCGGGACCCGGGGCGGCTGCAGCGGCTGCCGAGCCCGCGGCGGCGCCCGCGCCCAGGGCCGGCAGACTGGGCCCGCGGAGCGCGGAGCCGAGCGCGCCGGTGGCACAGGGCGGCAGCAGCGCGGGCAGGCCGGGCGGCGACAGCAGGCGGCCCTGCTCCAGCAGCCTCAGCACGCTGCACGTGGCCGCTGTCTCCGACACCACCGAGCGCAGCTCCGAGTCTTTGCCCTGGTCCTTCTTCTGCTTCGTGCGCCGGTTCTGGAACCAGACTTTCACCTGCGCCCCGGAAGCGGAGAGGGTGGGAGAGGGGATAGAGGGAGATGGGCGTCAAGGGGAGCGGACTCCCGGGGCGCAAGGGCTCCGGGGGGCCTTGCCCCAACTCCAGCCAAAGCCCCAATCCCAGCCCCAACCTGGAGCCGGAGAAGTCAGACCGGTAGCAGCCTGGCAGGGGCGGTGGGGATTGGGGGGCAAGAGCCGTCAAGAGGGGCCACAGCTCCCATAGGCTGGGCTTCCGGGTCATAGAAGCAGGCCTAGGCCGTCCCCGGTTATAAATAACAAATAAAAATGTCCACGACCCTAATTGGAAAGGAGACCAGAAATCACTTCCCTGGACCACTGTACTACCCGCAGCGGGCCTGTGGATCAGCGCTGGGTCAAAGGCCCGTGTGCCAGGTGAATGGGTAAGGCCTAAAGGCTGCAGTTCTGGGAGTCGGAAGTGGGAAATGTGCATGAATGGGGAAGAGCATTGCCCTGCCTTTCAGGACCCAAGCCCCTGGCCCAACGGATTCGAGTTTAGCTTAACAGCACTACTGCTAAAGGCTACAGCACCACTGTTAGAGTTTCTTGCTTGTTAGGGTCAGATTGGCTATCAATTTTACAGCAAGCGGGGATGATGGCTGTAGATGGAAGCTGTGCAGGATGGTCCCACTTCCTCACCACCAGCTTGGTCTGAGAGTCTGAAGGATATCTTTCATTTATAATATGACTCTACTGCTCATGGACTTTGGAGTCATGGGAGGAAGGTAGTAGGCTGGGACGAATTCAATTCTCTCCACCAACGTCCTGGTTTACTTCCTCTTCTCACTCTGCCCTTCTTCAGGCCTAAACGATGGCCCAGAACGTTGGCAGCTCTATGGTAAGGTTATTCTATCTAGATTTTGTAAACTAAGAGGACGGTAGCAGAGAGCATACAGATAAACCTGGCAGCAGCGCGGGCAGGCCGGGCGGCGACAGCAGGCGGCCCTGCTCCAGCAGCCTCAGCACGCTGCACGTGGCCGCTGTCTCCGACACCACCGAGCGCAGCTCCGAGTCTTTGCCCTGGTCCTTCTTCTGCTTCGTGCGCCGGTTCTGGAACCAGACTTTCACCTGCGCCCCGGAAGCGGAGAGGGTGGGAGAGGGGATAGAGGGAGATGGGCGTCAAGGGGAGCGGACTCCCGGGGCGCAAGGGCTCCGGGGGGCCTTGCCCCAACTCCAGCCAAAGCCCCAATCCCAGCCCCAACCTGGAGCCGGAGAAGTCAGACCGGTAGCAGCCTGGCAGGGGCGGTGGGGATTGGGGGGCAAGAGCCGTCAAGAGGGGCCACAGCTCCCATAGGCTGGGCTTCCGGGTCATAGAAGCAGGCCTAGGCCGTCCCCGGTTATAAATAACAAATAAAAATGTCCACGACCCTAATTGGAAAGGAGACCAGAAATCACTTCCCTGGACCACTGTACTACCCGCAGCGGGCCTGTGGATCAGCGCTGGGTCAAAGGCCCGTATTGCCAGGTGAATGGGTAAGGCCTAAAGGCTGCAGTTCTGGGAGTCGGAAGTGGGAAATGTGCATGAATGGGGAAGAGCATTGCCCTGCCTTTCAGGACCCAAGCCCCTGGCCCAACGGATTCGAGTTTAGCTTAACAGCACTACTGCTAAAGGCTACAGCACCACTGTTAGAGTTTCTTGCTTGTTAGGGTCAGATTGGCTATCAATTTTACAGCAAGCGGGGATGATGGCTGTAGATGGAAGCTGTGCAGGATGGTCCCACTTCCTCACCACCAGCTTGGTCTGAGAGTCTGAAGGATATCTTTCATTTATAATATGACTCTACTGCTCATGGACTTTGGAGTCATGGGAGGAAGGTAGTAGGCTGGGACGAATTCAATTCTCTCCACCAACGTCCTGGTTTACTTCCTCTTCTCACTCTGCCCTTCTTCAGGCCTAAACGATGGCCCAGAACGTTGGCAGCTCTATGGTAAGGTTATTCTATCTAGATTTTGTAAACTAAGAGGGACGGTAGCAGAGAGCATACAGATAAACCTGCCATGCCAACTCAAACTTAAATTGGACATTCAGGATGTTCCATCCTTGGTTCTCAGCTTTCTACACAGATCCCAAACCTAAAATCCCCCTTTCCACTTCAGAACTGGGCACAGTGAAAGGGGCTGTTCCTAAGAAAGAAATACGCTTTACCTAGGCCAAGCTGGAGCCATGCTCCGGGCAGGTCCTAAATGATCTCCACAATGCAAAGCTCTGGGCCTAGAGTCCACATGACCAGCCCAGTAGAATACGGATTTCAAGTAAAGAAGACCTAAAGCACAGTTGTCAGTTCTTCAGGTTCCCAAGGGCCTAGATCTGCTTCCTGTCTCATACCTCACACATCACTGTCACTTAAGGTGCCCAGGGTGGGTGCTCAGGGCTGGGAATGGGGCTGAGTCCAGTTCAAGGCCAGCCAAAGCCTTACAGATCAGGGCAGCCTGGTTGGCAAAGGCAGATCTCCAGAATGTGTACCTTTTTAATCCCTAGTTGTCACCCACAGCTCTGGAGCAGGGGTCTTTGGTTCTAGCCCCATTCTTGCTGAATGGGTTCTAGGGAAGGTTAGGGCCTCCGGAGAGGGGTGGTGCCAGGGAACTTGGCCTAAATGGGGTGGCCAAAACAGGGGCAAACATTGGTTCCTCCAGGAGGAGAGGCAAGCGGAGAATTCTCAAGACTAGGGTCCAAAAAAGAACTATAAAAAGACAGGATTTGTAGCCCTCCTGAGCTAGGCCAAGGTGGACAGAGCATGGGCCCTGGAAGATGCTCTTCCCCGTCCCTCCCGACCTCCAATTCCTCTGCCTCCCCTGGGAGGCTCTATCCAGAGGCAAGCTAGGTGGTGGGAAGAGCTGGCTGAGGCTGACTGGGAAGGAGGCTCCTGCGAAGCTGTGTGCGGCCTGGTCTCTGCGTACCTGGGTCTCGGAGAGGTTGAGCTGCCGGGCGAGCTCCGTTCTCTCTCGGCCCACCACATACTGGCAGCGCTGGAACTCCATCTCCAGGCGGTAGAGCTGCTCCGCGGTGAAGGACGTGCGAGTCCTCTTGGGCCGATCCAGGTCCAGGCCCTTGGGCAGGATGATCTCTCGGATGGACCCCTTGGCATCTAGGGAAGGGGAGATGTCAAGCATCAGAACCTTCCTGTTTTCCTCCACTTCCCCTGGCCGGCGCCGAGACACAGTTCGGGGTGGCTGGTGGGTAGTGGAGGTGCAGCCACAGCCGGAAGCAAGGACGCTGCGTGCGTTTGGGGAGTGAGGGGATTTACCAAAAAAGGCCAAAGGGCGGGAAAAGCCATGCCTCCGGGCAGGTCCTAAATGATCTCCACAATGCAAAGCTCTGGGCCTAGAGTCCACATGACCAGCCCAGTAGAATACGGATTTCAAGTAAAGAAGACCTAAAGCACAGTTGTCAGTTCTTCAGGTTCCCAAGGGCCTAGATCTGCTTCCTGTCTCATACCTCACACATCACTGTCACTTAAGGTGCCCAGGGTGGGTGCTCAGGGCTGGGAATGGGGCTGAGTCCAGTTCAAGGCCAGCCAAAGCCTTACAGATCAGGGCAGCCTGGTTGGCAAAGGCAGATCTCCAGAATGTGTACCTTTTTAATCCCTAGTTGTCACCCACAGCTCTGGAGCAGGGGTCTTTGGTTCTAGCCCCATTCTTGCTGAATGGGTTCTAGGGAAGGTTAGGGCCTCCGGAGAGGGGTGGTGCCAGGGAACTTGGCCTAAATGGGGTGGCCAAAACAGGGGCAAACATTGGTTCCTCCAGGAGGAGAGGCAAGCGGAGAATTCTCAAGACTAGGGTCCAAAAAAGAACTATAAAAAGACAGGATTTGTAGCCCTCCTGAGCTAGGCCAAGGTGGACAGAGCATGGGCCCTGGAAGATGCTCTTCCCCGTCCCTCCCGACCTCCAATTCCTCTGCCTCCCCTGGGAGGCTCTATCCAGAGGCAAGCTAGGTGGTGGGAAGAGCTGGCTGAGGCTGACTGGGAAGGAGGCTCCTGCGAAGCTGTGTGCGGCCTGGTCTCTGCGTACCTGGGTCTCGGAGAGGTTGAGCTGCCGGGCGAGCTCCGTTCTCTCTCGGCCCACCACATACTGGCAGCGCTGGAACTCCATCTCCAGGCGGTAGAGCTGCTCCGCGGTGAAGGACGTGCGAGTCCTCTTGGGCCGATCCAGGTCCAGGCCCTTGGGCAGGATGATCTCTCGGATGGACCCCTTGGCATCTAGGGAAGGGGAGATGTCAAGCATCAGAACCTTCCTGTTTTCCTCCACTTCCCCTGGCCGGCGCCGAGACACAGTTCGGGGTGGCTGGTGGGGTAGTGGAGGTGCAGCCACAGCCGGGAAGCAAGGACGCTGCGTGCGTTTGGGGAGTGAGGGGACCAACTTCACATAGCTGATGGGAGGGGGGATCGGACTCGGCCTCTGTAGAGTCCTCCAGACTCGGGAGGAAAAGGGGACAAAAATTAATTCAAGTCTGCTGACGCTCCGTTTAGCCTGAGGGCCTCGGCTACCCGGACAGGATCCCCTGTAGACTGAGAGCCCCCATACTGACCAGTGCAGGTCCTGCCATCCCCAGCTCTTGAGAATCCTGACCAGACCGCACTCCGGCGGTCCCCACCCCCATCCCCCGGTCTCCTTCCCTCCCGAACCCCGGCGGCGGAAGGAGGAGGGACCGAGTCGGAGCCTGCAGGGCCTGGTTATCCGTTGTCCGTTGTCGGGGGCGGCGCTCGGCTGGGACTGAGGCCGGTCCTCACGGCTGCCACCGCCGGAGCCCGGCGCACGCCGAGCAGCAGAGCGGGGTCGAGCCCAGCACTTAAGAGGCATCCGCGGCCCGGCAACCCTGCCTGGCTGCTGCTCCCAGCGGCGGCGGCCAGCCACGAGCGCGGCACCTGGCTCCTGGGCCCACCGAGCCAACTGGCCGGGCCGTAGCCGGCGGTCCGAGACTGTCCTCCAGCGCTGGGCCAAGCGCTCCCCTTGGGTGCGCTCGACTCTCCAAGATGCGGGAGGCCCCAAGCAGGCTCCCCGCAGACCCTCCGGCCCGCCGGACGCAAACGCGCCCTCCAGAGTTTCCTGCTGCTTCCCGGGTCGGAGGCCGCAGTCTGGAGCCTGAGCCCGCCGGTACTGCATCGGCTCCCCCAGCAGCCCTGCCAGCGGGGCCCCTCGAGGCTTGGAGGGAACAAGGCTCCTGGAGAGCGCGCGTCCCAGGTGGGAGTCCCTGGCGGCCCGCCGGACCCAGGGCCGGGGAGGGCCAGCAACTTTCTCGTAAGTCCCAGGCGGCAGACCCGCCCCGCCGGCCAGGGTCGGCAGCGGCGCGCCGCTCGGGCCCCGGAGTCGCCCCTACAGAACGCACCCCTTCCCTCCCCCGCAGCAGCCCTGCCGGGTTCCTACCTCGGACCAGGATCCGGCGACAGTAATCCGGGTCGGCTGTTGAATTGGATTTACTTTTGTTACAATCTTCCGGGGCTCCCGACGAGGAGAAGGCGCCCTGCGGCTCCTTGAGGAAGGCGGCGGAGAGGTTCCCCTCCGCGCCCTTGCTCTCCCGGCTCTCCTTGTGCGCGTTCTTCGAGACCCGGGCAGCCTCTGCGTCCGAGTGGCAGCGAACGTCCATTTTGTCTGGTTTCCCGAACATAGGAGAAACACGAGCAACAAGAAAAGAAAAGAGAGAGAGAGAGAAAGGCAGAGGGGGGACAAAACCCCTACAATGCAGCCCCTATGCCTGGCCCGGAGAGAAGCAAGCGGCAAGAATGAATGTCCCCGCGGGGCGGCTGCGGCGGCCGCGGGCTGGTCAGCGGCGACCGCCGAGTGGCGCGCTCGCCGAGAGGCGGCGGGTCTGGTCCAGGATCCCGGAGGAGCAGCGGCGAGGCCGCCTTGTCAACGCCCGCGTCCTCTGAGCACGTCCAGTGTCCCCAGCCTGGCGATCAGGTAGCGAGCAGCGCAACTCCGAATTGCTACGACTCCCGCCTATTACTGAGACGGCGAGTTGCCGTTGTCCGACACCCGGGGGGGACGCGCACTCGCTGTTGCAATTGATTACGGGTAATTTCGCAGCCCCCACGTTTCAGTTACCTCATGAATACACTAAATTGTTTGGATAATATATCAGATCGTAATGGATGGTTTCTGTCCTTGTCCCCAATCAAGTAGGGGTTTAGCCAGTGAATAAACGGAAATGATTGGTCTTGCTTTCAGGAAACACACAATCAAAGACCCATACTTCCAGCAAAACTTTTGACAAGATTCATCCTGAATTGTTAGTACCATTAGCAGGCATTATTAACTTTCTCTTTGCCTTTGACCCTCCTGCTCACATACCGGCTAGAGGGGCTTTCTCCACACTCGACAGATAGAGCTGAATGAGGGTGGAGGGGGCGGAGAAACAAAACCCCTCACACACCCTGCAGCAGAAGAAAGCCGTCGCCTCTAGAAGGGGTAAAAAAGAAGGTGGGGGGAGACGAAAAAGTTTTCCGCGAAAGTATCTCCCTCACACTCTGAAAAGCCAAGCTTTCGTCCCAAACAGCTCCTTAACACACCTCGACGCTGACAGCCATCTTAAACTGCCACCTCTCTTCATTTAGTTCCACTTGGATTTTTTCATGCCTGCACCTCCAGCAGCCCTGAGGCAGCCCATTCAAAGGGCAGCTTTGTACTCAAGAGAGTCCAGCAGGAGAGGGGGGGGGAGAGAGAGCGAGAGAGCCGAGAAAATCTCAACTGTGAGATCTGCTTCAAAAAAAAAAAAAAGTTTTCCCTTAGCTATTTCATTGTCTCTGCTACAATATCTTTGAGAAAAGCAACAGCCAGTAATCCAATAAGAGCATTGATTAGGCCACAATGATTCAATTCAAGCGCATGGCCTTGTGCACGGAGCATGCTCCGGCCCTTCTCGTCACCTTGCCGGGGCAGAAGCCCTCTCCACGCCGCTCTCCCCATTCATTCCTTTATGGGAAATGCGGAGCAAAAGGAGTGAAAGATGGCAATTATCTAATTGGACTATTAACAAACAGTCCTCTGAGTGCGGCGGTCTGGCGTGGCTCCTGGGCGGGGGAAGGGCCGTGTTCCTGCCCTCATTCACAAAGAGTGCAGGGGCCGGGGAGGAAAGGGGGTTTTTTAAAGGGAGTGGGGTGGGGCGAGGTAGCGGGGGAGATGAGGTGGGAGGTTTGGCTGAGAATTTTTCCACACAATTCCAAGAATGGGGGCGGAGGCGGGCGGGGAAGGGGAGGGGGCTGGGGCGGGGGTCGCGGCGAGCCGGTGGCAGAGGGGGAGGGGAGGGGCAGAGCGTGTGCGGTGGGCTTGGAGGGGCTCCGGCGGACCGCCAGGCGGGCTCGGCCCGCTCCACCCTCCCGCCGCCGCCGCCCAGCCGGACTCCAGCTAACGTCGGGGGTAGGGATGGTGAGGGGCCCGGAGCCGGGATCTTGTCTTTCTCGCCATCCCCTTCGTTCCCCAGCCCCTCTCGCTCCCAGGGAGAACCTACGCTCGGTGCGATCCCGGAGGGAGTCAGGCACACCCTTGGGCCATCGGGGCTTCAGTGTGCCCGTTAGTAAAAAGAAGGTGGGGGGAGACGAAAAAGTTTTCCGCGAAAGTATCTCCCTCACACTCTGAAAAGCCAAGCTTTCGTCCCAAACAGCTCCTTAACACACCTCGACGCTGACAGCCATCTTAAACTGCCACCTCTCTTCATTTAGTTCCACTTGGGTTTTTTCCTGCCTGCACCCCCAGCAGCCCTGAGGCAGCCCATTCAAAGGGCAGCTTTGTACTCAAGAGAGTCCAGCAGGAGAGGGGGGGGGAGAGAGAGCGAGAGAGCCGAGAAAATCTCAACTGTGAGATCTGCTTCAAAAAAAAAAAAAAGTTTTCCCTTAGCTATTTCATTGTCTCTGCTACAATATCTTTGAGAAAAGCAACAGCCAGTAATCCAATAAGAGCATTGATTAGGCCACAATGATTCAATTCAAGCGCATGGCCTTGTGCACGGAGCATGCTCCGGCCCTTCTCGTCACCTTGCCGGGGCAGAAGCCCTCTCCACGCCGCTCTCCCCATTCATTCCTTTATGGGAAATGCGGAGCAAAAGGAGTGAAAGATGGCAATTATCTAATTGGACTATTAACAAACAGTCCTCTGAGTGCGGCGGTCTGGCGTGGCTCCTGGGCGGGGGAAGGGCCGTGTTCCTGCCCTCATTCACAAAGAGTGCAGGGGCCGGGGAGGAAAGGGGGTTTTTTAAAGGGAGTGGGGTGGGGCGAGGTAGCGGGGGAGATGAGGTGGGAGGTTTGGCTGAGAATTTTTCCACACAATTCCAAGAATGGGGGCGGAGGCGGGCGGGGAAGGGAGGGGCTGGGGCGGGGTCGCGGCGAGCCGGTGGCAGAGGGGGAGGGGAGGGGCAGAGCGTGTGCGGTGGGCTTGGAGGGGCTCCGGCGGACCGCCAGGCGGGCTCGGCCCGCTCCACCCTCCCGCCGCCGCCGCCCAGCCGGACTCCAGCTAACGTCGGGGGTAGGGATGGTGAGGGGCCCGGAGCCGGGATCTTGTCTTTCTCGCCATCCCCTTCGTTCCCCAGCCCCTCTCGCTCCCAGGGAGAACCTACGCTCGGTGCGATCCCGGAGGGAGTCAGGCACACCCTTGGGCTTTTACTTTATTTCATTGGCTGGGGGTTGTGTGTACCAGTGTCAGTGTGTGTGTGCGTGCGTGCGCGTGTGTGTACGCACGGTTGTCCCGAGCTACTCTCAGCAGGGCGGCGTGTTTTCCGGGTCCCCAGCGGACTTGTGAGCCGTCGTCCCCCTTCTGCACCTCCAAACCCGACGCCAGCCGGGCCTCAGGTGGAAAGTGCCCTTAAGGCCGGGTGTTCCGGGGCGGGCCGGTAGGGTGGGTGGGAGTGCAGAGGCGGAAGCGTCCTTGCGGCGTCCTGTCCTGAAGATACAGAGTAGGCTTCAGAAATCTCTCTTGCGGCAACGCTCAAACGCCAAGGTTGGCCCCCCGACGCCCCGAGGGCTCCACTGCCTTCGCGGGCCTAGCCAACGCAGGGGCCGCGCGTCCGAGTCTTGGAGGTCCCCGGATTCGGGTTCTCCTGATGAGGATTCGAGATTCATGGGGCCCTTGTTGACCTGCAGAGCTCAACCAGAGGCAGTTCTTGGGGCTTCTGAGGACGGGGAGTTGGTGTGGTCCCAAATCCTGGCCAATGCGCCCTTCCCCGACACCTGTGGGAGGAGCCTCCAACCCTCGGAATTCTGGCTTTGGCCAGCCGCCCTCCCGGCCCCCGCCCCAACCACTCTGGGTCCCTTGCCCCTTTTCCCCTCGGGAGACTTCAGGGCCACGGAGAGTTCAAGATTGCAGGGATCTCCACGGCCCGCGAAACCCATGCTGGTACTGGTGCCAGGTCAAAGGCCCAGAGGAAGGTCTTTAAAAATAAAAATGCCCCACCCGCCACCTCTTATTTAGGTCTAGGGGCTTCAACCGGCGGAAGACCGAGCTACAGGTCACAGTAAGGACACCACTGTGAGTGTCCTGGGTGGTAGTCCCCGAGATCCAGGGCCACATTTCCCGGCACCAAGAGATGTGCCCGACTCTGGCCAAATCCCAATTTGAAGTTGGTCCTCAGACACTCTTTCCCCTCCTTCTTCTTATAGGTGATAAAAATAGATTATTTTGGAATAAGGCAACTATTTATTGAGCAGTCACTTACCCACCAGGTGCATAAACTCATTCAATTTTTTAACCTCCTGGTCAGGGAGGTAGGACTATGCCTGCGTTAAGTTTTAAGTTTTCAAAATCTGCCAGTGATGTTGATGTGTATCCGAGGGGTACAGAGCAAGGACCATGGTGTTGATTCCAGGAATCCTGAGTAGTAGGCATCAGTTTTCATGAGTTTTATCCAGATCGCATAAAATACAAATGCAAACATGAAATTCTTATTTCTGATAATGCTGTTTATTTCTAGCCATGAGCATTTCTTAGTCGTCTGTCACCCTCCTGCCGTTTTATTGGCTCCAGACCTATTGAATGAGCGTCTGAGAGCAGGGTTCTGAAATGTGCATTTCTTGCTGCCTCCCCAGGGAAACTTTCTGCGAGTTAAAGTTGGGAGACTCTGCTGAGCTTTTTGAGGACAAGGATTCGGCATCTCTCCTGCCCTCAACGCTGCCACTTACTGAAAATGTAAATACTCCAGGGGGTATCGAGGTCTCCTGATGAGGATTCGAGATTCATGGGGCCCTTGTTGACCTGCAGAGCTCAACCAGAGGCAGTTCTTGGGGCTTCTGAGGACGGGGAGTTGGTGTGGTCCCAAATCCTGGCCAATGCGCCCTTCCCCGACACCTGTGGGAGGAGCCTCCAACCCTCGGAATTCTGGCTTTGGCCAGCCGCCCTCCCGGCCCCCGCCCCAACCACTCTGGGTCCCTTGCCCCTTTTCCCCTCGGGAGACTTCAGGGCCACGGAGAGTTCAAGATTGCAGGGATCTCCACGGCCCGCGAAACCCATGCTGGTACTGGTGCCAGGTCAAAGGCCCAGAGGAAGGTCTTTAAAAATAAAAATGCCCCACCCGCCACCTCTTATTTAGGTCTAGGGGCTTCAACCGGCGAAAGACCGAGCTACAGGTCACAGTAAGGACACCACTGTGAGTGTCCCGGGGTGGTAGTCCCCGAGATCCAGGGCCACATTTCCCGGCACCAAGAGATGTGCCCGACTCTGGCCAAATCCCAATTTGAAGTTGGTCCTCAGACACTCTTTCCCCTCCTTCTTCTTATAGGTGATAAAAATAGATTATTTTGGAATAAGGCAACTATTTATTGAGCAGTCACTTACCCACCAGGTGCATAAACTCATTCAATTTTTTAACCTCCTGGTCAGGGAGGTAGGACTATGCCTGCGTTAAGTTTTAAGTTTTCAAAATCTGCCAGTGATGTTGATGTGTATCCGAGGGGTACAGAGCAAGGACCATGGTGTTGATTCCAGGAATCCTGAGTAGTAGGCATCAGTTTTCATGAGTTTTATCCAGATCGCATAAAATACAAATGCAAACATGAAATTCTTATTTCTGATAATGCTGTTTATTTCTAGCCATGAGCATTTCTTAGTCGTCTGTCACCCTCCTGCCGTTTTATTGGCTCCAGACCTATTGAATGAGCGTCTGAGAGCAGGGTTCTGAAATGTGCATTTCTTGCTGCCTCCCCAGGGAAACTTTCTGCGAGTTAAAGTTGGGAGACTCTGCTGAGCTTTTTGAGGACAAGGATTCGGCATCTCTCCCCTGCCCTCAACCGCTGCCACTTACTGAAAATGTAAATACTAGAGAAGGGAAGAAAATAATGTATCATGGGGAAACAACCGGTTTAATTAAGCAGCCAGTTACCAAGAATCCAGGGTGGCTGCTAAATCATACACGATTTCTCTCCACAGCTTCAAGGACGAACCCTTAACTAAGGGACCTCATTGGCCTTAGCCAGGCTCTGAGCTGGTATCACAAATGGTGCTGTTGAATCATGTCGTGTTATATTCCAAGCCCTTGAGTTAACCCATTTCAATAAAGAAACAGTCAACCCATAACCTGCTTTTGCTTTGTGTTATGTACAGCACTTTTTTTTTTTTTTTTTGGTGACTGGATTAAAATTCTGTGGGCATCTATCCAGAAAAACCATGACAGGTTTCTGAGAGGACCTGGGAGATGGAAGCCCTGGGATGGAAATTTCAGAAAAGCAGCTACTGCTCCCATGAAAACTAAAGCTGTGTGTTCACTGGCAACGGAAGGAGAGAATGCAGTCAATTATCTGGATATCACAGACAAGCCTGTCTACACAACACTTAAGGACCCAGGGCTAGCCCAGGTAAAAACTGTTTTATTCTCTTGATTAACTGTGATTCCCCCTGCCCCCGAAGTACCCTTCCTGCCCCCACATCACTGTATGCAGGTGCAGACAGACCCAGAATAGAACTGTAGAGCTGGAAGAATTTTTAGAGATCATCTCTTCCATAACCTTCATCTGACTTGACAGATGAGAAAAACGAGCCTGGAAAGACAAAGTGACTTGTTAAGGATTAGACAACTAGTTAGTAGGGGCATCTGTGCTACAATCCTTGTCTCCTGACTTCAAATTGCACTCCTGCCACCACCCAGACTGCCCAGAATCTGAACAAGATGAATCTCTCTGGAATTGATGAAACAATATCATTTAAATTAATTATATCATAATCTGAGCCTTGGAGGTGCTTTTCATATTTCCTGCCACCACCTTGTCACTGCAACAGAAAGCAGGATCAGAGGTACTACACATTGCTTCCTTTCTTCCATCTTCATTTTTTATTTCAGAAAGATGTAGGAGGAGAAAGCAACCTGGCAGAAAAATCTTAGATTATGAGGGACTCTGGGACAGCTTAACTTCATGTCTGAGACATCATTTCAAAAGGAACTCTACCAGAGGAGATGATATAAGCAGAAATTAAGTTTCTGTGACAATGAATCAGACTAGCTGATAATGACTAATTAAAACTAAGAACTCCTAATAGTTATACAGAGACATTCATCTTGAAGTTGCAGTATCATCTAATTGTCATTATCCCCATTTCACAGAAAGTTGTCAGGGTCCTGGGCTTCCCCAGTAGTTCAGTGGTAAAGAACCCCCGTGAAATGGAGGAGCCTCAGGAGAGAAGGATTCGATCCCTGTATCAGGAAGATCCTCCTGGTGGAGGGCATGACAACCCATTCCAGTATTCTTGCCTAGAGAATCCCACGGACAGAGGAGCCTGGTGAGCTTTACTCCAAAGGGTCATAGAGAGTCAGACGCAACTGAAATAACTCAGCATACACCCAGGCAATCAGGGCACAGGAGAAGCAATTGAACTGAGAATTGGTGTCAGATGTGAAAGTGAAAAATACAGCCTTATATAGATATTTCTACCCCATTTTAGCTAAAGATAGACTATTAGCCAAAGGGCAGAGAGCTACGTTCTGAATTATTCTGACCACATTTACACCAAGTAATCCCAATGAACTCCATTTCTTAATTTTGTATTTTCTAACAAGAAACCAAGTTCTTTCAACTACTTTATATATTTTGTAGGTAGAAGCAACATACAATCTTTGAGTTGGGGGGTCTTAGACTGGTGTAATAAATTGAGATCTGGGGTCAGTCAGGCCGTCTCATTCATATGTTCTTATCTCCAGTATTTACTGGGTGTGTGGCTTTAGGCTGGTTACTTTACTAACTCTGATACAGTAACCTATCTGCACAAAAAGGTTAGCCCTAGTACCTATCCTCCTCCAATGCAGTGATTAAACCCCAGAGAGCCAGGTTTAATCTCTCAGGTCACGAAAATTCCCTGGAGAAGGGAGTGGCCACCCACTCCAGTATTCTCTTTTTTGTTGTTTTTTCCACTCCACTATTCTTGCCTGGAGAATCTCACGGACGGAGGAGCCTGGCAGGATATAGTACATGGGGTCACAAAGCAACTGAGTGACTAATGCTTTCACACTTACACAGTATCACGTGAGGCAGGGTTGAGCCGCCCATGCTGAGCCCTATCCACATAGCAGAATCATGGGGGAAAAAATGGTTGCTGTTGTTTTAAACTATGCTTTGGGTGGGTTTGTTATGCAGTAATGGGTAACCGAAACATCCATATTTTGGATATTTTCAGAGAGGTTAAATAACTTGTCCTTGGTGTCACAAGTAGTAAGTGGTACAGCCTGGATTCAAACCAAGGGCCATCTTACACCCAAATTCATGATCTTGACCTATACTCAAGTTCATGATTCATGAACTGTATAGTCCTTTCTAGGGAATAACCAACTTCTAAAGAATGATTCATACATTTATTTTTGTAATTTCTCTGTTTCAGACACTACACAGTGTAGGCTGGACTAATAAAAGATATAGCACGTCACTCTAAAGAACAAAGAGAGGAAAAGTGCTAGAGCTGGAAATGGTTGAATGATCATAGTCTTTGCTGAGTTCTTTATCACTTCTTATAAACTATATGGGGCTACCTCCCTGGGATATACTTCAGGTGCAAAGCCTTAAATGGCTTTTTCTTTTTAAAATCAAAGATGAAAATGAACATATTCAGTTCTCACCTTTAGGAAATCAGAAACCCATTTGCACTTAGTGTGGTGAATGGAAAATGACCAACAGGTGCTTGCCGTCTGTCACATTCTCTAGCATTCCGGGAGAAGGAAAAGAAAGGTTGATTTTATTACAACATTTTCTGGGGCACAGAGAACTTTGAGGTTTTCCAGGAAACCTTGCTTATATAAATTTGTATCTTTCTAACAGGAGCACATTTGTGTTTCAGAGCGTCTTTAAACCCATCATTTTCTAAAATGTCTGACTGCCTGAAGAGCTGCTGGAGCCGTTTATTCAACAAGCAGGTACTGACACCTACTCTGTGCATATCTCTAAGAACTCCCCATATCAGAACTATCAAGTGTTTTTATTTCAGTGTGCAGGAATGCTGGCCCAGAAGTCACTTATTTTATAAACCTCACCCCATCGAGAAGAGAGCCATAACTGAAAAAGGAGGAGGGCAAAGCCATTAAGTAGTTAAAAATGTGTGTATCAAAGAATGTAAATTACAACCTGAGTTCTTGGCTTATAGGAGACCTTCTCAGTCCCACATTCAAAGCCAATTTACTCCCATTTTAAACACAATTTGGACAAACCCAACTCTCCTATTTCCTAGCCTACAAAGATTAAAGGCAGAAAATGGGAAGGGAAAGTACTGCTTGGAGAGAGAGAAAAATCAGACCCAAATAACTTGAGAAATTCACAATCTGGGGCGACTTTACTTGAGTACAAGTAACTACAGCCTCAAGTGCTCTTGAGGGCATGAAAGAAGTAGAGTGCAATGTGACAGTGGATATCCAGGGAAATAACCCTCCAAAGAATTACATTGCATTTTTGTTTAAGAAGGCAAGGAAGCACGTAAAACCTCTGAGACACTACACAGTGTAGGCTGGACTAATAAAAGATATAGCACGTCACTCTAAAGAACAAAGAGAGGAAAAGTGCTAGAGCTGGAAATGGTTGAATGATCATAGTCTTTGCTGAGTTCTTTATCACTTCTTATAAACTATATGGGGCTACCTCCCTGGGATATACTTCAGGTGCAAAGCCTTAAATGGCTTTTTCTTTTTAAAATCAAAGATGAAAATGAACATATTCAGTTCTCACCTTTAGGAAATCAGAAACCCATTTGCACTTAGTGTGGTGAATGGAAAATGACCAACAGGTGCTTGCCGTCTGTCACATTCTCTAGCATTCCGGGAGAAGGAAAAGAAAGGTTGATTTTATTACAACATTTTCTGGGGCACAGAGAACTTTGAGGTTTTCCAGGAAACCTTGCTTATATAAATTTGTATCTTTCTAACAGGAGCACATTTGTGTTTCAGAGCGTCTTTAAACCCATCATTTTCTAAAATGTCTGACTGCCTGAAGAGCTGCTGGAGCCGTTTATTCAACAAGCAGGTACTGACACCTACTCTGTGCATATCTCTAAGAACTCCCCATATCAGAACTATCAAGTGTTTTTATTTCAGTGTGCAGGAATGCTGGCCCAGAAGTCACTTATTTTATAAACCTCACCCCATCGAGAAGAGAGCCATAACTGAAAAAGGAGGAGGGCAAAGCCATTAAGTAGTTAAAATGTGTGTATCAAAGAATGTAAATTACAACCTGAGTTCTTGGCTTATAGGAGACCTTCTCAGTCCCACATTCAAAGCCAATTTACTCCCATTTTAAACACAATTTGGACAAACCCAACTCTCCTATTTCCTAGCCTACAAAGATTAAAGGCAGAAAATGGGAAGGGAAAGTACTGCTTGGAGAGAGAGAAAAATCAGACCCAAATAACTTGAGAAATTCACAATCTGGGGCGACTTTACTTGAGTACAAGTAACTACAGCCTCAAGTGCTCTTGAGGGCATGAAAGAAGTAGAGTGCAATGTGACAGTGGATATCCAGGGAAATAACCCTCCAAAGAATTACATTGCATTTTTGTTTAAGAAGGCAAGGAAGCACGTAAAACCTCTGAGAAACATTTTAATATAATATTTAATATAAAATAAATATTTACTATAATTTAAATACTTTAATATAAAAGAAACTCAGAAAAATTACATACATTAATTGTATGTAATTTGAATTGATTGTAATGAATACAGTGTCACACTGTATTCATTTATAATAAGGGAGAAATCACTGTAAGTTTGAAAGGCAAAATTTTATCAGTATGAAAGCAATACAGGCACCATGGACTTCTCTTCATTCTTGACTTAAAGCCAACAGAGGTGAGTGTTACCACAGGAAGACAGAATTGAGCATAGTTTTATTCCCAGATGTTTTGTGTTAGATCCCTGCAATATAGCCAAAGGAATCAAGGAAAGCAGAAAAATGAATGGACTCATAGAAGGTCACTCAGCAAAAACATTAGCCCAGGCAAGAAAAGAGGACCCGAAGGGAGGGAGTGCCTTGTACAAGGTGTGTACTCAGTATTTGCAAAGAGTGAAAAGAAAATGAGAGGACCGTTGGTTGTTTTTGAGAAAAGTTTGTTCTGAGAGTTTGCCAAGACTCTCAGGGAAAACAGAAGTGGAGAGCTTCCGGTATGGGGCCACAGATGGCTGTAACTGACCTGGAAGCTCAGGGTGACCCCGGAAGGAGACAGAAACACTCTTCATTATATAATGATCAGAACTAACACACACCCAGTGAGCTAGAAGGGATGATGTTTATAACCAGGAACTATTATAATAAAGTGAGTTGAGTAACTTGTAATATTACTTACTACTTAGTCCTTCTCCAGCACTTTCCTTCTTCAGAAGTGCTTTACAAACATTAACTAATTAAACCAGCATGACTTCAAAAAGGAAGTCTTTTGGACAAACCAACTCTCCTATTTCCTAGCCTACAAAGATTAAAGGCAGAAAATGGGAAGGGAAAGTACTGCTTGGAGAGAGAAAAATCAGACCCAAATAACTTGAGAAATTCACAATCTGGGGCGACTTTACTTGAGTACAAGTAACTACAGCCTCAAGTGCTCTTGAGGGCATGAAAGAAGTAGAGTGCAATGTGACAGTGGATATCCAGGGAAATAACCCTCCAAAGAATTACATTGCATTTTTGTTTAAGAAGGCAAGGAAGCACGTAAAACCTCTGAGAAACATTTTAATATAATATTTAATATAAAATAAATATTTACTATAATTTAAATACTTTAATATAAAAGAAACTCAGAAAAATTACATACATTAATTGTATGTAATTTGAATTGACACTGTAATGAATACAGTGTCACACTGTATTCATTTATAATAAGGGAGAAATCACTGTAAGTTTGAAAGGCAAAATTTTATCAGTATGAAAGCAATACAGGCACCATGGACTTCTCTTCATTCTTGACTTAAAGCCAACAGAGGTGAGTGTTACCACAGGAAGACAGAATTGAGCATAGTTTTATTCCCAGATGTTTTGTGTTAGATCCCTGCAATATAGCCAAAGGAATCAAGGAAAGCAGAAAAATGAATGGACTCATAGAAGGTCACTCAGCAAAAACATTAGCCCAGGCAAGAAAAGAGGACCCGAAGGGAGGGAGTGCCTTGTACAAGGTGTGTACTCAGTATTTGCAAAGAGTGAAAAGAAAATGAGAGGACCGTTGGTTGTTTTTGAGAAATGTTTGTTCTGAGAGTTTGCCAAGACTCTCAGGGAAAACAGAAGTGGAGAGCTTCCGGTATGGGGCCACAGATGGCTGTAACTGACCTGGAAGCTCAGGGTGACCCCGGAAGGAGACAGAAACACTCTTCATTATATAATGATCAGAACTAACACACACCCAGTGAGCTAGAAGGGATGATGTTTATAACCAGGAACTATTATAATAAAGTGAGTTGAGTAACTTGTAATATTACTTACTACTTAGTCCTTCTCCAGCACTTTCCTTCTTCAGAAGTGCTTTACAAACATTAACTAATTAAACCAGCATGACTTCTGGAAGGGAAGATTGAGCCTCTGTAATCTGTTTGAGTTCTCTTAGAAAGCTAATAAAATTAAGGTGTAATGTTCGTGAAGAGGAATACACAGAACTGTAGACAGGCTTTGTAAGGGATTAAATGTGGAGGTGTGACGGTGGCATTTGATATACTCAGAGGCCGTTTATGGCAACATTATGTCATTGTCACACCACCACCAAAAGAAGACCAGGTCCAAACACCAAGCATGCTCCGTCTCTGCAAGCAGCCTGAGCGTCTGTGGCTGGCTGTGGTCCCCTCTCCTTAAGGTTCTCTTTGTGAGGGGCTTGTCTGAGCCCCAGGTTCATGGATGGAGGAGGAAACCTGACTCCTGGGTCACCAAGCTCCATTTACCTTTTCTGCAGAAGGGACCTCATGAAGAGGTGTGGGGAGCAGACACCCTCCCAATATCCTGTTCCCGACCAGAGCAGAGAAAGACACTCAGCCCCACTGCATCCCCTCAAATATTTGGTCACTGCTGCCCAATACCCAAATGCTTTAAAACAGTCACAGTTTTGAGACAGTACAGCGTCTTCCTCTGCTACATTCTTTATTTATGGTGGGGGGGGGCACTTCTATTGGTCTTTCATTTATCTATTTCCATCCATCTTTGTTCTTTGGCCTGCATGGGCCTCCCATCGCAGCAGCCTCTGTTGTCGCAGAGCACCGGCTCCGGGCACATGCGCTCCAGAGCTCCGGCTCAGTAGTTGGGCGCATCGGTCCAACTGCTTCGCGGCACGTGGGATCTTCCCAGGCCAGGGATCGAACTGGCACCCTTTGCACTGCAAGGCGGTGTCCTTACCCACTGGACCACCAGAGAAGCCCCACCTTGCTACATTCTTAATGGGGACAAGTTATTATGCCTGTTTTTACATGTTGCCATGTTTTTCCTCAAAGAGGGATTTTTTTTCACTCTCAGCGAAGAAATTTGGAGGCAATCAAATGAAAATGCACATCAGAGTTCTGATTTACCAAATCAGAGTCCCCAGGATTCCACTCGTCCTGATACTGACCTCAACCATAAAGATCAGACCACAGTGCTGGCCACTCATTCAACCTGCTTTTCATCCTACAATGGTCTGAAATCCCAGGGGCTCAGAGGAATGCTACTTTTCAGGAGAAATGTCATTTGGGCTTGCGTGCATGTGTACTAAGTCGCTTCAGTCGTTTCCATCTCTTTGTGGCCCCATGAACTGTAGCCCACCAAGCTCCTCTGTCCATGGGATTTTTCAGGTAAGAATACTTAAGTGGGTTGCCATGCCCTCCTCCAGGGGATCTTCCCAACCCTGAGACTGAATCTTCAGCTCCTGCACCTCTTGCATTGCAGATGGATTCTTTACTGCTTAGCCACCAGAGGAAGCCTGTTTGGGGTTGAAGCAAAAACAATTATTTTATAGCAGGAAATGAAAGCTCTAATAAAAAGAAAGGAAATAGGACCAGGTATGCACCTGCTCTAACAGGGTTCACTAAAAATCTGAGTGATCCTAGGCAAGACCCCCTCTGTCTAACCTTCAGTTTATTTTTTATTTTATTTTATTTTTTTGCTGAAGAAGAAGCAAGGCAGGATCAATGGTGCAAGGAGAGCTGGTGATCCCAACTCTGACATTCTCAGACTCTGCAGTTACACAGGTAAGTCTAGGGGAGTTGGGTGCTTAGGCAGACACTAGTTGATTCACAGAGTCACTGGGCTATCCAAATTATTTGAGTGCTTCTGGATATTTAGACAAGCTCCTGCCCCCTGCCCCCAAATGCAGATACGTCACAAAACAGCTCCACTGAGCATTGACCAAGATGCTCAGGTGGGTTATTTTTTTTTTTGAACAACAACAGTTGTATTCTTACAAAATGATTACATATTTCAGCTATATGTAGTTTACTTTTCAGTTAGAGCTAGGAGGTAGGCAATTGTGAACTATCATATGTTGGCATACTATAGTAGATTAGCAAGTTTAAAGTACATAATTATAAAACTTATATTTTAGAGACATGTTTTTATACAGCTTTTAAAGTGTAAGACGTATGTATTAACATACACATCTTTTGTTTCTCTAGAAAAATGAGAAGTTAAAAGTAGACAAATTTAAATTTCTGTTCAGCAATCAATACCTCAGTATACTATCTTATTTGGAAATAATCTAGCTATTCATTGAATATTTAGTATTTAGTTTAACTTCACATGGATTACTTCAAAGCAGAGGTTCAAGACCTGAGCCTAATCCTGTTTGTGATTTTATGTTTTATTCACATCTTAAAAGTTACTTTCCCATATTAAAAAATAAGCCATTTCATCTAAAAACTTGAATCCCCCATTTCACTTGAAAGATTAGATGAGCTGATTGCACTGGGCTCATTTTTCCAGGTCAACAATCAGCTGGAGATGAGACAAGGCCTGAGACTGAATCTTCAGCTCCTGCACCTCTTGCATTGCAGATGGATTCTTTACTGCTTAGCCACCAGAGGAAGCCTGTTTGGGGTTGAAGCAAAAACAATTATTTTATAGCAGGAAATGAAAGCTCTAATAAAAAGAAAGGAAATAGGACCAGGTATGCACCTGCTCTAACAGGGTTCACTAAAAATCTGAGTGATCCTAGGCAAGACCCCCTCTGTCTAACCTTCAGTTTATTTTTTATTTTATTTTATTTTTTTGCTGAAGAAGAAGCAAGGCAGGATCAATGGTGCAAGGAGAGCTGGTGATCCCAACTCTGACATTCTCAGACTCTGCAGTTACACAGGTAAGTCTAGGGGAGTTGGGTGCTTAGGCAGACACTAGTTGATTCACAGAGTCACTGGGCTATCCAAATTATTTGAGTGCTTCTGGATATTTAGACAAGCTCCTGCCCCCTGCCCCCAAATGCAGATACGTCACAAAACAGCTCCACTGAGCATTGACCAAGATGCTCAGGTGGGTTATTTTTTTTTTTGAACAACAACAGTTGTATTCTTACAAAATGATTACATATTTCAGCTATATGTAGTTTACTTTTCAGTTAGAGCTAGGAGGTAGGCAATTGTGAACTATCATATGTTGGCATACTATAGTAGATTAGCAAGTTTAAAGTACATAATTATAAAACTTATATTTTAGAGACATGTTTTTATACAGCTTTTAAAGTGTAAGACGTATGTATTAACATACACATCTTTTGTTTCTCTAGAAAAATGAGAAGTTAAAAGTAGACAAATTTAAATTTCTGTTCAGCAATCAATACCTCAGTATACTATCTTATTTGGAAATAATCTAGCTATTCATTGAATATTTAGTATTTAGTTTAACTTCACATGGATTACTTCAAAGCAGAGGTTCAAGACCTGAGCCTAATCCTGTTTGTGATTTTATGTTTTATTCACATCTTAAAAGTTACTTTCCCATATTAAAAAATAAGCCATTTCATCTAAAAACTTGAATCCCCCATTTCACTTGAAAGATTAGATGAGCTGATTGCACTGGGCTCATTTTTCCAGGTCAACAATCAGCTGGAGATGAGACAAGGCTACCTTTACTAGAAAGGGCATGAGCGTCCCAGTTCTTCGCCAGGTGAGCCCTCGAATCAAATCCCTGATTGGGCCTGGAGGCATCTGAGTCAAGCAGATGCTGCAGGGAACAGGTGCTGTAGACATGTGTGTCCAGCTGGGCTACACAGGAAGCTAGCAATGCAGGCTGCCATTGCTCTGAGCAGCAGACAGAGTGGAGGACCCTCCAGTGAGTTCTCCCTGCTTGCTGGTTCTAAAACACATCTCACAAAACTGCCCACTGGGGATTGAGACATGCATGGAAGACTTAGAACCCTGAGTCATATCAGGAAAGTCTAACATCAGGGAGTGACCCTGAGGCTGACTGGGCCCCTCCCTTTCTTCTCCCCAATCCAGAGATCCAGCCACCATGAGGCCAGGGAACATGAGAGAACAAAGGATGAGCACCTGGTGAAAACACTGAGAACAACTACATCCTCCCGGATGTGACAGGTTCACAAGAGCCTTCACATCAATCTTCCCCACTGTCTGTGCCATTTTACAGATGAGGAAACAGACGCTCCAGATTCCCAGAATGACAAGCCTAGAGGAAGCAGAAACAGAGTCAGGAGACTAGGCTATGTTTTTCATTCCAACACCCACATTCCCTCTCCTGCACCCTAAGAGTTTGTGTCAGAGACTGCAGGCTACTGTTTACCCTGCCAGATGTGGAGCAGGAGAGGCCATGGGCGTGTGTCCCTGGATGCTCTAGAAGAGTAGAGAAGGCACATAAAGGCAGTGCATGACCCAAAGGTTCAGAGCCCAATCCTGCCCCAGGTTCTGAGGATTAAAAACAAGAAAACCAAACCAAAAGGGATTCCAGCTGTCTACATAGATCAACTTACTTGACAGTAAATTGAACATTCTAGTTCAATTCCCTTTATAGAGCAAACCTTCACATGCCGTGGAAGAGGAGGGAATGGCAGACTAGGGACTTTGTGGCCTGGTGGCTAAGGTCTTACTGCACCAGGATATGGACTCTGGTGGGTGTTTGGAGGAGAATAGGAGAAGCAAAGTGTGCTGAGTAAGAAAGATCATGGTTGCCAAGAAGGGAGAGAAGTGACAGCTGGCGATGGGCAGGCCAACAGGCTCTGCTGACAAACCTGAGAAGGTCGGCGAATGGAACGGAATTACCAGTGATGTAAAACACACTCAGAATGTCTGCTGGCCTCTCCCTTGCTTTGAAACACTGGTGTTTTTATGTAGATAAAAATGGAACTCTCTTCTCTACACACCCTCTGCCCGAGCCACATCAGCCTTTTTGTTGCCCCTGGACACATCCTATGGTGCCTCCTCCCACCCTGTCTTCCCAGAATGTCTTCTCTTCCTCCTCTGCTCCTGTTTGTCTGGGGCCTCTCCAAGTCACTTCTTTCCCCAGATGACATCTTCTTTCCAGATGTCCTACTTGGGAATTCTAAAGTTTTCCATGATTGCTATTTTGTCATTCACTAAATTTTGTCATTCACTAAATTGACTGGACCTGCTGTTACTAATTCAGATAGCTACCATTAGCATGGTATCCTGTGTGCTCATCCCTAAGTTGTGTCAGACTCTTTTGTGACCCTATGGACTGTAGCCCACCAGGCTCACGGTCCATCAGATTTCCCAGGCAGGAATACTGGAGCAGGTAGCCATTTCCTTCTCCAGGGATCTTCCCAGCACGGGGATTGAACCCAGGTCTTCTGTGTTGCAGGAAGATTCTTTACCATCCCTTACATATATTAACTCACTTAATCCTCACAATGAGGCAGAAACTATTACTAGCTCCATTTTACAGGTGAGGAAACTGAGGCGCACAGAGGTTAAAAGATTAGACCAAGGCCAGCCAACTAGTTCATAATTGTGTATATTTTAGTCTACTAGGGCTGTCAGGGTAAAAATATCATAGAGTAGGTGGCTTAGACAGCAGAAATTTAATTTCTCACACTGCTGTTGACTGGAAGTCTGAGATCAAGGTGTTGTCAAGTTTGATTCTGATCAGACCTCTTTTCCTAACTCCGCCACTTCATCACCATGTCCTCGTATGGCCTGACCTCTGTGCTCATGTGGAGAGAGAGAGACCTGGTGTTTCTTCCTCACCTCATAAGGACACTAATCCTTCTGGATTAGGGTGCTATCTCATCACCTCAATTAACCTTCACTGCCTGCCTAAAGTCTCTCTCTCCAAATATAGCCACAGTGGCATTAGGACCACAACATACAAATTGGGGAGGGCCAGAATTCAGCCCAGTGGTGTGATAGGATTTTTTTTTTTTTAATTCATTCATTTACCAATTGCGCAACAGTCTGCTAAGTATCTAGAGACACAGTAGTGAACAAGGCATGGGTTTTCCTGATGGCTGAGTGGTGAAGAAGCTGCCTGCCAGTGCAGGAGACACAGGTTTGATCTCTCATCCAGGAAGATCCCACGTGCCACAGAGCAACTAAGTCTGTGTGCCACAACTACTGAGCCTCTGCTCTGCAATAAGAGGCCACCACAATGAGAAGCCTATGCACCGCAACTAGAGAGCAGCCTCCGCTCGACACAACTAGAGAAAAATCCTGCCCAGCAATGAGGACCAGCCACGTTATAAATAAACAAGACAAAGAAAGTCTTTGTCCTCAAGAAACTTCTTAGTGAATGCAGTGTAGAAGGGAGATGCTGAGACATCAGCCCAGGATGCTTACAGTCTTCCATGAAAACATCAAGTCATCTCTGAGGATTAGCATGGTATCCTGTGTGCTCATCCCTAAGTTGTGTCAGACTCTTTTGTGCCCTATGGACTGTAGCCCACCAGGCTCACGGTCCATCAGATTTCCCAGGCAGGAATACTGGAGCAGGTAGCCATTTCCTTCTCCAGGGATCTTCCCAGCACGGGGATTGAACCCAGGTCTTCTGTGTTGCAGGAAGATTCTTTACCATCCCTTACATATATTAACTCACTTAATCCTCACAATGAGGCAGAAACTATTACTAGCTCCATTTTACAGGTGAGGAAACTGAGGCGCACAGAGGTTAAAAGATTAGACCAAGGCCAGCCAACTAGTTCATAATTGTGTATATTTTAGTCTACTAGGGCTGTCAGGGTAAAAATATCATAGAGTAGGTGGCTTAGACAGCAGAAATTTAATTTCTCACACTGCTGTTGACTGGAAGTCTGAGATCAAGGTGTTGTCAAGTTTGATTCTGATCAGACCTCTTTTCCTAACTCCGCCACTTCATCACCATGTCCTCGTATGGCCTGACCTCTGTGCTCATGTGGAGAGAGAGAGACCTGGTGTTTCTTCCTCACCTCATAAGGACACTAATCCTTCTGGATTAGGGTGCTATCTCATCACCTCAATTAACCTTCACTGCCTGCCTAAAGTCTCTCTCTCCAAATATAGCCACAGTGGCATTAGGACCACAACATACAAATTGGGGAGGGCCAGAATTCAGCCCAGTGGTGTGATAGGATTTTTTTTTTTTAATTCATTCATTTACCAATTGCGCAACAGTCTGCTAAGTATCTAGAGACACAGTAGTGAACAAGGCATGGGTTTTCCTGATGGCTGAGTGGTGAAGAAGCTGCCTGCCAGTGCAGGAGACACAGGTTTGATCTCTCATCCAGGAAGATCCCACGTGCCACAGAGCAACTAAGTCTGTGTGCCACAACTACTGAGCCTCTGCTCTGCAATAAGAGGCCACCACAATGAGAAGCCTATGCACCGCAACTAGAGAGCAGCCTCCGCTCGACACAACTAGAGAAAAATCCTGCCCAGCAATGAGGACCAGCCACGTTATAAATAAACAAGACAAAGAAAGTCTTTGTCCTCAAGAAACTTCTTAGTGAATGCAGTGTAGAAGGGAGATGCTGAGACATCAGCCCAGGATGCTTACAGTCTTCCATGAAAACATCAAGTCATCTCTGAGGATTGAACTCTGGGGCCCACACTGCAAGCAGGAAAGGAGTTCAGAAGAAAGGAAAGGCTGGCCACAGTGTGAGCTGGAGTGTGGAGCATGCTTCCATGCAGATGTGGGACTCAATGGGCATGAAAGGATGGAAAATATGGGTGTGTGAGAGAAGTAGGAGGGCTTCTATCCAAAGAGATGTGAGGAAAGGCATATGACGGAAACAGCAGCAACAGCTTAGTCTAAATGAAGTTTCATTCAACACCTATTCAGCAGAGCACATGCTCTGTCCCCACAGGGCCCCAGGCTCCTGCCTTCTAGGGATTACCATCTGGCAAGGATAGGGAAGGCCCTTATGATCTATCATGCCCCTAGAAAATGAGATGTTCCATTAGAGAGCTGGAGAAAACATTGAGGGACAGGAGAGGAGTGTATCTGCCTTTTGTGTATCACAATAGGTGTAGAAACTTGTGTATCACAATAGGTGTAGAAACTTCCTATCTATACATGCATATACAAAGAACAATTTACACTCTCAGAGTGCCTTCATATTTATCCACATAAGTGCCTTGTTAAGTATGTACCACAGAAGTGATGGCTATTTCTAGTTTCCATGGGCATAAATGGAGTGCTTTCTCAGTTAAGACCTAATTGGGAAACCTGAAAGCATAGCTATGCCCACTGCTGCACTGCCTTGCTCCAGCATCAGCCGAGAGCTGCCGAGGAAGGAAACACACCAGCTCATGGGCAGTGGCCATGGGAGAAGTGGGAAGACGCAGGAACATAGTTAGGAGGTTGAACTGGCAGGACCGGCTGTTGGATTGAGGATGGGGTTAAGTGAAAGAGGGGAAGCAAGGATAACAATGAGATTACAGAGGATAAAGGGAATACAGATCGAGAGGGAGGGGAAGCAATTAAGATACTGTATAGCACTAGTTTAGCTACTGAGAGGCTGTTTGATTCTAAGCAAGCATTTTTTTCTCCAGGTCTCAGTTTTCTCATCTGTAAACCGAAACTATTTAGATCCAATAACTAAAGTCCTTTATGTATGTATATACTATGGTATATACATCTGAATAATGTATGTCTGTAAATATTTCATATATACCAACATTCATAAAAATGAGACAATGAACACCTCCAATGTAACACAGGGCACACCAACATAACTTAAGACCCTTGGCAAAAAAAGAAAAAAGGCACTTTTCTCACCCTTTCGCATTGTACCCCCTCCCTTTATCCCGACTCCAGATGGGCTCAATACAATCATGCTACTGAATTTGGCATTTGTCATTAAACCTTTTATGTTTTAACAATAATTCTGTTATTTTCCTGCATCTTTCAAAGCAACAATGCCCACTTTTCTTTTGTACAGTAGATTTGTGGTTGACAGAATGCTTCCCATATAGCCAGCCCATCTGTTCACTGAAATCCTACGAGAGGGGTTGACCATGGCGGATTAACTCCAGTTTTTCAGATGAGCAAATTTAGGTTCAGAGTGTGGTATGACATAGCAGTCATCGTCTTGACTTGCATTTTCATCCCATTCATGCCTTGCTTTCTGCTGCTCATTATCTTTTCATGCAGGTGTGTCCCCATACCTAGACTGTAAGTTCTTGAGAGCAGGAATCTCCTCACTGAAGCTGTGGTCCATGCAGTGAGGTTAAGGGACTCAGGCTTTCTTTCGTCAAAGAAACAATGAGGAGGAGGGAGCAGTGGGGAGGCTTCCCAAGTAACACAGGAGAAGAGATGTAGAATTGCATTGGAAGAGAACAGGACCCATGAGGCCCAACCTAGTAATCAAGAAAACCCTTCACAGATCAGAATTCCTGACTCAGCATTCTAGGTACAGTTTTGCTCTTACAAGCCAAAGCTCTGGTGCTTAAAAAGCAAAACAAAGAAGTATTCAAAATAGTTGTAAGAAACCCTAGGGGTTATCCAGTGTGCTTGTTGGCCTAATCCTGGACTTCCTGCAAATGTAACATGTGTCCAGTAAAATGCAATGGGATCCTATTACAAACCAACCAAAGTAGTCAGGAAAGCATGCCCCTCTAAGGATAACGTTTCAGAATTAGTAAGTTTAGGACTAGGGATAGCCATGTGGAAGGGTATGAAAGATAACCATAACCTTACAAAAATTATCTCCCACAAAACTGGAGGGTATTTCTTTTGTTCTTTGGTTTCTCAGAGTGTCAACCCATCAGTAGGGAAATGAAAACTTCTTTTTTTTTGGCGGGGCGGGGGTCGGGTTGGGGAGAGAGGGGAGCGGGCAGACCACTTCTATTGGTCTTTCATTTCTCTATTTTCATCCGTCTTTGTTCTTTGGCCCGTGTGGGCCTCCCATCGCGGTGGCGTCTGTCATCGCAGAGTGCTGGCTCTGGACGCATGCGCTCCAGAGCTCCGTCTCGGTGATTGGACACATCCGCTCTGCGGCACGTGGGATCTTCCCAGGCCAGGGATGGAACCGGCACCCCTTGTACTGCAAGGCGGTGTCCTTACCCACTGGACCACCAGGGGAAGCCCTGAAAACTTCTTATGAAAACTTCTAATATGCCATCAAGCAGCACAGACAGCAGGGGTTGCTTGAAAAAAAAAAGTTCTCTCCGATTTTAAGCAGCCCTTATGAAGGGCAAATTTTAAGGAAAATATGTTGGTTTCAATGATCTCAGTCTTTTGGTTAGTCCTGACTTGGTAATAGTCCACTTGAATACTCCATTATTCCTGCTTCTAAGTTCCTCTCTGTAACAACTAGAAAGTCCTGAATTTCTCAACTCTCTTTTATAAAAAAAGAATCATGATTGGGAAGACTACTGGGTTTACGGACGGGGTCATAAATGTGTAACCCAAACAGACCAATCGATGAAGACGTACTTGTATAGATGTTTCCTGTGATCTAGGAGCAAAACATGTGACCGCAATATCCTTGGAACTGATCTTTCTAGCCATAGGGACAAGACTAGGAAGAACTATAGGGCTGGGTCTTGGCCACTCAGTATACCCACAGATAAGACAGGCGATCACTAACATTGAGTGTTGAATGCATTATGTGCAGCTTGTCATTTAATCTTTCTAACAAATAATTGAGCACTATTATTCTTATTTTCTCTATTCTTAAAAACAAGGCAACAGAAGCTCAGAGTGGTTAGTAACTTGCTCAGAATCACAGAGAATGCAAATCGGGGAGTCTAACTGCAAACGCAGGTCTGTCTCTGGAGTCCCCACTCTTAAGCATTTTGCCATCATCTGCCTCAATGGTTCTCTTGCTTTCCAACACGATCTTGGCTCTGAATTGTTTCTTTACTAGTGGTGTGAAGGTAGGTTTGTACAGATCCAGCCAGAGGGGTCACTGAAGACAGGGACTATTCATTTCCACCTCAGAGGAAAGTAAATCAGCATACAACCTTGGTCTCATTAGCATGAGGCTTAATCTCCTCAGGTTGCCCATCTTGGCCAATTATACTTTTATTATAAGCAGCTGTTACGTTTCGTGCTTCCCAGGTTACTCATAGCTAAACACCAGTAATAAATGGATAACAGCTATGGAGTTATGCGGACAATTAGCTTACTCAGGTCCAAGGGCAAAAACAGTCTTAAATGTCCTACGGATGTTTTATCTCCAAGACAAACAAGTCTTTCTGCCATTAGAAAAGCTGTAAGCTACAGAACATTTCCCAGGGAAAAATGCTTAGGGTAGTAGACCTGTGCAGGGATATGTAAAGAAAGAGAAACCTATGGCATGTCAAAGGGTTTCTTTCTATTCTATGGGCTTGTTTCACTTTTATGGAAGACCTCAAGGATGACAAAAGTGCTCCAAACAGTTAATGTTTATCAATTCATGAATGTTAGAAATCTTGAAATGTCATAATATTATATATGTACATGTATAAAATGAACAGAAAGGAAGCACTATGGCCCAGTGGAAATTATCTGAGATCCCGTGGCTTCTAACCTTTTGGGGCTTGATATTCAACAACACAATATTAGAAAATCTTTTAGGAAGTCGCTATTCAATAATACAAAACAACAACAAAAAAATGAGACGACTCTAAATAAATCCTATCTAGCTGATTTAAATTATAGAGCCCACGCAGCTAGAGCAAACCCTCTGGCTTTAGCCACGGTATGATTCTTCTTGATTGAGAATTGAGTTTCTGAGCCCTTTCTCAGAGAATGAAATTACAAAACACAAGATAGCAGATTAAAAAAAAAAATGTCCCCAGGTATCCCTGCAGAATATCAAGTGACTGGGTCAGAAACTCAGTTGGAAACTCTGCTTCAGGAAGAGCAGAACAAATCCCCCTCGCCTGGGAGGCCAAACAGAGCATTGTTTTAGTTCCCGTAGGAGATGATGACAATGGAATAGGACATTGTCCCCAGTAATGGTCTCCCGCTGCTGAAGAACCCCAGAGGCTAAACCGAGGTACTCAGCAAAAACAAACAAGGGGCTGAACTGCTACCTTCTTTTTAACACAAAAACTGTTGATCCTGGAACCCAGCCCCTCCCAGCAGCTTTCCTAAGTTAGAAAAGTCTTACTTTTGGAGGGGCTCTGGGCTGGGGTGTTGCTGAGAGGAGGCATGTGACAGACGCCAACTGGCTCTCCCATTCCTGAATTGCTGCTTCAGAGACAGGCTTTGGGGACCATTTTGAATTTCACCAGCTGCTGGACAAAACAGGCTTTCGATGAAAAACACAATCCCTGCATCATGGGCGCGCGTCAGTATCAGATAAGTTCTCCCTGCCCCCACGTCCCAGTCTCACCACCTCCCATTTTAAGGCTGCTGATCAGACTGGTGGCCTTTGTGTTAGCAAAGTTCTGCATGTGAGAACACCTTCATTATTTTTAAACTATTAATCCGAGATGCCTGAAGACAAAAAACCAATAATCCATTTCCTTGACACAGAAAGTCAGTACCTTCCCTTTTTTCTCTTTTTGTCCTTGTAAAATAATATTAAATGTAGAGAGTCTCTAATGTGTATCTCAAAATGTAGTTTAAACCAGATAAAAGTGGAAATGATGGAAAATTGGACATTTTGGAAAATAACAAATAACCTTTCATATTTGAAACCAAAAAATAAATGAAAATTCAAGGTCAAAATCGTCCCTCAGCCAACTGAAGCCTTTGTAGCAAATACAGTTCAGACGCTACCACACAGATGGAAAACAGTCTTTCGAATGCAAGCTGGCATGATTCTTTCAATCCACAAACTTCTACAATCTCCATTAAGCTGCGTGGCATTCTAAAGTTGTAGTGCAATTCATCTTTGCTGTTAATGAGACATTTTACAAGCGTATTTTCTTCTTGGGAAAAATTTCTGAATTGAGTAAAACAAATGGGACGTGGATATGTTAAAAAAAAAAACAACAAAAAAACCAAAACCTCCTGCCTGTTCCGGTGATTGACTTGCTTAGAATTCTCTGAGCAAGCATTTTATTTCCTGATAACTGCCCTTTCCTCCCATCCCAAATTTCCTCTCTTTGGTTCAGGCAGAGGTCCTGGAAATACTAATTTGTTCTGCTGGAATTCCCTTCAAGTGTTTCAACAAGAGAAATTTCATATCTGCTGTCAGGGTGTCCTTCCAACTTTTCCTTTTCCTCTATGAACAGGTTTTCCTACAAAGAAGGGAGAGCCAGAGAGATTGTCAGTTATAGAACGAGGCATTGAAGGTTACATACACAACTTTTGATGTTTTGTATGGCCACTATTTGCGTTTTATAATGTTGCTAGCAGAAAAGGACCCTGAAATGAATATCCAACGGTGAGCGACAATTTATATTTGTCTCACAGTAATTCATCCAATATTTCTAGTTTAAAGAATTCTTTGAAAAAAAGAAAAAACCTCAACGAGAAGATGTGTTTGCCTTCTGTTACTTGTTTATGATTTTCTCATTTTTCTCCCTGACCTTCCTGGGTTGACTAGGGCTCCTTGGTCAAATGATCCTCCAGTGGGTGAGAAAAGGCATCAGTTATTTTTTAAAGTGTTTTGAAAATGTTTTCAGTAATGTAAATCACCATCATAGAAAACTCTAAGTGAGAGTAGAATAAATGGGAAAGAAAAACGAGCAAGGAGAGCTATTTGAAAGCACAGGAATAAAAGTGGAAATGATGGAAAATTGGACATTTTGGAAAATAACAAATAACCTTTCATATTTGAAACCAAAAAATAAATGAAAATTCAAGGTCAAAATCGTCCCTCAGCCAACTGAAGCCTTTGTAGCAAATACAGTTCAGACGCTACCACACAGATGGAAAACAGTCTTTCGAATGCAAGCTGGCATGATTCTTTCAATCCACAAACTTCTACAATCTCCATTAAGCTGCGTGGCATTCTAAAGTTGTAGTGCAATTCATCTTTGCTGTTAATGAGACATTTTACAAGCGTATTTTCTTCTTGGGAAAAATTTCTGAATTGAGTAAAACAAATGGGACGTGGATATGTTAAAAAAAAAAACAACAAAAAAACCAAAACCTCCTGCCTGTTCCGGTGATTGACTTGCTTAGAATTCTCTGAGCAAGCATTTTATTTCCTGATAACTGCCCTTTCCTCCCATCCCAAATTTCCTCTCTTTGGTTCAGGCAGAGGTCCTGGAAATACTAATTTGTTCTGCTGGAATTCCCTTCAAGTGTTTCAACAAGAGAAATTTCATATCTGCTGTCAGGGTGTCCTTCCAACTTTTCCTTTTCCTCTATGAACAGGTTTTCCTACAAAGAAGGGAGAGCCAGAGAGATTGTCAGTTATAGAACGAGGCATTGAAGGTTACATACACAACTTTTGATGTTTTGTATGGCCACTATTTGCGTTTTATAATGTTGCTAGCAGAAAAGGACCCTGAAATGAATATCCAACGGTGAGCGACAATTTATATTTGTCTCACAGTAATTCATCCAATATTTCTAGTTTAAAGAATTCTTTGAAAAAAAGAAAAAACCTCAACGAGAAGATGTGTTTGCCTTCTGTTACTTGTTTATGATTTTCTCATTTTTCTCCCTGACCTTCCTGGGTTGACTAGGGCTCCTTGGTCAAATGATCCTCCAGTGGGTGAGAAAAGGCATCAGTTATTTTTTAAAGTGTTTTGAAAATGTTTTCAGTAATGTAAATCACCATCATAGAAAACTCTAAGTGAGAGTAGAATAAATGGGAAAGAAAAACGAGCAAGGAGAGCTATTTGAAAGCACAGGAATAAGGTTAGGAAGGAAAAAAGTAAAGATTATATTGGGATAGAAAAACTTTTTAATTTGAAGACTGAGCTGTTAAGGGTGAAAACTAGAGTATAAGAATTTGGATTAGGCAGACTCCGTTCAAATTGTTACCAATAATATGGGGAGAAACCAAAGCAACCAGTTTTCCGGTGAGTCCCAAATACACAGAGCTGGCTAAACAAAAACGAGCTCTGGAAAAGGAAAGAAAATTTGTAATTGATGAAAAGGTCCATAGACACTGAGGACCAGTCTGATCTCCCTTGCCTGTCCCTCTTCAATACTTGAGTGCATCCTGCAAAACAAGGCATTATTTCAATTTTGTCTTCATCCTCCATGAATCTGGCTAGATTTCGCATCCTCCTCGTTTTGTCAGACTGTCCAGAATATGTGCTGGCTTTTACGCTAATCCCAAATCCAAAACCTTGTCCACCGTGACAGGCAGACAATGATGCAAAAACCTGCATTTCCTCTGGACTCGCCCTAAAGCAGGGTTCTCCGGGAAAGCAAAACTCCCTCCTGAGAACTCTTCTTCTAGAAGAGGAAGGTTCAGGCACCCAGGGAAATGCTCAATTCAAGGAATCTGGCAGGAAATGGATGATTTTCAAGGTTGTGCTCCAACTCCTGTTTTTTTTTTTTTTAAAATGCTATGTTTAAGGTGAAATTTCTCTAAGAAAGAGTTCATGGGCATTATCTTAAAGTTTTAGGAAAGTCTATTTGGTAAAGGCAGAAAATTTTCAATTCCAGAGACTTTTTTAGGAAGCAAAATTTAAATCATTTTAATATGCACTTTAGAAGCAATTTATGGTAACTGTAGTCCGACGATGACTAGAGCTTAGGCTGAACTTTCCAAGTTGAGTATCCATCCTTGTATTCAGGAAAAGTCCTCTTGGCAATTTTGAAAAGATGTTTAAAAAATAGAAGCAATTGTAAAATCACTTTAACCTGTGCAATATCCTTTTTATCATGACTGTGTCCAGATTACACAACTAGGGTTACAGATTTTTCACAAACACAATTACACTTGTGATAGTTACGTGGCTGAAATCTCAGGCTGGTCTTTCATTCTACTTTGCCCTCTCTTCCTCCTGTTGCTTCCATCAGCCAAGTAAACTTGAAGAAATTAAGAGGAATGGAAAACAGGAGGTAGTATGCAGAGGCCTGAAATCCACCACATGAGAGACATTAAGTTGATAATAGTTGGGGTTACCTCCCTGTTCCAGGTCCTCCATCTGGGCAATGGACAAACGTCCCTGGGCTGGGGATGTCTGAGGAGGAAGAAAGAAGTCCTCAGTCGCTGCAGACACGCTAAGGAAACAGCCTACGGTCTCCAGGCTTAAAATGTTTCAAAGCCTCTCGGAAGAAGCCGACCCAGATTCTCCCGGTGTCGATTTGCCTTCCGGAAGCAACAGAGTGCGCACAAGGATCTGGGCAGTGCTTATATTTTTAGTTTATTAGCTTTATCAGGGTTGCCTGGGGCTCTCTGCGATCTGCTGCAGCGTGGGGGCGGGGGACAAAGTCGGGGGGAAAGGAGTTGGCAAAGAAGAGAGTAAGAGAGATGAACGGGGGGTGGAAACCCCAGGAGAGAAAGGAAATGCCTAAGGCGGAGAACGCAGCCGGAGGAGGGCCGGGGAAGAGGTAGGGCGGGACTCGGGCTGCTTTTATAAGGGGTTCCCTTAGGAAGAGGAAGGTTCAGGCACCAGGAAATGCTCAATTGGTGGTAAAGGCTCCAACTCCTGTTTTTTTTAAAATGCTATGTTTAAGGTGAAATTTCTCTAAGAAAGAGTTCATGGGCATTATCTTAAAGTTTTAGGAAAGTCTATTTGGTAAAGGCAGAAAATTTTCAATTCCAGAGACTTTTTTAGGAAGCAAAATTTAAATCATTTTAATATGCACTTTAGAAGCAATTTATGGTAACTGTAGTCCGACGATGACTAGAGCTTAGGCTGAACTTTCCAAGTTGAGTATCCATCCTTGTATTCAGGAAAAGTCCTCTTGGCAATTTTGAAAAGATGTTTAAAAAATAGAAGCAATTGTAAAATCACTTTAACCTGTGCAATATCCTTTTTATCATGACTGTGTCCAGATTACACAACTAGGGTTACAGATTTTTCACAAACACAATTACACTTGTGATAGTTACGTGGCTGAAATCTCAGGCTGGTCTTTCATTCTACTTTGCCCTCTCTTCCTCCTGTTGCTTCCATCAGCCAAGTAAACTTGAAGAAATTAAGAGGAATGGAAAACAGGAGGTAGTATGCAGAGGCCTGAAATCCACCACATGAGAGACATTAAGTTGATAATAGTTGGGGTTACCTCCCTGTTCCAGGTCCTCCATCTGGGCAATGGACAAACGTCCCTGGGCTGGGGATGTCTGAGGAGGAAGAAAGAAGTCCTCAGTCGCTGCAGACACGCTAAGGAAACAGCCTACGGTCTCCAGGCTTAAAATGTTTCAAAGCCTCTCGGAAGAAGCCGACCCAGATTCTCCCGGTGTCGATTTGCCTTCCGGAAGCAACAGAGTGCGCACAAGGATCTGGGCAGTGCTTATATTTTTAGTTTATTAGCTTTATCAGGGTTGCCTGGGGCTCTCTCTGCGATCTGCTGCAGCGTGGGGGGCGGGGGACAAAGTCGGGGGGAAAGGAGTTGGCAAAGAAGAGAGTAAGAGAGATGAACGGGGGGTGGAAACCCCAGGAGAGAAAGGAAATGCCTAAGGCGGAGAACGCAGCCGGAGGAGGGCCGGGGAAGAGGTAGGGCGGGACTCGGGCTGCGTCCCCAGCGAGAGGGCCCGGGCTGGGCTGAGATCTAGCGCGCCGCCTGGCCCCAGGCCGCGCCCTGTAGCCGAACTGGATCCCCCAGCTTGGCCTCGCCCCTGACCCATTGCCCGCCCCTCCCCCTCCCAGGTGGCGGCCTCCGGGAGGTAGGAGCCGCTCGGCTGCCAAGATCTGCCCTCCTTCCTCGCTGTCTCGGCCCGGGATCTGCACCCGCGGAGACTGAGCTGCGGCGGGGGCAGCCCGCGGCCGGGTGGCTGTCCAGGGTGGACGGGATGGCTCATTTTACTAGCGCTGGGGTTTGCAGGAAGAGAGGAGGCCAGGGCCACCTGGGGCCTCCCTGAGCCCTGCGGGCCAGGATGGGAGCCGAGAAGGAAGTTGTAAGTCGGGCTCCAGGTTCTGCTTTTTGCTGGCGGCCGCCGGACGCGAACTGCCCGCCTCGGTCTCGGTCCCGGCGTGGGGTAGACGCCCCCCAGGTCCTGAGTCGCCACGCTCTCCAGGACCCTGTGCGGATCGCCACGTGGAGCGCAGCAGCCGAGCGCAGAGGGAGGCGGTCTGTGCGCCTCGACTTACCCTACGCGCTCGGAGCGCGGGGCCCCCTCCCGAGGCGGGGGTGCCCGCCTGTCTGCCAGCCCCGCGACCTCACCCGGGCCCCCCGGGGGGGGGTCGTAGGCGCATCCTAACCAGCAGGAATGGACAAACGTCCCTGGGCTGGGGATGTCTGAGGAGGAAGAAAGAAGTCCTCAGTCGCTGCAGACACGCTAAGGAAACAGCCTACGGTCTCCAGGCTTAAAATGTTTCAAAGCCTCTCGGAAGAAGCCGACCCAGATTCTCCCGGTGTCGATTTGCCTTCCGGAAGCAACAGAGTGCGCACAAGGATCTGGGCAGTGCTTATATTTTTAGTTTATTAGCTTTATCAGGGTTGCCTGGGGCTCTCTCTGCGATCTGCTGCAGCGTGGGGGGCGGGGGACAAAGTCGGGGGGAAAGGAGTTGGCAAAGAAGAGAGTAAGAGAGATGAACGGGGGGTGGAAACCCCAGGAGAGAAAGGAAATGCCTAAGGCGGAGAACGCAGCCGGAGGAGGGCCGGGGAAGAGGTAGGGCGGGACTCGGGCTGCGTCCCCAGCGAGAGGGCCCGGGCTGGGCTGAGATCTAGCGCGCCGCCTGGCCCCAGGCCGCGCCCTGTAGCCGAACTGGATCCCCCAGCTTGGCCTCGCCCCTGACCCATTGCCCGCCCCTCCCCCTCCCAGGTGGCGGCCTCCGGGAGGTAGGAGCCGCTCGGCTGCCAAGATCTGCCCTCCTTCCTCGCTGTCTCGGCCCGGGATCTGCACCCGCGGAGACTGAGCTGCGGCGGGGGCAGCCCGCGGCCGGGTGGCTGTCCAGGGTGGACGGGATGGCTCATTTTACTAGCGCTGGGGTTTGCAGGAAGAGAGGAGGCCAGGGCCACCTGGGGCCTCCCTGAGCCCTGCGGGCCAGGATGGGAGCCGAGAAGGAAGTTGTAAGTCGGGCTCCAGGTTCTGCTTTTTGCTGGCGGCCGCCGGACGCGAACTGCCCGCCTCGGTCTCGGTCCCGGCGTGGGGTAGACGCCCCCCAGGTCCTGAGTCGCCACGCTCTCCAGGACCCTGTGCGGATCGCCACGTGGAGCGCAGCAGCCGAGCGCAGAGGGAGGCGGTCTGTGCGCCTCGACTTACCCTACGCGCTCGGAGCGCGGGGCCCCCTCCCGAGGCGGGGGTGCCCGCCTGTCTGCCAGCCCCGCGACCTCACCCCGGCGTTGGGCCCCACCGTGGGCCGCGAGGAGAGAGGCCGGGCAAGGGCTCCGTAGCGACCGCATCCCTAACCAGCCCAGCGACTCCGTCTCTCCCTTTCCTCCCTGGGGAGAGAAATGCTCCGAACCCCGTGCGGTATTGGGGGGCAGTGGGGGCGGCAGGTGTCGCGGCGGGGAAGACAAAACATTCCAAGCTTTCCGCCAGCGGCGCCAAAGAAACTTTCGGGAGCTCTCTAGGTTGGGGATGTCGCCTCCCCCGGTGACTCGCGGGAGTGGGTGCCCGACTGGGCCTCTTCGCAGTTTTCTGTGCTACTTCTAATTTCGCCTTAGCTTTGCACTGGGGGAGCGCCCCCCTCCTCTTTGAGGACCCGGTCGCACCTGCACCCAAATCCTCAGGGGACCCAGGGATGGGCCGTCCAGCTGGGTGCGTGACCTGGGGCTAGGAGTAAGAGATTTCTGGTGGATCAGGAAACAACGACGTCAGGGAGAATAAACTTAATGTTGGACTAGGCCTAATAATAACTTTAAAAAGACTCCAATTGTCTAGGTTGTCTTTTTGCTTCTACTGAAAACCTTACTATGTCTCTGTGGTCGAGAGGGGATAAAAGGGGATGAGGGGGTCACCCTGTGCGTCTAGCGTGCCTTCATTTCCTTCCTTTCTCCCGCAGCTGTCCCAGCAGTGTCCGAGTAAAATAGTTTTTTCTGTCGACCCTTGCAACAAAATCGGATTTTCTGTTTGGATGGTTCTACGTCAAAGACAGTCGGCAGCAGCACCCGGCTTTGCCCAGTGATTAATGGACGGACATTTCCTACAATAAGGTAGAGTCGATGCGGTGCCCACACACCATTGATTTCCACCCCTGTGTCGTCAGCTTGTTGTTCACTTTCTCCTAAGATTATGGCAATAATCATCATCCTCATAAAAGCCAGGGCACAAACGGCTCCCGAGAAGTCCCTTCCAACTACCTCTTCTGGGAGGTGAGATACAGGCACACCACCCTGTGCACCGACGTTTTATTTTTGCAAGAGGAGCAGCAGAACTGCCTTGAGTTTTTTTTTTTTTAAATGATCTATTTACAGACTTGCTAATGCCTCTGCAGAAATCTTGTTTATCAGCCCAATAGTTGTGACAGGGTTAGAAAACCATTTTAAACTGTTAATCGCCGCAAAAAGGGTCCCAGATTGACGCCTTTCACTTTGAAAGGCTATAAAAGCGATGCTGTACATTGGGAGGAAATTAGACAGCGACAAAATCATTACCTTGACTTCCCACAATAAAGACAACCTTAAAGAGGAGCTATTGATGGTTTCAAATTACATAACAGTGGTTTATAAGTTTTTCCTCTGGGCTCAGAGAAGGCAATTTTAAAGTGTGAATTCTTCAAAGAACAGCCACTAGCATTCAAACACTGACATGCAGCTGCCTTTTAATTTTATTTATTGCAAAACGGCTATTAGAAAAAAAAGAGAGAAACACAAAAACAAAAATCCCAGCAAAAAAAGGCCTAACCCTAAGAGAACCAGGTTATGTTTCACTAAGCTCTCGCTGCGGGTGAAGCTGGAAGGGAGCGCCTTTTCCTCCTGGATGAAACAAGGAGTGGAATTCAGAGCGTCGCAAGTTGGAAGAGTCCCCACGAGTGTCCCCAGGCCCCCTCTGATCCCTGCTTCTGCAGGTTTAAATCCGGAAACAGCCTTCTCTATGCTAGAAGGAAAGGCATTTCTCCCACAGCACCGATGCTGGGGATGAGTTGGGGGAGGGGGGCTGGGTCCTCTCGCTGAAGGTCAGCCCTCCCACCCTTGCCCCTCAGGGTTGGCTCCAACCTGGCCGAGGGTGGGGCTCTACCCTGCAGTTGGCCTTTCCTCAGACGGATTTCTACCGAAATCCAGAAGGCAATCCAAAGCTAGCGGCCCCTTTCCTTTGCTGTCAAAGTGGTATCTACATTTTTGCAGGCTGTCCCCTTAAGCCTCATCCTCCTTGTAAGAGCCCCACCCTGATGCGCAAGGCCGATGGGGCACCTCGCCGCCCTGGTTTAAGGCTGCTTTGGAGCCAAATCTGTGGTGGAAAACCAACCACGTGTCAGTGCCTTTAAGGAGCAGACGTTCAGGACAGGCACACAGAGCACCAAGCGCAGAGGGAAAGGAGCGAGCCCTCTTTACAGGGGCGAGGACTCTTGGGGTCAAAATGCATCGGATTTGAGAGACTGGAGGAGTCAGAAATCTTGTTTATCAGCCCAATAGTTGTGACAGGGTTAGAAAACCATTTTAAACTGTTAATCGCCGCAAAAAGGGTCCCAGATTGACGCCTTTCACTTTGAAAGGCTATAAAAGCGATGCTGTACATTGGGAGGAAATTAGACAGCGACAAAATCATTACCTTGACTTCCCACAATAAAGACAACCTTAAAGAGGAGCTATTGATGGTTTCAAATTACATAACAGTGGTTTATAAGTTTTTCCTCTGGGCTCAGAGAAGGCAATTTTAAAGTGTGAATTCTTCAAAGAACAGCCACTAGCATTCAAACACTGACATGCAGCTGCCTTTTAATTTTATTTATTGCAAAACGGCTATTAGAAAAAAAAGAGAGAAACACAAAAACAAAAATCCCAGCAAAAAAAGGCCTAACCCTAAGAGAACCAGGTTATGTTTCACTAAGCTCTCGCTGCGGGTGAAGCTGGAAGGGAGCGCCTTTTCCTCCTGGATGAAACAAGGAGTGGAATTCAGAGCGTCGCAAGTTGGAAGAGTCCCCACGAGTGTCCCCAGGCCCCCTCTGATCCCTGCTTCTGCAGGTTTAAATCCGGAAACAGCCTTCTCTATGCTAGAAGGAAAGGCATTTCTCCCACAGCACCGATGCTGGGGATGAGTTGGGGGAGGGGGGCTGGGTCCTCTCGCTGAAGGTCAGCCCTCCCACCCTTGCCCCTCAGGGTTGGCTCCAACCTGGCCGAGGGTGGGGCTCTACCCTGCAGTTGGCCTTTCCTCAGACGGATTTCTACCGAAATCCAGAAGGCAATCCAAAGCTAGCGGCCCCTTTCCTTTGCTGTCAAAGTGGTATCTACATTTTTGCAGGCTGTCCCCTTAAGCCTCATCCTCCTTGTAAGAGCCCCACCCTGATGCGCAAGGCCGATGGGGCACCTCGCCGCCCTGGTTTAAGGCTGCTTTGGAGCCAAATCTGTGGTGGAAAACCAACCACGTGTCAGTGCCTTTAAGGAGCAGACGTTCAGGACAGGCACACAGAGCACCAAGCGCAGAGGGAAAGGAGCGAGCCCTCTTTAGCATGCTGGAGCGAGGGGACTCTTGGGGTCAGGAGAAACTGCATCGGATTTGAGAGACTGGAGGGGAGTCAGAGAACCAGCCGGCAGTCTGGGGTTCCGCCCCATTCGCTGCGCAGCACTGCCCCCTGGTATCCTGTGCCGAAACTGCCCCGCTGGGCAGTGAAACTTTTTGTCCTTTCTTGGCCCTGTTTGAGTAGCTGCCCGGGAGGTCTCAGGAAAGCCCTCCTGCGAAGCTCTAATGTCTTCCTCCCCACCCCGCCCCCATCACTCACCTCCCCAAAGAGAACTCAGCACAGGCAGCTGAAACCAGGCCCCCAGCTCGGCCCTTGCCCCTTCTTGACTCTGGCACCAAAGTGCCCTGGCTCTCGTCTACTCAGGAGGGAGCTGGAGCTGTGCGGGCCGCTAGGAGGCCTCAGCGCCAGGCCTGGGCGAGCTGCGAAGACTTGTGCACACAGAGACTCATTTGGGTTTGGGAATGTCCATTCTTTTAATGAACACCAATTCCCTGGACATCTTTTCTGGCATCTGGGATTTCCAGAGAAGAAAGCAGAAGGCAGGGTCGCTTTCTTCCTTGCACCGGAAGTGAGAGACATGGGCAGGTACCAGTTGCCCTACTCTGAACACCAAGGCGGGACTCTGGAGGGCCCAGAGTCCTGTGCAGTTTGCCCCTTCCTTTGGGTCCCCGCCAGCTCTGGCTTCCTGCAGGTGCCTGGAAGAAGGCATGGGTAGGAGTGGTGCCCAGCATAGGTAGGGGCCCCAAGCCTCAAGACACCCACTGTCAACCAGAGGATTGGTCCCATGCTTGAGTCTAGGCTTGGTTGAAAGGTAGATATTTAGATCACTGGGGACAGAGAAGGAGTCTGGGCTCCCAAACCAGGTCCAGTTAGGGTTCCAGCTTGATCACTCACAGACCTCAACACCTTCAGCCTCTCTGTACATCTTTTTCCTTGCTAGTTTTTCAGAAACGTTCTGAGAATTGAGATAATGTCCTTAAAGTGCAGGTACACACTCAGTCAAGGTTACCATTGGTGATAGCTGGTGTTCCCAGCAGGAAAGTGCCCAGAGAGCATCCCTTATGGGGATTTCCCAAGCCGCAGAGGGAAAGGAGCGAGCCCTCTTTAGCATGCTGGAGCGAGGGACTCTTGGGGTCAGGAGAAACTGCATCGGATTTGAGAGACTGGAGGAGTCAGAGAACCAGCCGGCAGTCTGGGGTTCCGCCCATTCGCTGCAGCACTGCCCCTGGTATCCTGTGCCGAAACTGCCCGCTGGGCAGTGAAACTTTTTGTCCTTTCTTGGCCCTGTTTGAGTAGCTGCCCGGGAGGTCTCAGGAAAGCCCTCCTGCGAAGCTCTAATGTCTTCCTCCCCACCCCGCCCCCATCACTCACCTCCCCAAAGAGAACTCAGCACAGGCAGCTGAAACCAGGCCCCCAGCTCGGCCCTTGCCCCTTCTTGACTCTGGCACCAAAGTGCCCTGGCTCTCGTCTACTCAGGAGGGAGCTGGAGCTGTGCGGGCCGCTAGGAGGCCTCAGCGCCAGGCCTGGGCGAGCTGCGAAGACTTGTGCACACAGAGACTCATTTGGGTTTGGGAATGTCCATTCTTTTAATGAACACCAATTCCCTGGACATCTTTTCTGGCATCTGGGATTTCCAGAGAAGAAAGCAGAAGGCAGGGTCGCTTTCTTCCTTGCACCGGAAGTGAGAGACATGGGCAGGTACCAGTTGCCCTACTCTGAACACCAAGGCGGGACTCTGGAGGGCCCAGAGTCCTGTGCAGTTTGCCCCTTCCTTTGGGTCCCCGCCAGCTCTGGCTTCCTGCAGGTGCCTGGAAGAAGGCATGGGTAGGAGTGGTGCCCAGCATAGGTAGGGGCCCCAAGCCTCAAGACACCCACTGTCAACCAGAGGATTGGTCCCATGCTTGAGTCTAGGCTTGGTTGAAAGGTAGATATTTAGATCACTGGGGACAGAGAAGGAGTCTGGGCTCCCAAACCAGGTCCAGTTAGGGTTCCAGCTTGATCACTCACAGACCTCAACACCTTCAGCCTCTCTGTACATCTTTTTCCTTGCTAGTTTTTCAGAAACGTTCTGAGAATTGAGATAATGTCCTTAAAGTGCAGGTACACACTCAGTCAAGGTTACCATTGGTGATAGCTGGTGTTCCCAGCAGGAAAGTGCCCCAGAGAGCATCCCTTATATAAGGGGGGGGGGGGTGAATTTCGGCTTCCTGGAGAGGAGGATGCCAAGACTGAGAGCCCTGAAGGCTGTGCACAGGGGTCCCCATGCTCCCCCGTGTCTTCCATTAGGAGTCCCATAGACTCTGCTCACTTCTCTCACCTCCGGGAAGCTAGGCCTCCTTGTTTATGACCGCATCAAGTGAGGAGAACACTGGCCTAACACGTGTCACACACCCAATTCTTAAGCTGTACTAGACACAGGACTCAGAGCTGAGCCCTATCCCATGTTCACTATGCCATTTCATCTGCACAGTACCGGGACAGAAGTAGTTAAGTTTTCAAATCTCCATTTTACAGAGCAGGAAACTGAGCTCAGAGAGACTGGGTTACTTGTTCAAGATTATACAGCTGGTAAGAGACACAGTAGAGATTGGGACCAAGCTGGTTTTTTTCAGAGGCCACGCCCACTCCCGGTGCGACATTAGAAAACACAGACTTTCGCTCTTCGGTTTCCCCTCCTACATTCTTTAAACTGCAGTTTCCTTTCCCCTGCATCTGCACCAGGGGAAGCTGAGGCCCGCTCCTGGGAATTTCAGGCCTTGCGCGATTTTTCACTCCGTTAACAAGTTCCCAGGGCGTCCTGAGACTCTTTGATCGAGTCCTCTTCGGTCTTTAGTGCCCTAGGCGATCTCAGATCAGAATGACCCACCCGAGTACATAAGTCCGGGGAGGAAACCTCCCTCCTTGGAAATAGATCAGCGGTTCAGAAGGAACCATTTAAGAGCACAGGTGAGGCCACACCTGCGGAGTCCCAGGGAAGCGCGGGCAGCGGCAAGGGCCGGGGGAGGGGCACGGAGCCGGGATACTTCGGGACTCCTCTGGGTGCCCCTGCCAAGCAGGATCTCCTTCGTTCCCCTCCCCGTAAACCAAGCTCTTGAATACGGAGGGAGTCCACTGCGTGTAACCGTGGGTTCGCGGCGCAGGACACCGTAACTAAGAGGCAGTTAGCTGTGAAACGTTCTGAGAATGAGATAAGTCCTTAAAGTGCAGGTACACACTCAGTCAAGGTTACCTGTGCCCAGCAGGAAAGTGCCCCAGAGAGCATCCCTTATATAAGGGGTGAATTTCGGCTTCCTGGAGAGGAGGATGCCAAGACTGAGAGCCCTGAAGGCTGTGCACAGGGGTCCCCATGCTCCCCCGTGTCTTCCATTAGGAGTCCCATAGACTCTGCTCACTTCTCTCACCTCCGGGAAGCTAGGCCTCCTTGTTTATGACCGCATCAAGTGAGGAGAACACTGGCCTAACACGTGTCACACACCCAATTCTTAAGCTGTACTAGACACAGGACTCAGAGCTGAGCCCTATCCCATGTTCACTATGCCATTTCATCTGCACAGTACCGGGACAGAAGTAGTTAAGTTTTCAAATCTCCATTTTACAGAGCAGGAAACTGAGCTCAGAGAGACTGGGTTACTTGTTCAAGATTATACAGCTGGTAAGAGACACAGTAGAGATTGGGACCAAGCTGGTTTTTTTCAGAGGCCACGCCCACTCCCGGTGCGACATTAGAAAACACAGACTTTCGCTCTTCGGTTTCCCCTCCTACATTCTTTAAACTGCAGTTTCCTTTCCCCTGCATCTGCACCAGGGGAAGCTGAGGCCCGCTCCTGGGAATTTCAGGCCTTGCGCGATTTTTCACTCCGTTAACAAGTTCCCAGGGCGTCCTGAGACTCTTTGATCGAGTCCTCTTCGGTCTTTAGTGCCCTAGGCGATCTCAGATCAGAATGACCCACCCGAGTACATAAGTCCGGGGAGGAAACCTCCCTCCTTGGAAATAGATCAGCGGTTCAGAAGGAACCATTTAAGAGCACAGGTGAGGCCACACCTGCGGAGTCCCAGGGAAGCGCGGGCAGCGGCAAGGGCCGGGGGAGGGGCACGGAGCCGGGATACTTCGGGACTCCTCTGGGTGCCCCTGCCAAGCAGGATCTCCTTCGTTCCCCTCCCCGTAAACCAAGCTCTTGAATACGGAGGGAGTCCACTGCGTGTAACCGTGGGTTCGCGGCGCAGGACACCGTAACTAAGAGGCAGTTAGCTGTGAAACCGACTTGGACTTGAGGTTCCCGGGACAGCTGCTCCCTACCGCGGTCCCCGAGCTCCCCAGTCGGTCAGCAAATACCCAATGTGCGCCTCCTGGGAGCCAGGGCCTGCATCTAGCAATCTCCTCGAGGCACTGACAATGTACAGGCTGACCCCGGGGCCCCACTCTCCGTCCTGCCCTCCCGTGGGGCCGAGTGGAGGACGCCACCAGCGCTGGTCGCAGTGAGCTTTCCAGTCGTAGTTGGGTTACACCTCGCCCACGGCTGTCACCAGGCCCAGCCCAGCGTCGCGCAGCGCTGAGCCAGGCGCCCCCTGGCGGCAGGAAGCCGCGCGCACTCATCGCCCTCTGGGCTCCAGGCTGAGCCTGCCGGCAGTCCCTTCCCTCCACCACCTGCCCACCCAGGCGCCCTTGCCCCCCTCGACCATTCTTCCATTTCCCAAGGAGATGGCCACTTTGTCCCCAGAAACCGTCCGAGAGTCTTTCAAGGCTTTCCTTGACTGGTCCCGCCACGTTCCCAACAGCAGGCTTCGTCCTCCGTAATTCAAACCCACTGATGCCAGGTAACCCCCACCAACTTCCCGGCTTCCCTGGATGCTAGACCCCCTTGAAGGCAAGCACCATGGTTGAGAAAAGAAAAGAAAAAAAAAACCCACCCACCCAACTTCAGTGGGTGAACAAAAACTATGCATCTGGATTTTCAAAAAGAAAATGTCTCCACTCAACGTCCTTGTGTCGACTGCCCCCGCTCCTTGCCCGGATCTTGTGAACCAGAAGGACAGATAGTCCTCAGCCTTCTCGGCTGTCACATGTGTGTCCCCAATGTCATCTACCCACATCTCTGTGTGAAACAGCTTCTCTTCTTGAAACCCCACCGGGAAGATGCAATGGTGAGAGATGACTCATCTGAACAAGAATCTGGAGAAAACGCCCTGAGAGCCGTTCAGAAACCCCGCGAGCTTCATTTTAACCGAAATTCCTGGTTAGAGCTTCGTTCCCTCCCCGTAAACCAAGCTCTTGAATACGGAGGGAGTCCACTGCGTGTAACCGTGGGTTCGCGGCGCAGGACACCGTAACTAAGAGGCAGTTAGCTGTGAAACCGACTTGGACTTGAGGTTCCCGGGACAGCTGCTCCCTACCGCGGTCCCCGAGCTCCCCAGTCGGTCAGCAAATACCCAATGTGCGCCTCCTGGGAGCCAGGGCCTGCATCTAGCAATCTCCTCGAGGCACTGACAATGTACAGGCTGACCCCGGGGCCCCACTCTCCGTCCTGCCCTCCCGTGGGGCCGAGTGGAGGACGCCACCAGCGCTGGTCGCAGTGAGCTTTCCAGTCGTAGTTGGGTTACACCTCGCCCACGGCTGTCACCAGGCCCAGCCCAGCGTCGCGCAGCGCTGAGCCAGGCGCCCCCTGGCGGCAGGAAGCCGCGCGCACTCATCGCCCTCTGGGCTCCAGGCTGAGCCTGCCGGCAGCCCCCTCCCTCCACCACCTGCCCACCCAGGCGCCCTTGCCCCCCTCGACCATTCTTCCATTTCCCAAGGAGATGGCCACTTTGTCCCCAGAAACCGTCCGAGAGTCTTTCAAGGCTTTCCTTGACTGGTCCCGCCACGTTCCCAACAGCAGGCTTCGTCCTCCGTAATTCAAACCCACTGATGCCAGGTAACCCCCACCAACTTCCCGGCTTCCCTGGATGCTAGACCCCCTTGAAGGCAAGCACCATGGTTGAGAAAAGAAAAGAAAAAAAAAACCCACCCACCCAACTTCAGTGGGTGAACAAAAACTATGCATCTGGATTTTCAAAAAGAAAATGTCTCCACTCAACGTCCTTGTGTCGACTGCCCCCGCTCCTTGCCCGGATCTTGTGAACCAGAAGGACAGATAGTCCTCAGCCTTCTCGGCTGTCACATGTGTGTCCCCAATGTCATCTACCCACATCTCTGTGTGAAACAGCTTCTCTTCTTGAAACCCCACCGGGAAGATGCAATGGTGAGAGATGACTCATCTGAACAAGAATCTGGAGAAAAACGCCCTGAGAGCCGTTCAGAAACCCCGCGAGCTTCATTTTAACCGAAATTCCTGGTTAGAGCTTCCTGGGTTTCATGTAGGCTTCAGTTTTGGGGTCAGAATGACCTGAATTTGAATCTTGATTCTTTGACTTAACAGCTGAATGGCTGGGGCAAATTACCTTCTCACTAAGGACTAGTTTTTTCTTTTACAGTAGGGTTACCTCACAGGTGGTCATAAAGATTAAAAAGTCATGTGTGTAAAAAGTTTAGAGTAGGCCAGGAAAGTGTATCTTCATTATTTCTCCTGTAGCCAGAGTTCAGTGCATGCTAAGTCACTTCAATCATGTTCCAGTCTTTGGTACCCTATGGACCGTAGCCCTCCAGGCTCCTCTGTCCATGGGATTCTTTTGTAAGAATACTGGAGTAGGGGCTTCCCTGGTGGGCCAGTGGGTAAGGACACTGCCTTGCAGTCCAGCGCCCTGCCAGTTCGATCCCTGGCCTGGGAGGATCCCACGTGCCGCCAAGACGCTGGACTGATGTGTCCAACTACTGAGCCGGAGCTCTGGAGCGCATGCGCCCAGAGCTGATGCTCTGCAGCGACAGAGGCCACTGCGATGGGAGCCCTCACAGGCCAAAGAACAGAGATGGATGAAAATAGATGAATGAAAGACCAATAGATGTGGTCAAAAAAAAAAAAATGGATGAAGATAAATACATAAAGGATCAATAAAAAAACAGGCCGGAATTTAAAAATAAATAAAAAAGAGAATACTGGGGTGGGTTGCCATGCCCTACTCCAGGATGTCTTCCTAAGCCAGGGGTCAAACTCATTGGCAGGCACCACTAGTGCCACCTGGGAAGTCCACGAGTTCAGTGAGACTTTAACATACGAAGATTTGCAAATTAGATTTCACTTGGACTCAAGGATGAGACTGGGGTCAGAGATATTATTATGAGGCCAGTTTTTGATCGTAGGAGGGCTGAACTCACAAATCAACATCGGTGGGGTAGAAGCTTATCTCAATGAGAATCAATAAGGCTGGGAGTTAGGACCCTAGGTTTCTCCAAGGATCCTCCTAACCTGAGAGATTTCCTATACCTGCCTTGAGGCAGGGCTGGTCTCTCTCCTCTGTACTCTTGCACCCAACAGGGGACCAGGCACTCAGGGTCCAAACTGGCTAATGAATGAGTGGCTTTGATCATCCCAAATGACACAAGTCATCTTTCCCTTTGCTTCATTAACTCCTTTCTTCTCTGAACGGGTCAAATTCCTCCGTCATATGCTCTCAGAGGACCATACACCTTCTCTTCCTGAGGGGTCATCACTGTTAAAACTTCACATGTACATGTGAGATCTTCAGATTCTTTTTTTTTTTTTTAAATTTATTTATTTATTTATTTTGGGTGGGAGTCGGGTTGGGGAGGGAGGGGAGCGGGTGGGCCACTTCTATTGGTCTTTCATTTCTCTGTTTTCATCTGTCTTTGTTCTTTGGCTCCTGTGGGCCTCCCATTGCGGCAGATTTAGTTTCAAAATGAACTATTCCTATTCCTTTGGAGTACTGGCCCTTTAGGTACCCTGAGTTGGTGACAGCCATTTGCCACTAAGTGTGAATGAAGGTGGGGAGGAGGATGGATAATCTGGTGGCAGTTCAAAAGTTCAGCACAAGTGGAGGCAGAAAGCAAATGGTGTATTCAAAGCCACTATTCTGGAGACACTCATTTGAATTGCCAGGGCCAACAATTCATCCTCCTGAGCTTCTCGGTCTTCTGACGACATTTAATTTTCTGAGGAGCTGTTAATGACAACTGGAAGAGAAGGATATTAGTACTGTAGTCTGTATTTCAGCCCAGAGTCTGGAACTCATGCAAATCTCATTTGTTCTCAAGATGATGGAGATGAGACTGCTGAAGGTGGATAAAAGGCCAAGATGTGGAACTCATACCAGATATACTAGAGAAATCCTGCCATCTCCAATAGGGAGGCAGACTCAAGCCCTGCTACCTGCCCCGGCGCTTGGAGACGGAGGGCGCTGCGCGCGTGTGGGCCCGCCCGGGGGTCTTGAAGAAGCAGGGCCTGGAACGTTCTCTTCCTCCTCTGAGCGCCCCGGGGGTCTTAGCCGGGCCGGGCTGGGGGCCTCCCGTCTGGGTCTGGATAGCTGAAGCCCGCTGAACAGTCCCTGCCCGGCTGCCCTTCTCTGCCTCGCGCGCCTGGAGCCAGATCTTCAGATTCTTTTGCTGTGCACTCCATGGCTGTTTTCTGGTTCCTGTGTTCTTAACAGTTAATACAATGGGTAACGGTTGAAGGGCAATGAAATGGCTTTTTTTTTTTTTTTTTTTTTAAGATTTATTTATTTGTTTATTTTTGAGGGGCGGGGGTCGGTTGGGGAGGAAGGGGAGCGGGCGGGCCACTTCTATTGGTCTTTAATTTCTCTATTTTCATCCGTCTTTGTTCTTTGGCTCCTGCGGGCCTCCCATCGCGGTGGCATCTGTTGTCGCAGAGTGCCAGCTCTGGGCGCATGCGCTCCAGAGGTCCAGCTCGGTGATTGGACACATCAGTCCAGCCACTCCGCGGCACGTGGGATCTTCCCAGGCCAGGGATCGAACCGGCGCCCCTTGCACTGCAAGGCGGTGTCCTTACCCACTGGACCACCAGGGAAGCCCTGAAATGGCTTTTTTTTGTAGCTAGATTCAGAAAGTAGTTTAACCCTACCCCTCACCCTAATTAGCAATCATAGTAGGTGACTCTCAATCCATGCTTTCAGTATGTTGTAAAGAAATTAGCCTCCAAATGCACTACCAGTCATGTTCTAGAGGTGGCGCAATAGAAAGGCACACAAACCAGTGAAGATGTTTGCATCTCACAGATGATCGGGTACATTGCAAACACACTGGGAGAAGGAAGAGGAAAAAGATGGGGTAGGTTAGCGCCAATATGATAAGGTATAAAACGGTGGGAGGGCCACTTCCAGAATCGAGGGTTAGATAATGTGCCATGTTCATGTCCCCTTCTCCCTTCCCCCTGTATTAACCTTTAACAATGTGGTTACAAGGGCTAGCTTTGGGGTGGATACTGGGATAGCAGCAGAAGGTGGCCAAGGCAGCGACCCGCACTTCCACCATCAAGTTTGCCTGGCCACAGCAGGATCTCTACTGTTAGTCTGCTGAGCATCTTCAGGTTTCGCAGTGCTCTGTGGACAGAACACAGATGGGACCATAATGGGCGTCCCCCGTGAGTGGCTGGTTTAGAGAATGATGTAGCTGCCAGCCCCAAGGCGACATGACCATACCTCGTTACCTGGTCGTTTCTCTGTCTGTGTCACTCTGGGTCTGGATAGCTGAAGCCCGCTGAACAGTCCCTGCCCGGCTGCCCTTCTCTGCCTCGCGCGCCTGGAGCCAGATCTTCAGATTCTTTTGCTGTGCACTCCATGGCTGTTTTCTGGTTCCTGTGTTCTTAACAGTTAATACAATGGGTAACGGTTGAAGGGCAATGAAATGGCTTTTTTTTTTTTTTTTTTTTAAGATTTATTTATTTGTTTATTTTTGAGGGGCGGGGGTCGGTTGGGGAGGAAGGGGAGCGGGCGGGCCACTTCTATTGGTCTTTCATTTCTCTATTTTCATCCGTCTTTGTTCTTTGGCTCCTGCGGGCCTCCCATCGCGGTGGCATCTGTTGTAGCAGAGTGCCAGCTCTGGGCGCATGCGCTCCAGAGCTCCGGCTCGGTGATTGGACACATCAGTCCAGCTGCTCCGCGGCACGTGGGATCTTCCCAGGCCAGGGATCGAGCCGGCGCCCCTTGCACTGCAAGGCGGTGTCCTTACCCACTGGACCACCAGGGGAAGCCCTGAAATGGCTTTTTTTTGTAGCTAGATTCAGAAAGTAGTTTAACCCTACCCCTCACCCTAATTAGCAATCATAGTAGGTGACTCTCAATCCATGCTTTCAGTATGTTGTAAAGAAATTAGCCTCCAAATGCACTACCAGTCATGTTCTAGAGGTGGCGCAATAGAAAGGCACACAAACCAGTGAAGATGTTTGCATCTCACAGATGATCGGGTACATTGCAAACACACTGGGAGAAGGAAGAGAAAAGAGATGGGATAGGTTAGCGCCAATATGATAAGGTATAAAACGGTGGGAGGGCCACTTCCAGAATCGAGGGTTAGATAATGTGCCATGTTCATGTCCCCTTCTCCCTTCCCCCTGTATTAACCTTTAACAATGTGGTTACAAGGGCTAGCTTTGGGGTGGATACTGGGATAGCAGCAGAAGGTGGCCAAGGCAGCGACCCGCACTTCCACCATCAAGTTTGCCTGGCCACAGCAGGATCTCTACTGTTAGTCTGCTGAGCATCTTCAGGTTTCGCAGTGCTCTGTGGACAGAACACAGATGGGACCATAATGGGCGTCCCCCGTGAGTGGCTGGTTTAGAGAATGATGTAGCTGCCAGCCCCAAGGCGACATGACCATACCTCGTTACCTGGTCGTTTTCTCTGTCTGTGCTCAGCACTCTGGTTTGTTCTACCCTCTTTCCTGCTTGTTCTGTCTGTCTTCACCATGTCATGCAGGTTGCTGATTTAGCTGCAGGTGACTTCTGCCGTGTCCCACAAGCTACTCGTGGTTCGTGCTCCATACGGAACACATCTTGTGAATTTTACTTATATTTCACAGTCTACTGACTTGCTTACTATCACACATTCTAAGAGTTTCATCCATCCGTTTTTTTTTCTTGCCTACTGCAACGTGATTCAGTATTCTCCAATAACACAGCTCACACACAGTACACAACGCATTCACTAAGCATCACGCTAGGCAGCCTTCCATTAAGTGGAATGCCACAGCCCATCCACACGGTCATATAAAATGGGATAAATGCCAGGCAGCTGTGTTAGGGGGTGGGCGGGAGGAGAAATCTGCTGTCCCAAGAACAGGAGATGAGCAATCAGGGAGCTCTTCTCAGAGGAAGTGGCATTTGAGCTGAGATCGGAAAGGACAACTCCGTCATCCTGAGGCTTCCAAAATTCCTGATAACTAAACATCCAACTCTGTTGCCTTCCCTCATCCCAGGTCTAAGTCATACTTAGCCCATTTTCCATTCTACTTTCTAAGGGAACACTAACCTGTTTTAGTCCCCCAAATGCGCAAATGTTATGTTTTATACAACAATAAGAACGAAGTACACCTATTGGCAAAAGACACTGCAGAACGGTGTTTAGGCTTAAAAATGGTTCTCCTTGGGATCAACAGCCTATAATTAGACTTTAACAATCCAAGAGAGGAGTAATATGCACCCTGCAGGACAGATTGGCGTCTTTTTCTTTATTTCTGCAGGTTTGGTGGGTAGATTGGCCCCCGATGTGCCTCCTACAATAACTGTCCCACCGAGGTAAACATGTCACAAACAAGAACAATGAGATCACCAATAATATAACACTAATACTATAAACAAAAGGAATGCCACCTTCGGCTCTGTTGGAATGAAAAACACAATGTGGACCAACTAACAGGGCTATTTAAAAAACAAATTACTCAAAGCCAAGCTTCTTAGCTCTCTAAGTGCAATTTCCAGGAATGTCGGTACAGGAAGTTTTTCCTGAAAGAGACCTGCCTCTGATGCTTTTTTGGATAGTGCTGGCTTACAGATTTGAGGCCTTAGACAAAGAAGAAAATGCCCCCCAGACCCATCCAGACACTGATTCTCACTTATTTCTCCTTATTTTCTCCCAAATCGAGACATTTCTAGGGTCACAGGTTACTGTAAATGGGAGAGTCTGCAGGCACATCCCCATCAATGACATTTTCCAGAAACCTCAGGCTTTTTCCAAATGCCAAAGCCCTCTGATCATTGGCCATACCTCCTTGATAAGGACTGTTTTCTGTATTTGCTTAAAGAATGTATCCATGGATAACAGAATATGAGTCGTAGTGGATTTTTTAGAAATTCCTTGGTCTGTTCCCTTCATTTTATAAACAGGGAAATGGACTCCAGGTGCAGATCAGAAGACACAACAGGCCTTGCTGTGAAGAAAAACAGTGTATCCAGAAGAAAAACAGTGTATCCAAATAAGGGAGACAGACAAGTATCTGGCTGAGGCTGGCTGGTTTTATCTGGGTGTGGCAGTTTGGCCTCATTCCATAAATCATCTACTGGGCCAAGGGACGAGTAGCCAGAGTCCTCAACTAGCCTCCGTGTGACTTGACAAGATGAACAGAGACGAAGTCCACTGTCTAGGAATGGAATTCTTAATGGGAGGACTGGTATTTGTAGTAGAAGAGATCTTACATTGGGTTGGACCTCGGAGCCAACTCAAAGTTGACCCAAGGGCTTCCCTGGTGGTCCAGTGAGTAAAGAGTCTGCCTTGCAGTGGGGTGCACGGTTTGATCCCTGACCCGGGAGATCGCACATGCCGCAGAGCAGCTGGATTGGTGTGTCCAGTTATGAGTCAGCACTCTGGAGCTCATGCGCCTAGAGCTGGTGCTCTGCAACGAGAGGCCACTGGGTGCCCCCCTGAGGCCAAAATTAAAACAATGAGATCACCAATAATATAACACTAATACTATAAACAAAAGGAATGCCACCTTCGGCTCTGTTGGAATGAAAACACAATGTGGACCAACTAACAGGGCTATTTAAAAAACAAATTACTCAAAGCCAAGCTTCTTAGCTCTCTAAGTGCAATTTCCAGGAATGTCGGTACAGGAAGTTTTTCCTGAAAGAGACCTGCCTCTGATGCTTTTTTGGATAGTGCTGGCTTACAGATTTGAGGCCTTAGACAAAGAAGAAAATGCCCCCCAGACCCATCCAGACACTGATTCTCACTTATTTCTCCTTATTTTCTCCCAAATCGAGACATTTCTAGGGTCACAGGTTACTGTAAATGGGAGAGTCTGCAGGCACATCCCCATCAATGACATTTTCCAGAAACCTCAGGCTTTTTCCAAATGCCAAAGCCCTCTGATCATTGGCCATACCTCCTTGATAAGGACTGTTTTCTGTATTTGCTTAAAGAATGTATCCATGGATAACAGAATATGAGTCGTAGTGGATTTTTTAGAAATTCCTTGGTCTGTTCCCTTCATTTTATAAACAGGGAAATGGACTCCAGGTGCAGATCAGAAGACACAACAGGCCTTGCTGTGAAGAAAAACAGTGTATCCAGAAGAAAAACAGTGTATCCAAATAAGGGAGACAGACAAGTATCTGGCTGAGGCTGGCTGGTTTTATCTGGGTGTGGCAGTTTGGCCTCATTCCATAAATCATCTACTGGGCCAAGGGACGAGTAGCCAGAGTCCTCAACTAGCCTCCGTGTGACTTGACAAGATGAACAGAGACGAAGTCCACTGTCTAGGAATGGAATTCTTAATGGGAGGACTGGTATTTGTAGTAGAAGAGATCTTACATTGGGTTGGACCTCGGAGCCAACTCAAAGTTGACCCAAGGGCTTCCCTGGTGGTCCAGTGAGTAAAGAGTCTGCCTTGCAGTGGGGGGGGTGCACCGGTTTGATCCCTGACCCGGGGAGATCGCACATGCCGCAGAGCAGCTGGATTGGTGTGTCCAGTTATGAGTCAGCACTCTGGAGCTCATGCGCCTAGAGCTGGTGCTCTGCAACGAGAGGCCACTGCGATGGGAGGCCCACACAGGCCAAAGAATGAAGATGGATGAAAATAAATAAAAAACCAATAAAAGAGGCCAAAATTAAAAAAAAAAATAAGCTGATCCAAGAAGTGAAAGGCCTTTATTGGATCACGTAACAAAAAAGTAAATACTCATTTCAGGCACAGCTATGTCCAGAGAGCAATGGTAGCATCAGCTAGTCACCCTGTTACTTGGGTTTCTCGTGGTGACAAGATTGCCGCCAGGTCTGCCAAACCTGCATCCTCCCAGGTTTAAGGGCTGTGAAAGAGAATGCCTGTCTTTTAATGTTTACAGCAGGAGTCTCAGTGCTTCTGACTGGGCCCTGTCCTCATGCCTAAACCAATCACTGTGGCCAAGAGAAAGCAAGGCTGAGTGCTCGAGTCTGAGTTGCAGGTCTATTCCTGACTCAGGCAAAACATCATTCTGAGTATCGGGGAGAGTGGGCACGCTTAGGAAAATCCAGGTATCAGGAGGAAGCAGGCGGGGGTGGGGGATGGATAGCAAACCAAAGACATCACCAGAGCTGTGAAATGGGCCACAAGATATTACTTAAAGCATCAGCCTTCTCGTGGCAGCACCACATTATGTGGGTTCTGGAATCCAGATAATTATCCAGAGAGTCTTGCAAACTAAGGCACAGTGTCTTGATCACTATGAAGTGCCTGAGATTAGCATTGTCTCCTCCATGAGACAGACTTGTAGAATCAATAGTTTGAATTCAGGACAATCCGCTCTGCAGATTTGTAATGTGGTTCCTGATTCACAAGACTTTTTGGATGCTGGTGAGCCTCAGTGTCCTCATCTGTCTAATGGGGATAATACAATGAAAGTGAAAGCATTTTGCAAACCATAAAATACCCTTCAGAGGACATGAACGTGGCTGGGGAAATCAGGATTCCACAGCCACAAAGCCAATGGCATAGATATTCTAGGTCTCTTCAGATAAGGGGCGAGCTGATGTGTGGGTGAAAACCTTGACTGAGGGATCAACTCATCTGTGAACCAAAACCCTGTGTATACCATCTCAAAGAGAGTCTGAAATTTTGACCATACACAAGAAAAGAAACTCAAACACATTGTTCATTCATAGCGCCCCAGAGGACGGGAGTGTCACCCCTCGGGGTGAATGTCACCTGAGCCCTGGGGGGAAGGAGATAAGGCAGGACAGGAGCAGCTCCCTGTTGGTCCCGTCAGCTGACGCAGCAAACACTCAGAAGGTGCCACGTGGGGGACTGCGCTGGTGCAGGGCAGGGTGGGTGGCTGGGGGTGAACCCAGAGCAGTGGTGACAATCACTATCAGCCTTCCAGGAGAAACCCAGGGGACGTCTGTCTTCAGAGCCTTTCCAGACGTCTCCAGGAGCAGCTGCCATCGCTGAGTGGTCATGTACTCCACTGACGGCCCCTGAGTGCGAGAGCAGTGCCTCTGTTCATGTGGACAAACTCACTCGCTGTTGGCCTACAGCCTCCTTCAAGCCTGGAGCCACGGCCCTCTCCCCCTGCCTTCCACCCCCTCAGCCCTCACTGCCCGCCTGGTTGCCCCTTATGTTCTGCATGGGCACGAGTATGGGCACAGCGAACACCCACCCTCTTCAGTACTGTCTCCAAACACATTTTTTTTTTTTTTTTGCCACTTCTATTGGTCTTTCATTTATTTCTTTGTTCTTTGGCCTGTGTGGGCCTCCCATCGCCATGGCCTCTCTTGCTGCAGAGCTCCGGCTCGGTAATTGGACACATCGGTCCAGCTGCTCTGAGGCACGTGGGATCTTCCAGGGCCAGGGATAGAACAGGTGCCTCTTGCACTGCAAGGCAGTGTCCTTACTCACTGGACCACCAGGGAAGCCCCCAAACACATTTTTTTAAAGAGGAAATTTCTGCCGGAGCAAAATAATCTTGAGAAGAAGGAAAAAGTAGTTGTGACCTCCTCATGTGGTGATAAGGATGAAAACCTCACGAACACCAGCCATTCTGATCAACAAGTGATGTGAGGTTGGGTTTGTCCTGCTCTTGGATGTGACTGCTGTATCTTCTTCCTGGGGAGTCTCCTCACTTCTTCCTGGCAGAACACCACATGGCTGCATCCCCGTCCCAGGCGAGAGGAAGATCTGCCATTAAAAGAAGGCACGTGGAATCAAGTAGCTGGAAGCAATTTCCACTTGAATTTCAATGCCTGGCTAACACTGGCATCATCTGTCACATCAATATTTTCGTATGTTTGTGGGACTAGCGTGGAAAAGGGCCCCTGAGGGGTGGGGCTGGCACTACTGCTGCTGTTGGGGGGGGTCCCTTTCCCAGCTGACGCAGCAAACACTCAGAAGGTGCCACGTGGGGACTGCGCTGGTGCAGGGCAGGGTGGGTGGCTGGGGGTGAACCCAGAGCAGTGGTGACAATCACTATCAGCCTTCCAGGAGAAACCCAGGGGACGTCTGTCTTCAGAGCCTTTCCAGACGTCTCCAGGAGCAGCTGCCATCGCTGAGTGGTCATGTACTCCACTGACGGCCCCTGAGTGCGAGAGCAGTGCCTCTGTTCATGTGGACAAACTCACTCGCTGTTGGCCTACAGCCTCCTTCAAGCCTGGAGCCACGGCCCTCTCCCCCTGCCTTCCACCCCCTCAGCCCTCACTGCCCGCCTGGTTGCCCCTTATGTTCTGCATGGGCACGAGTATGGGCACAGCGAACACCCACCCTCTTCAGTACTGTCTCCAAACACATTTTTTTTTTTTTTTTGCCACTTCTATTGGTCTTTCATTTATTTCTTTGTTCTTTGGCCTGTGTGGGCCTCCCATCGCCATGGCCTCTCTTGCTGCAGAGCTCCGGCTCGGTAATTGGACACATCGGTCCAGCTGCTCCGCGGCATTTGAGATCTTCCCAGGCCAGGGATCGAACTGGCACCCCTTGCACTGCAAGGCAGTGTCCTTACTCACTGGACCACCAGGGAAGCCCCCAAACACATTTTTTTAAAGAGGAAATTTCTGCCGGAGCAAAATAATCTTGAGAAGAAGGAAAAAGTAGTTGTGACCTCCTCATGTGGTGATAAGGATGAAAACCTCACGAACACCAGCCATTCTGATCAACAAGTGATGTGAGGTTGGGTTTGTCCTGCTCTTGGATGTGACTGCTGTATCTTCTTCCTGGGGAGTCTCCTCACTTCTTCCTGGCAGAACACCACATGGCTGCATCCCCGTCCCAGGCGAGAGGAAGATCTGCCATTAAAAGAAGGCACGTGGAATCAAGTAGCTGGAAGCAATTTCCACTTGAATTTCAATGCCTGGCTAACACTGGCATCATCTGTCACATCAATATTTTCGTATGTTTGTGGGACTAGCGTGGAAAAGGGCCCCTGAGGGGTGGGGCTGGCACTACTGCTGCTGTTGGAGACAGGATCAACCATTTTCACTGGTCTTTGGATTTGCTGAAAGCAGAGAGCCGCATTCTGCCCAGAAATGCCAAGGAAGCAAAATTCAGACTTGTTCTCAGAGCTCCCCCTGGAGACAATTACAAGAAACAATCCAACTCTGTGGGTTTAATTCAGCTCTGTAGGTTTGACACAGAGGGGCTTCTATATGCCTCAGCCGGTAAAGAACCCACTTGAGACGCAGGAGGTGCAGGAGACATGGGTTTGATCCCGAGGTGAGGAGGATCCCCTAGAGAAGAGCATGGAAACTCACTCCAGTATCCTGGCAGGGATAATTCTGTGGACAGAGGAGCCTGGCGGGCTACAGTCCATGGGGTCACAAAGAGGTGGATGGTGACTGAGCACGATGACACAGAGGTCACCTGAGTTTTCAGTTAAGAAGCTATAAAAGCAAAAATCTTCTACTCTTTCAGTGGCAGGGCAAAGAGTTCGCAGTCTCCCTCTGCAAGGGGCCTCCGTTCAGAGTCTGAGGAGTTGGGATTCCTCCGGATGTCTGCTGACGTGCGTGATTCCTGGGCAATGACCCTGCAGAGGACTTGGAAAGCTGCTCTAGGCCACTTGGGTGCTCGTTTGTGCATGCTGAGTCACTTCTGTCCTGTTCAATTCTTTCAGACGATCCTATGTACAGTAGCCTGCCGGGCTCCTCTGTCCATGGGTTTCTCCAGGCAAGAATATTGGAGGGGGTTGCTATGCCCTTCTCCAGGGGATAGGGGGTTGCTATGCCCTTCTCTAGGCAAGAATATTGGGGTGGGTTGTTATGCTCTTCTCCAGGGGATCTTCCAGACCCAGGATTGAACCAGAGACTCTTATGCCTCCTGCACTGGCAGGTTCTTTACCACTAACGCCAGCTGGGAAGCAGCTCTTTCCTATATTGGTCCCCATTTCTCAACCAGATTGGGAGCTTCTCCAGCGCTGAGATGGCATCTTAATCACCCTTGAAGGATGCCTCCCTCCCTCCAGCATGTAGCAGGGGGGCTTTGCCGATCGGGGGGCTTCCTGGAAGATGCTGGAACTGGGGCAAGTTGTGAGGTGAAATGCCACGAGCCTCTGAGACTGATGCTGAGTGACTGACCGCATCAGCTGCTTGCCTGCCCCGTGCCCTGAGCGGTCTCATAGGTCTTGACAGACGGTGGTGGCTTTGACAGCGCATCAGCCCAGTGTGAACACTCGTCCCCAGTCACTGCTCTTGGACCGCCAGCTCTGATTCTGAGAGCTGGGCTTTTCTGCTAATGCTTTTGCCTTGGGAGATGGGGACTGTGAGCAGGTGGCAGGAGTTGGAAGGCCGCCGTGGGGTTGGAAGAGGCCCGCTGCAGGATCAGTGAAAAGTGCTCAGGTCGACACGCAGACACGGCTTGCTTGGAAAGCTCAAGTGAAAGCCGAGGAAGGCTCGAGAGAGCAGGAGACTGTGGCACAAAGAGCCTCAGACACAAAAACACTAGACCAGGTTCTAGGCCTGCCTCTGAGGCTCTGGGCCGTTCACTGAGCCCAATTCCTATCTTCGTATAGCCTCGATGGATGTGTTTTCCAAAGATCCGTATCCAGATCCGACACTCCTTTCAACATACATACTACGCATGTATTAGTTCCTCAGTTATGTCCGACTCTTTGCCACCCTGTAAACTGCAGCTGGCTATGCTCCTCTGTCGGTGGAATTCTCCAGGTAGGAATATTGGACTGTGTGCCATTCCCTATTCTAGGAGACCTTCCCGACCCCAGATCAAACCCTGGTTTCCTGCATTGCAGACAGATTTTTTAACCGTCTGAGCCACCTGGGAATCCCAAACATATTCTATATTTTTATTATTTAATAAAAAAAACAAAGGTTTATTTTTCACTTATGGTATTTGATCATCAAAGGATGACTGGGGATTCATTCCATTCTGTACCTTCAGCATTCCCAGCAACCACTCTCCATGCATGCTCAGTCTCTAAGTCGTGTCTGACTGTTTGCAACCCCACGGACAATAGCCAGCCAGGCTCCTCTGACCGTGGGATTCTTCAGGCAAGAATACTGGAGTGGGTTGCCGTTTCCTTTTCCAGGGGATCTTCCCCATCCAGGGATTGAATCCAAGTTTCCCGCATTGCCAGGCAGATTCCTTACCATCGTGCCACCTAGGAAGCCCTATACTATATATATTTTAAGTAGCTGATGTTGTGTTCAGTGACCTGGGGTATTTGCGATCACTTTCAATGATGAAAGCGAATCTGCAGCTGGAGAATTCTAATTTGTCTTCCTCTTAACTGGTGGGGCATTGACTGGACACTACTGCCCCCTTGTGGCAGCGAATCTAAATTTGTAGGCTGGTGAGTTCAGCAATTTATAAAATCCTTAAAAACTTTATGATCAGGCTTCCCAGCCGCACAGTGGTGAAGAATCTGCCTACCAGTGTAAGAGATGCAAGAGACACGGGTTTGATCCCTGGATTGGGAAGATCTCCTGGAGTATAAAATGGCAACCCACTCCAGTATGCCTGCCTGGAGAATTCCATGGCAAGAGGAGCCTGAGGGGCTACAGTATCTTTGGGGTCACAAAGAGTTGAATGTGACTGAGTGACTGAGCACACACACGCATAAACTTGGGTGAACGAAGCGGGTGGAGATTATCCCCAAAACATCACTCGTCCCTGGAAGGAACACATGTAACTAGATGAGGTGCTTTAATCATCACCTCCTTAATACTTTGGCTTTATTTCAACTTAGAGGCAATCTTTATGTGGATTTCCTGTCAGATTACTTAAATCCACTCAAAAAATTTACTTGCACAGTAAAATCTGTAAGCTTTTGAGACTTCGTACGTTCTTACTTCCTAGTGGATTCAGTAAAGAGAAATGACACTAAGCCCTGGTAGCACTTATCCTTTAATAACTACAAGTTATTAACTACATCTCAATGAGTAAATATAAACTACAAGTTTAGTAACTCTCATTTATATCAAACCTTGGTTTCCTGCATTGCAGACAGATTTTTTAACCGTCTGAGCCACCTGGGAATCCCAAACATATTCTATATTTTTATTATTTAAAAAAAACAAAGGTTTATGTGTCACTTATGGTATTTGATCATCAAAGGATGACTGGGGATTCATTCCATTCTGTACCTTCAGCATTCCCAGCAACCACTCTCCATGCATGCTCAGTCTCTAAGTCGTGTCTGACTGTTTGCAACCCCACGGACAATAGCCAGCCAGGCTCCTCTGACCGTGGGATTCTTCAGGCAAGAATACTGGAGTGGGTTGCCGTTTCCTTTTCCAGGGGATCTTCCCCATCCAGGGATTGAATCCAAGTTTCCCGCATTGCCAGGCAGATTCCTTACCATCGTGCCACCTAGGAAGCCCTATACTATATATATTTTAAGTAGCTGATGATGTGTTCAGTGACCCGGGGGTATTTGCGATCACTTTCAATGATGAAAGCGAATCTGCAGCTGGAGAATTCTAATTTGTCTTCCTCTTAACTGGTGGGGCATTGACTGGACACTACTGCCCCCTTGTGGCAGCGAATCTAAATTTGTAGGCTGGTGAGTTCAGCAATTTATAAAATCCTTAAAAACTTTATGATCAGGCTTCCCAGCCGCACAGTGGTGAAGAATCTGCCTACCAGTGTAAGAGATGCAAGAGACACGGGTTTGATCCCTGGATTGGGAAGATCTCCTGGAGTATAAAATGGCAACCCACTCCAGTATGCCTGCCTGGAGAATTCCATGGCAAGAGGAGCCTGAGGGGCTACAGTATCTTTGGGGTCACAAAGAGTTGAATGTGACTGAGTGACTGAGCACACACACGCATAAACTTGGGTGAACGAAGCGGGTGGAGATTATCCCCAAAACATCACTCGTCCCTGGAAGGAACACATGTAACTAGATGAGGTGCTTTAATCATCACCTCCTTAATACTTTGGCTTTATTTCAACTTAGAGGCAATCTTTATGTGGATTTACTGTCAGATTACTTAAATCCACTCAAAAATTGACTTGCACAGTAAAATCTGTAAGCTTTTGAGACTTCGTACGTTCTTACTTCCTAGTGGATTCAGTAAAGAGAAATGACACTAAGCCCTGGTAGCACTTATCCTTTAATAACTACAAGTTATTAACTACATCTCAATGAGTAAATATAAACTACAAGTTTAGTAACTCTCATTTATATGAAGACAAGTTTCTTAAAGAGGTAAGATTTTTGCTGTAGCCCGCCAGGCTCCTCTGTCCATGGACAGAATTTTCCAGGCAAGACTCATAGAGTGGGTCTCCAATTCCTTCTCCAAGAGATCTTCCTGACCCAAGGATAGAAGCCACATCTCCTGCACTGCAGGCAGATTCTTTACTGCCGACCCACCAGGGGAGCCCAGAGGCAAGATTCATGTAACATACAATCAGACATTTTTAAAAATTGAAGTATCACTAATTAATATTGTTCTATTAGTTTCTGGTGTACAGTAATGTGATACACATGCATATATTCTTTTTCATATTCTTTTCCATTATAATGTATAAAGTCAACCATTTTAGTTTATAAAATCAATCATTTTAAAGTGAACGATCCAGTGGCATTTAGTACACTCCTAATGTTCTGTGAATGTATACGTTCTGCAACACTTTGATCATCTCAGAAGACAAATCCTGTACCTGCGCAGTGAGTCCCCCTTCCTCTGGTACCTGGGAACCTCTAATTTGCTTTCTGTCCATATGGATTTTCTTCACTCTAGTAAGTGAAACTAGAATCATACAATATGTGTCCTTTTGCATCTGGCTTTTTTCACCTAGTGTAAGGCATTTGAGGTTCATACAAGCTGTAGCATGTAACAGTACCTTAATGGGTGAATAATATTCTATTACATACATACCACTCATCCAATGATAACCATTGGGTTGTTTTTACCTTCTGGCTATTGCAAATTGTGCTGCTATCAATGTTCCTGTACAAGTATGTGTCTGAATCTGTTTTCAGTTATTTGGGGTATGTATCTAGGAGTGGACCTTCTAGGTCATATAATAATTCTGTGTTTCACTTCTTGAGGAACCGAGGCTTCAGGTGCAGGACATGTTCTAGCATCTAACAATTCCTACCACCTCCTTGTCTAGTCTCCTGGATCCACTGCAGGTTTGCCGGCTGTCTGGCATGCCTCGGCTTGGGTGGGGCTGGGGCTGGGGTTCTGGTTGGCTCCATGTGTTGGATCCAACAGCTCTCAGAGGTTCTCTTCTTAAGGTGTGTAGTAGAACCCTGATCCATCCATGCAAACACCTTTAAAAGCCTTTTCTGGCATCACAGCTGCGGCCATTGCCCTGGCCAAAGTCACATGGCCAAGCTCCACTTCCACGGAGAAGGGATATAACAGTTGGGAGGCACTGCGAAGTCACAGGCAGGGAAGTGGCTGGATTGTGGTATTAGAGGCAAAGAGTAAGGAACAGGAGACATTATCTTCCTCAACATCCCCAATAAGGTTTGTTATCTCTGTCCTGGGCAGAGGTGATTTCGATACTTACCTTACTTTCTCTGTTATATGTACATTGTATCAAGGACATCCATGGTCTTGGTACAGATGTGTTTGCACTGTGGGATGTTTATAGCCCAACCTCGGCTCTGGTTGCGGGGCGTCGGAGCATCCGGACTGCAGGAAATGCCCCTGGGCAAGCTGGGCTCACTCTGGGCAGAAGCCTCCAGCCTCCTTTAAGCCAGGACTCTTAAGGAATGTGCATCAATAAGAGGCATTAATTATTCACCTCCAGGAACACTCTCAGAAACGAACAGCAGGCTGGAGAAATTGCCAGCAGGGTATTCATGCTTTTCACTGTTTGGAACCTCTGTTCACCTTCTGAATGACTGGGCATTTCTAAACCATTAAAGAGTTCAGATCTCAGAGTCGAATGAATCTAAGTTGTGCTGAGATGTCAAGGTGACTCTGAGTTCCTTTTCCAGCTCTTTTGCAGGGTCAGGGAAATGAGTGTGTAGGCTCAGGCTTGTTTACGGGAGATGCCACAGGCCCCTCTGGGATGTCATCTCAAGGCTCTGGAAAGGGTCTCTTCTCTGTTCAGAAAGGTCTTTGCTACCTGTCTGCAGAGATAGCAGAAATTCATTCCATCTCTGAGAGCCATTCTGAGACTTTTCCGGCAGTCCCCAGACGCCATGCTGCCAATGTAGGGGGTGCAGGTTCAATCCCCGATTGGGGAACTAAGATTCCACAGACCACGTGGTGTAGCCAAAAAACCCCCAACCAACCAAACAAAACACATTAAAAACCATTCCAAAGGCTTTGCCTCTTTGGACAACTCCTTTCAGAATGCAAAACCACAGGAGGGCAGGGGAGGAAAATTAACATTTATCAGACACATGAAATGTGGATGCATCCTCTTCATGTACAAGATAGATATTCTTTGCAGACTTGCTCTATTCATTTTTGCTTTTAAATAATGCATGCCTCACAGAAATATGTAATTTTGGGAAAGAAAACATTTTAAAACAGGAAGAATCTCTGCATTCCAGCCCTCAGAGATAATCTCTGTCGATGGTGTGTGCTGTGCTTAGCTGCTCAGTCATGTCTGGCTCTTTGTAACCCCATGGACTGTAGCCTGGGCAAACATGAGTTCAGTAGCTGTGGCACACAGGCTTTGTTGCTCTGTGACATGTGGGATCTTCCCGGATCAAGGATGGAACCTGTGTCTCCTGCATTGGCAGGCAGATTCTTTACCAGTGAGCCAGCAGGAATGCCGAAGAGTCCTGTTTTAAACATGCAGTTGGGGATGATGCCTTCGGGCAGTGCTTCTCAAGCTCTGTGCTTTAGCATCACCCCAGGGCTTGATCACAATGCACAGTCCCACCCCCAGGGTTATGAATTCACAGGTCTGGGGTGGGGTTCCAGAACCTCTGTTTCTTACAAGACCCCAGATGATGGTCATGCTGCTCGTCCAGTGGCCACGTGTTGAAAACTGCTGCCCTAGGACATGGTGGGGCCACAAGATGGAAAGACTTTGGTGCTTCATGACTCTGAGGCAGGAGACAGATGGGCCCCTAGCTGAGTAGCTGGAGTGTGTCCCCTGTGGACACTTAGTTCAAGATGAAGAGGAGGAGGAGCTGAGTGAGCCCTGCCCGGACAGGAGACCATTTTTCTCATTCTGAAGGTCACGGAGACTTTCCCAATGACACATGCTCAGAAAGGCTCCCTGCAGGCCCCAAAGGAGGAGGTGATGCCTCCCAGGAAGTGATGTCAACTTGTCGAGAGGCCTCTTCACTAGAATCCATCGTGGCAAGAAATGCGCCATGCGAGGACGTCGCGGGTCAATCCGCCGAGCTTTGGGGAACTGCCAATGTAGGGGGTGCAGGTTCAATCCCCGATTGGGGAACTAAGATTCCACAGACCACGTGGTGTAGCCAAAAAACCCCCAACCAACCAAACAAAACACATTAAAAACCATTCCAAAGGCTTTGCCTCTTTGGACAACTCCTTTCAGAATGCAAAACCACAGGAGGGCAGGGGAGGAAAATTAACATTTATCAGACACATGAAATGTGGATGCATCCTCTTCATGTACAAGATAGATATTCTTTGCAGACTTGCTCTATTCATTTTTGCTTTTAAATAATGCATGCCTCACAGAAATATGTAATTTTGGGAAAGAAAACATTTTAAAACAGGAAGAATCTCTGCATTCCAGCCCTCAGAGATAATCTCTGTCGATGGTGTGTGCTGTGCTTAGCTGCTCAGTCATGTCTGGCTCTTTGTAACCCCATGGACTGTAGCCTGGGCAAACATGAGTTCAGTAGCTGTGGCACACAGGCTTTGTTGCTCTGTGACATGTGGGATCTTCCCGGATCAAGGATGGAACCTGTGTCTCCTGCATTGGCAGGCAGATTCTTTACCAGTGAGCCAGCAGGAATGCCGAAGAGTCCTGTTTTAAACATGCAGTTGGGGATGATGCCTTCGGGCAGTGCTTCTCAAGCTCTGTGCTTTAGCATCACCCCAGGGCTTGATCACAATGCACAGTCCCACCCCCAGGGTTATGAATTCACAGGTCTGGGGTGGGGTTCCAGAACCTCTGTTTCTTACAAGACCCCAGATGATGGTCATGCTGCTCGTCCAGTGGCCACGTGTTGAAAACTGCTGCCCTAGGACATGGTGGGGCCACAAGATGGAAAGACTTTGGTGCTTCATGACTCTGAGGCAGGAGACAGATGGGCCCCTAGCTGAGTAGCTGGAGTGTGTCCCCTGTGGACACTTAGTTCAAGATGAAGAGGAGGAGGAGCTGAGTGAGCCCTGCCCGGACAGGAGACCATTTTTCTCATTCTGAAGGTCACGGAGACTTTCCCAATGACACATGCTCAGAAAGGCTCCCTGCAGGCCCCAAAGGAGGAGGTGATGCCTCCCAGGAAGTGATGTCAACTTGTCGAGAGGCCTCTTCACTAGAATCCATCGTGGCCAAGAAATGCGCATGCCCACATGCGAGGACCCTGAGGTAAACCAAGTTCAGACTCAGAACCAGGCACAGCAAGGTAACTGGCCGAAGGACACCCTGAAGAAATGCCCCAGGTAAGTGATTCAAACTACCCCGTGGATGCGACTCTCTCTAAGTCCACCCATGTGTCTATCCCTATGTACTCTTTTTCTTCCTAATAAACAGTTTATTTGCTTCACTGCTTTCCACCTCTATGTGGAAATTGATGTCTACAGAGCTGTTGGTCCTGGGCCTTGCCACTGGCCACTGATCTAGTGGCTAGGACTGAGTGCTCCCATTGCCTTAACCTGACTTTAGCCTCTGGGAACTGAAATCCTGTTTCAAGCCACTGCAGGCTGACGCCACCTGAGATCCACTGAACGGAGTGGAGCTGCTTCAACAAGACTGTTACGTAAGAGGTTGATACACCGCCATTTTTTTTTTTTTAAGATTTATTTATTTATTTATTTTGAAGGGGTAGGATGGGGAGGGAGGGGAGCAGGCGGGCTACTTCAATTGGTCTTTCATTTGTCTATTTTCATCCATCTTTGTTCTTTGGCCCGTGTGGGCCTCCCATCGCGGTGGCGTCTGTTGTTGCAGAGCGCCGGCTCTAGGCGCATGCGCTCCAGAGCTCCGGCTCGGTAATTGGACACATGGGTCTAGTCGCTCCGCGGCACGTGGGATCTTCCCAGGCCAGGGATCGAGCCGGCGCCCCTTGCACTGCAAGGCGGTGTCCTTACCCACTGGACCACCAGGGAAGCCTCCACGCCCATGTTTTTTAAGCCACTATATATATTTTTCTTGGTCCTCTCGCTAAAGCAACTTCATCTGTACCCCACCCAGGACACAGGGTGATGGCTGAGAAGGGAATAGTGGCCGGTAGGCAGGCTTTTGGTCAGTGATGTCCTTAAGGTTTAATTTCCTCTCTGGTCCTATATGTCCACCTTCCTCTGAAGGAATCATGCTTTTCCCATAGGCCCTGCGATGGGGACAGCAGGTCACAGGTCCCTGTTTCCATACCAAAGCCATACAAGTTGATTATAACACAGCAATTTTATTTTAGGAACCAACAGCATGTTTAGTGTAAAAGTGTAATTGGCTTCTCAATTTAAAAAAAAATTTTGGCCTCTTGTCTTCTCATTACTTTTAAAAGAACTGGTGGGCTCTTTGTGACTGAGAAACCCATTCCCTGATTGCTCATCCTTTCCTAAGAGTGAGAAATAGACACAAAGAGACCCCCCACCTCCCCGGGAGAGAACACTATAGCCATGTTCCTCCCCAGGGCAGCCAATGGCAGGAGAACACACAATGGCCAATGCGGTGTTGCTGCACCTCAGGGGAGGGGGCGAGGGCAGCCACTGAGCTAGCGCTCACTTGGCGTCAGGGTGTGGCTCATCACAGGTTCCTCTTCCCAGCAGTCTGTCTACCTCTAGACGGTGCATAGCATCATGATACCCGTCACCAAGAGTGAGGAGGACACAGACTCTGATACCTTCTACACTATTCTAGAAGTTTCTAATATATCTTCTGAAAAGACTTAAAAGAGGACCATCTAACATTTTCATCCATTAACCTTGCTCCCAAACACATTAAATAGCACTCAGAATGCATTACATGATAAATAACAAATAACTTATGCATTCTCATCTTAAAATGTTGATTCTTGACTTGAGTAAGGAATGATGGGAAAAAATAAAAGAATGAGGGGAGCAGGGCTTCCCTGGTGGCTCCATGGTAAAAACAAAAACTCTGCCTGCCAATTCAGGAGATGTGGGTTTGATCCGTGATCACGGCAGATCCCACATGCCTCAGAGCAACTGAGCCCACGCATCACAACAACTGAAGCCCAAGCACCCTAGAGCCTGTGCTCCGCAACAAGCAAAGCCACTGCAATAAGAAGCCCCCACACTTCAATAAAGAGTAATTCCCCACAACTAGAGAAAAATCCACACAGCAACATAGACCCAGTACTGCCACAAATAAATAAATAGGACATTCTAATTTAAAAAAAGAATGAAGGATCATTGATTCACAATGGAAACTGATTCCATTATCCATATATTCATTTTCAGATTCTGTTCCCATAAAGACTATTATAAGTTATTGAGTCTACTTCCTGGTGCTGTGTATACAGTAGGCCCTTGAATTTGAAATGCCTTGAAATAGTTAAAACAATCTTGAAGAATAAAGTAGGACAAATCACCATGCCTGATATGAAGGTGTTACACAGTGAGGGCAGGGAGAATATGGATGGGACCCAGGTGACCTGCTTCTTATCTGTGCCTGTGAATAGACAAACACAAGCAAATCCGACCTGCAAAGGCTATGGTTACCTGTAAGGACTCAGACCCTTCAGGAACAAGGATTTGGGTCATGCCATTGGGAAACCCACCAAATGCAGCAAATTAAAAAAGTGGCAAAGAGCAAGGAGAATTTAGAACGAATAATGAAATAAAGGGGTTACAAATATCAGTTGCTATCCTGAGTTCAACCACAGTGGAGGCCATGCTATGCCCTACTAACCTCCCTTTCTAAGTTTGCCTTTGGAGGATCACTACTACTTCCTAATAACCACCCAAACTTAGTAGTAGTGTTAAGTCACTCAGATTCTGAACATTATGCATTCTCAAATAAAAGAGGACCATCTAACATTTTCATCCATTAACCTTGCTCCCAAACACATTAAATAGCACTCAGAATGCATTACATGATAAATAACAAATAACTTATGCATTCTCATCTTAAAATGTTGATTCTTGACTTGAGTAAGGAATGATGGGAAAAAATAAAAGAATGAGGGGAGCAGGGCTTCCCTGGTGGCTCCATGGTAAAAACAAAAACTCTGCCTGCCAATTCAGGAGATGTGGGTTTGATCCGTGATCACGGCAGATCCCACATGCCTCAGAGCAACTGAGCCCACGCATCACAACAACTGAAGCCCAAGCACCCTAGAGCCTGTGCTCCGCAACAAGCAAAGCCACTGCAATAAGAAGCCCCCACACTTCAATAAAGAGTAATTCCCCACAACTAGAGAAAAATCCACACAGCAACATAGACCCAGTACTGCCACAAATAAATAAATAGGACATTCTAATTTAAAAAAAGAATGAAGGATCATTGATTCACAATGGAAACTGATTCCATTATCCATATATTCATTTTCAGATTCTGTTCCCATAAAGACTATTATAAGTTATTGAGTCTACTTCCTGGTGCTGTGTATACAGTAGGCCCTTGAATTTGAAATGCCTTGAAATAGTTAAAACAATCTTGAAGAATAAAGTAGGACAAATCACCATGCCTGATATGAAGGTGTTACACAGTGAGGGCAGGGAGAATATGGATGGGACCCAGGTGACCTGCTTCTTATCTGTGCCTGTGAATAGACAAACACAAGCAAATCCGACCTGCAAAGGCTATGGTTACCTGTAAGGACTCAGACCCTTCAGGAACAAGGATTTGGGTCATGCCATTGGGAAACCCACCAAATGCAGCAAATTAAAAAAGTGGCAAAGAGCAAGGAGAATTTAGAACGAATAATGAAATAAAGGGGTTACAAATATCAGTTGCTATCCTGAGTTCAACCACAGTGGAGGCCATGCTATGCCCTACTAACCTCCCTTTCTAAGTTTGCCTTTGGAGGATCACTACTACTTCCTAATAACCACCCAAACTTAGTAGTAGTGTTAAGTCACTCAGTCGTGTCCAACTCTTTGCGATCCCGTGGACTGTAGTCTGTCAGGCTCCTCTGTCCATGGGATTCTCTAGGCAAGAATACTGGAGTGGGTAGCCATTCCCTTCTCCAGGGGATCTTCCCAATCCAGGGATGGAACCTGGGTCTCCTGCACTGCAGGCAGGTTCTTTACTGTCTGGGCCACCAGGGAAGCCCCATCTAAATTTACATTTATCCCTCTCCTATGCTTTAAATGCCTGGGTTGTTGTACCTGCACACCATCCCAGCTCACCAGTGACAGCAGTTTAACAATTGCGCAGCCACCTTGAGCCCAGAGCTGTCTGCACACCATCTCCTTACCAGCAGGTATGTGCCATCCAGCTCTCTCAGATCGCTCTGGTGCCCACTACTGAAGGGTGGATACCCTGCAAAGCAGACACAAATAGAATAAGGCATGCAAAACTCTATACATTAGGAAGTAAAGGAGAAGGAAGGAAGGAGGATGGGACACGATGGGGAAGCAGCCTTGAGATTATGACGCAGACCTGACAAAATCTGACAGACCAGCGAAGAGTAAAGGTTTAGTGCTGGAGGAGTTCGGCAGGTGGCGAAAGTGATTAAGCTCTTGTGTCTACCCCCTTGCTCAGCCATTGGATAGGGCCTTCTTGGAGAACAGGACCTGAAAGCTGAGGCACACTCTGAAAGAATGAACAGTGGGAGGCTGTCAGGAACCATGCTCCTTGGAACTGTGCGGAGAATCCTTTCATGAAGGGGGATCTAAATGCACAGACATCTATCTCTACGTCTGCCCTCTGGGGCACGTTTTTCCCCCTCGTGGTAGAGACAGGACACTGGGGAGCAAGTCCCACAGCGCATTCACTTTTCAGGCCCTTACTTACAGCAACTCTGCTAAGGTTTGATTGGATGGAGCAAGTCATGGGGTTTAGTCCACCCCTAAGACGCAAGGAAGTATGCCCGCCCACCTTGAAACGAGGGCAAGGCTGGAGTCAGCTACAGTGGAATGAAGAATTGGGACCATCAATTAGATCCATACAGGATAAAGGCTATTGGCAAACTGCAGAGTCCTGGTGGCCCTAATTATTTTCTACCTTGTCCCAGAGTCAGGGTATCACACAGCCCCCAGGAAGGAGGACCCCTTGGCTAAAAAAACAAAAGTCACATTTGGTACCTGGAAGTCAGAAGTGTAACTTTGGGATGGGAAAAGCCAAAGCACAAGGCAACTACCATGCAGTCTTCCCCAAGGCCCCGAGGGGCAGCTCCCAGGCTGGCCAGGCTGCTTCGCGTGCACTGGCCTGATGGATCAATAGCAATTTGGGGCACGGAAGAGGGGGAGGCGGAGGAGAAGGGCGCGCTCTCTGAGAAACTCGTGGGAACTGACTGCGATGAGTGCCAGCTGCTTCCTGAGTCCTCGGAAAACTCTGGCTCGATCCATTTAGCGCTGGAGCCGGGCCACTCTCAGGGCGCTCCCCTCCTCCTCCCGGCGGGGCCTCTGGGCTCTGGGCTTGTCCAGCAGCTCCTGAGCCGCCCACTCCGGGGAGAATGGAGCCTGCGGGGCAGCCCCAGGAGAGCAGGTGCTATCGGGAGGCCCTCGAGAAGCTCTTGCCTCGCCTCTGCTTTCTCTGCTCCCTGGTGATCTACGCCCTCGTGGGTGCCGCGCTCTTCTCAGCCATTGAGGGCAGCCAGGACCGGAAGGCAGAGGACCCGGAGTTTGAGGAGTTCTTGGAGAAGCTCTGTGGCATCTTGAAATGCAACAGCTCAGGTAGGTGGCTCACCTGGTGGGCGGGCCTTTTCTCCGCTGGTGGAAGCCGCCCCCAGAGAGCAGAGTGTGCCTGGTAGGAGGGTGGGGTCTGGGAGCCCCCTGCTTGCGTCCGCCCCACCCCTGGGCAATCTTAGGCCAGTGACTGCTTTCTGAGCCTCAGTTTTCCCCTCTGTAAAATGGGGGGAAAGAGTGGCCGGCTTCTCAGGGATTACTATAAAGAACATAGGAAAAGCACTGAGCACCCAGTAGGTGCTCCCTTTCCGTTGACTCCGCTCCCAGCCCCACCCGGATTGGCAGAATCAGAGAAGGACCAATTGCTGGAGATGGGATGAGGTGGGGTGACCTCATGGATGGGGGACCTGATCTGGAGCCGCGGGTTCCTAGGCTGGTTCCCAGAACTGCTCTCAGAGCCCTTTGCTCAAGGTCTCTGCAGTTTAGGTCCTGCTCCAGCCGCTGAGGAGATCAGGAGCCCACATGACCCCTTGTGATGAGCACCCGGGAGAGATGCCTCCTGGCCTGACCTCAGTCATGCAAGTGTCCTGTACCTTCCTGAATATTCCGAGCCTTGCAAAGAGGCTCGTTAACTTCCGCTCTGTCTCTTTCACTGGGGTCTTGAAAACTGAAAGAAAACGGCTTTTATGCAATGTGAGGAATTGCATGATTGCAAACTGTGCCCACTCGCGGAGGCCATTAAGCCTGATGGAGCGCAGCGATCCGGCTGAGATCAGTGCCTGAGGATGCCTGGGAAGCCTTGGTGGAGGCAGGCGCGGGGCAGGCTTAGTCTAGGTGAGGGCCGCGAGGCAGGGAGTGTGGTCCCCGGGGAAGACACCCTTTCACCTGGGCGGGATCTGTTTGAAAGGCTGGGGCCGCCTCTCTCACTGTGGTGGTGTCTTTCTGGAGTTGAGGAAGGCCGGAAGCGGAAGCTCGGGAAGCTGCTGCAGAAGGTGAAGCCCCAGTGGTTTAGCCGGTCGTCAGACTGGTCCTTCCTCAGCTCACTCTTTTTCTGCTGCACAGTGATCAGCACGGTGGGTAAGTCCAAGGGCAAAGGGCAGGCCTGGGAGAGAAAACTGGGGTGTGCGCTGCGGGGCTGGGGGGGATTCTTGGTGGGGATGCTGAAACGTTCAATTCATTTACTGCAAGACATGGGTAAGGAGTGCCTATCCTGTGCTCAGAAAGATAGCAGCGCGTGGGGCTGTCCCTGCCACATTTGTGCGAAGTAGAACAGATTACCCTGGGACTTCCCTGCGGACCCAGTGGCTAAGAATCTACCTTGCAATACAGGGGACCCAGGTTTGATCCCTGGTCAGGGAACGAAGATCCCGCATGCCTCAGGGCAACTAAGCTTATGCACCCCAGCTACTGAGTCCCCGGGCAACAACTAAGACTGATGCAGCCAAATAAATAAATTAAATGAAATGAAAAAGAATACCTTTCCAGTCCATGGGGTTGTCAAAGAGTCTGACACGACTTAGCGAGTAAACAACCACCACAACCTTTCCTTCCGGTGGGGTCAGCCCGGGGCAGCGGTCCCGGTGATCAAGGTGTGGGCTGCCTTTCCGGTTCTTTTTGTCTCTAGTGAGTGCTCCTATACAAATACTGCCTGCCCGGCACCTGCCTGCCCAGGGGCTTGGACTTGGAGGCAACCGAATGTGGTCAGTGTGATGTGCTTGGGGTTTTGGGAGTGCACAGCCTCTCCAGCCTTGGGGCTGGGGCGTGGGTTTCGGGGTCACCAGCATACTTACTAGGGGCAGCAGACTCCAGAGGAATGGAGGAAGGCTCTCGAGGAGGGCTGGGCATGGAGAGGGAGGCAGGGCAGGACCAGAGCACCAGCCGTGAGGCAGAGAGGAAGCGGAGCTGTGGGGCTAACGAGCGTGAACAGCTCTCTGTGGGGCGGTGCTGAGCTGCCTTCTTTAACGCCACGGTGAATCAGGTCAGGGAGCCTGAGCCCAGAGAGGTGTTGTCAGGGGCTGAGGTCACACAGTGAGTGGAGCTGGTGTCCGTGACAACCGTTGAGATTCCAAGTCCAATGCTCTTTCCCCAAAGCAGGCTGCTGGCTTGGCAGGTGTGGGGGAGTGCCACGGGGACGCTGTCTCTCCCAGGTCAGAGAGCCCCTGGGGAAAGCCCAGCTGTGCCTGGGAAGCAGGAGCCTCTCTGATTCCTGTCTGGTTGAAGCAAATATCAGTGCTTGGAGAGAGAAAGATCCTGGCCTTGTCTTCTTCCCTGCACTTGCTTTATACATGTCTCCAACCTTGAAGCAAGGGAGAGACTTCTGTGGGTGTGATGAGACTTTTAAGAAATACACATAGATATACATAGACAGAGAGAAAGGATGGGAGTGCATTACAGCCGGGGGGCAATGGTACCAGCGTGAAGTTAAGGCATTTGCACAGTTCCGGCGTTCCAAAGTCCACAGAGATCTCCCACCGTTGCTGTTCAGTATGACCCCAGCTAATGAGCTCCTGTGAATTGAATCAGCTTGTATTTGTCTTAGTTTTTTCATTTCTAAGATGGTTTTCTCCTAGCTCGGCCAAAGCTGCAAATACCTTCGCTGGTTTGTTTCCCCACATGTGCGAGTCTTGTCCCAGGGATGTCCCCCCAGACCCTGGTGGAGGAGAGACTGTGGGGGCAGACTTGTGCCCCCTCACAGTAACCACTTGCAGTTTAAAGATGGATTTATGGCCCCACAAAGCCCCAAATCCTCCTCTGGGTGGCTGCGCAAATTCCATGGACAGAGGAGCCTGATGGACTACAGTCCATGGGGTCACAAAAAGTCAGACATGACTGAGTAACACTTTCCCTTTTCACTTTCCTCGGCGACAGAAGGCACTGGAACCGGCCTGTAGAGGTGGCCTCCCTCCCTCCTTTCTCCCCTCTTTCTTTCCTTCCTTCCTTAACTACTGAACGCCTATAATTGCAATAGCAGCAGCAGCACTGGCTAACGCATGGCTAATACGCTATCCGCGGATAGTGAAGAATGGGGGAAGCCTGACAGGCTGAGGTTCATGGGGCCACAAAGAGTCCAGCAGGACTGAGGCACTCAACTACCAGCTTCCCGCTGCGTTGCAGCAGCAGCCAGATGGGGATGGGGGAGGGGGCGGGAGGGGCGGAGCCAGGGCTGGCAGGAGCCCCGCCTGCTGGGGGGAGTGGAGGTGGTGGAGCAGCCCGCAGCCCCAGGTCAGGGGCCCTGGCTCAGCGTCCCCACCAGGAATGTGATCCATTCCTCAGCCCCTTCCTCTTTCGGTCACTGCAAAGGACTGGGGCCCATCTTCATTCAGGAGAGCATCAGTTCAAGAAAGCACCAATTTGGAGGAGTGGGCCTGGGCTCACAAGAACCGTACTCATCCTGAGGTCCCCTCACACTCGGGGTGAAGGTGGAGCAGAGTGACCATTTGGACTCTGGAGGCTAGTTACCTGGGGTCAGAGCTGTGTGACCTCCAGTGAATAAGGTAGATCATCTGAGCCTTGTTCCTTAATCTGTAAGTCTTCCCAGACCTGCCTTCAGGATCGGCATGAGGATCAGTGACAATCACATATATAAGCCAGCTGTCACCAGTAGAACACCCACCCCAGCCGGCTTAAACTGCAAGGAGATTGTGTCACCTCCCAAGTAAGACGTGCAGTGGGGGCAGCTCTCAGGCTGTTTGATGTGCAGCTCAGCGGTGACGTTGACCATCAGGTTCCCTCCATCCCTCTCGGCCGGTGGTAAGACAGCCACCAGCGTTGCGTCTCCTCCCGTTCAGAGCGTAATCTCATCTCATAGAAAGGGCTGGCTGTCATAGTCAGCAAGGAAACTTCTTCCAAGAAGCCTCCCACACCAAGCCCCCAGCTAATCCCCAAAAAGGGGATTGGATTACCTGGATGATTTAGACTAACTGGATCTATCCGTAAATCAGGTGAGGGAACAGCAGCATTTCAGGGAAAAATAGGGGAATGGCTGTAACATGCTTGTATAAACTGACGCCTGCTTATGTCCAAGCGCGCCGCCGTGTGGTTTCTTTCAGAACAGCTGTTTTTCACCTGAATGCTGATATAGGCAGAGACTGGTAAGAGGCAGCTGTAGTTGTGTAGTCGCTAAAGGAATAATGGTAACTTAATAACGGTGCTACTGAGCACTTACCAGCGTCAAGCATGGTATCAGCCTGGTTTATATACATGATTTTATTTAATTCTCACAACAGCTCTAGGAGGTAGATGCTGTGACTGTCCCATTTCGCGGTGACCTTGGGCTTTGGGAGGGAAGTAGCATCCAGCAGGGCAGAAGCAGGGCACAGTTGGCCTCTTCAGGGGCTCCAGAACTCGAGGGAATGCTTTAATGGTGCAAAATTACAAGCAACCATGAAATACAGGGAAGAGATTGGAGGGAAGGGGGCTTGAGAGTGTGGGCTTTAGTTGGGTTTTTTCCCCCTCCAAGAGCGAAAGGGAACTGATCTAAGGTAAAGTATTTTGTTTTTAACTTTGGCACTATTGATATCTTAAGCTAAAGGATTCTTTGTGGCAGGGGCTGTTCTGGGGTCAGAGCTGTGTGACCTCCAGTGAATAAGGTAGATCATCTGAGCCTTGTTCCTTAATCTGTAAGTCTTCCCAGACCTGCCTTCAGGATCGGCATGAGGATCAGTGACAATCACATATATAAGCCAGCTGTCACCAGTAGAACACCCACCCCAGCCGGCTTAAACTGCAAGGAGATTGTGTCACCTCCCAAGTAAGACGTGCAGTGGGGGCAGCTCTCAGGCTGTTTGATGTGCAGCTCAGCGGTGACGTTGACCATCAGGTTCCCTCCATCCCTCTCGGCCGGTGGTAAGACAGCCACCAGCGTTGCGTCTCCTCCCGTTCAGAGCGTAATCTCATCTCATAGAAAGGGCTGGCTGTCATAGTCAGCAAGGAAACTTCTTCCAAGAAGCCTCCCACACCAAGCCCCCAGCTAATCCCCAAAAAGGGGATTGGATTACCTGGATGATTTAGACTAACTGGATCTATCCGTAAATCAGGTGAGGGAACAGCAGCATTTCAGGGAAAAATAGGGGAATGGCTGTAACATGCTTGTATAAACTGACGCCTGCTTATGTCCAAGCGCGCCGCCGTGTGGTTTCTTTCAGAACAGCTGTTTTTCACCTGAATGCTGATATAGGCAGAGACTGGTAAGAGGCAGCTGTAGTTGTGTAGTCGCTAAAGGAATAATGGTAACTTAATAACGGTGCTACTGAGCACTTACCAGCGTCAAGCATGGTATCAGCCTGGTTTATATACATGATTTTATTTAATTCTCACAACAGCTCTAGGAGGTAGATGCTGTGACTGTCCCATTTCGCGGTGACCTTGGGCTTTGGGAGGGAAGTAGCATCCAGCAGGGCAGAAGCAGGGCACAGTTGGCCTCTTCAGGGGCTCCAGAACTCGAGGGAATGCTTTAATGGTGCAAAATTACAAGCAACCATGAAATACAGGGAAGAGATTGGAGGGAAGGGGGCTTGAGAGTGTGGGCTTTAGTTGGGTTTTTTCCCCCTCCAAGAGCGAAAGGGAACTGATCTAAGGTAAAGTATTTTGTTTTTAACTTTGGCACTATTGATATCTTAAGCTAAAGGATTCTTTGTGGCAGGGGCTGTTCTGGGCAGTCACTGTGGGACATTTAGAAGTACCCCTGGCCCCTGCCTACCAGAGGCACCCACCTTTTCCCCTGCTGTCTCCACTAGTTGTGACTGCCTAGACTGTCTCCAGATATTTCCAAATGTCCCTTGGGGGGCAAAATTGCCCCCTGTTTAGAACCACTGCTATGATGTAACAGGTACCAAAGCAAGGTTCCTGGACCAGTGGCATTGAGCATCTCCCGAGAACATGTTAGAAATACAAATTAATTCTCAGGCCCCATCCTAGACCTACTGCGTCAGACACTACAGCTATGGGGCCAGTGAACTGTGCTGCAACCAGCTCTCCAGGTGACTTTGATGCCACAGACATTTGAGAAACACTCTCTGGGGACAAGTGTTCTCAGGCCAGGCTGCACATCAGAATCACCTGGTTATCTTTGCCCTTGCCTGGACCCCACACCAATCAAGTTACATTTGTTAGGAACAGGCCCAGGAATCAGTAGTAGGCAGAGCCCTCCAGGTGATTCTAATGGTAGTCCCGGCTATGAACCATTGATCTAATGGAAATGCATTAGTTTGGTTTACCTCCCAAGAAAACGATGCTGCCCCTCATGGTCCATTAGGACATCAGGCTCTCCAGTAATTATGGCTGGAAGAGGATGCTGGGGAAGGTTCTACACTGCCTGTAAGTCAATAATGGTCCAGGTGGCAATACTACTTTCTGCCCCGCATCTCTGGGTCACCTGAAATAAATATGATCTTGTTGCTGAAAATGGACCCCTAACAGGTGCAAAGGTGGTTAATCCCCAGTCCTTTTCAATTGAATTAGCCTCCTTGGATTTGGAAGTGCATGGGCTGTTAAATCCTCATAGGCTAAGTGATGTGGCCTGATGGAATCGGAATATATGTATGCATTATAAGAAATAATATGATTTTCCATTATGCATTTTAGCATTCAGTAATTGGGAGGCAATACACTTCCTTCACAGGGCCCATGCTCTTAGCCTTGCTTCTCTGTAGTGTGGTGTGTCCTCTGGACTGTAGGCATATTCCACCCAGAGGTAACTTTGGCACTATTGATATCTTAAGCTAAAGGATTCTTTGTGGCAGGGGCTGTTCTGGGCAGTCACTGTGGGACATTTAGAAGTACCCCTGGCCCCTGCCTACCAGAGGCACCCACCTTTTCCCCTGCTGTCTCCACTAGTTGTGACTGCCTAGACTGTCTCCAGATATTTCCAAATGTCCCTTGGGGGGCAAAATTGCCCCCTGTTTAGAACCACTGCTATGATGTAACAGGTACCAAAGCAAGGTTCCTGGACCAGTGGCATTGAGCATCTCCCGAGAACATGTTAGAAATACAAATTAATTCTCAGGCCCCATCCTAGACCTACTGCGCAGACACTACAGCTATGGGGCCAGTGAACTGTGCTGCAACCAGCTCTCCAGGTGACTTTGATGCCACAGACATTTGAGAAACACTCTCTGGGGACAAGTGTTCTCAGGCCAGGCTGCACATCAGAATCACCTGGTTATCTTTGCCCTTGCCTGGACCCCACACCAATCAAGTTACATTTGTTAGGAACAGGCCCAGGAATCAGTAGTAGGCAGAGCCCTCCAGGTGATTCTAATGGTAGTCCCGGCTATGAACCATTGATCTAATGGAAATGCATTAGTTTGGTTTACCTCCCAAGAAAACGATGCTGCCCCTCATGGTCCATTAGGACATCAGGCTCTCCAGTAATTATGGCTGGAAGAGGATGCTGGGGAAGGTTCTACACTGCCTGTAAGTCAATAATGGTCCAGGTGGCAATACTACTTTCTGCCCCGCATCTCTGGGTCACCTGAAATAAATATGATCTTGTTGCTGAAAATGGACCCCTAACAGGTGCAAAGGTGGTTAATCCCCAGTCCTTTTCAATTGAATTAGCCTCCTTGGATTTGGAAGTGCATGGGCTGTTAAATCCTCATAGGCTAAGTGATGTGGCCTGATGGAATCGGAATATATGTATGCATTATAAGAAATAATATGATTTTCCATTATGCATTTTAGCATTCAGTAATTGGGGAGGCAATACACTTCCTTCACAGGGGCCCATGCTCTTAGCCTTGCTTCTCTGTAGTGTGGTGTGTCCTCTGGACTGTAGGCATATTCCACCCAGAGGTAGCCACAGTGACTTTGTTTATAATCCACTGAACCCACATTTGCCAAGGAGAGCATGTGCATGTGTAGGGGGGAGGTCTTCAGACAAGGGGTGCACGTGCTTGTCGACTGTGGGCTGTGTGACCCCAGACAAGTCACCTGATCTTCCTGTTCCTTTTCCGTTAAATGCAGTAATAACGGTGGTGGCCAGCATTAGGGGCTCTGCTCTGCAGGGAATTCTGACTCTGACAATCACAGTTCACTTCAGTCGCTCAGTTGTGTCTGACTCTTTGTGACCCCATGGACGGCAGCATGGCAGGCTTCCCTGTCCTTCATGATCTTCCAGAGTTTGCTCAGATTCATGTCCATTGAGTTGGTGATGCTCTCTAATCAATGCATCCTCTGCCCCATTCCTCTCCTCTTGCCTCAATCTTTCCCAGCATCAGGGTCTTTGCCAATTAGTTGGCTCTTTGCACCAGATGGCCATGGTCTACTCTTTTCTTTTTTTTAAAAGATTTATTTATTTATTTTGGGCGGGGGTTGGGGAGGGAGGGGAGCGGGCAGGTCACTTCCATTGGTCTTTCATTTGTCCATTTTCATCCATCTTTGTTCTTTGGCCCATGTGGGCCTCCCATCGCGGTGGCCTCTGTTGTCACAGAGCGCCAGCTCTGGGTGCATGCACTCGAGATCTCCGGCTCGGTGATTGGACACATCGGTCCAGCCGCTCCACGGCACTTGGGATCTTCCCAGGCCAGGGATCAAGCCGGCGCCCCTTGCACTGCAAGGCGGTGTCCTTACCCACTGGACCACCAGGGGAAGCCCTACTCTTTTCTGATTTGTTATGATCTCCACGTGTAATTGCATACTGACTCATGCGGTTACTTTGGCATTAAATACAGAAGCTTCTCCCTCTTTGTTGAAGCCACTGAGCTTACCCACTCCAGAAGATCCAGCAACTTGCACTGTGGTGCTTGACATCCCTCTGCTTCTGCACCTCTGGAGACACCAGGGTAGGGGCTGGGGTGATGGACGGAGGGAGTTCCTGAAGAGCACAAAGGCTTCAGGGGAGGCAATACACTTCCTTCATGCTTTTTTGGGGGGCCTCTGGACTGTAGGCATATTCCACCCAGAGGTAGCCACAGTGACTTTGTTTATAATCCACTGAACCCACATTTGCCAAGGAGAGCATGTGCATGTGTAGGGGGGAGGTCTTCAGACAAGGGGTGCACGTGCTTGTCGACTGTGGGCTGTGTGACCCCAGACAAGTCACCTGATCTTCCTGTTCCTTTTCCGTTAAATGCAGTAATAACGGTGGTGGCCAGCATTAGGGGCTCTGCTCTGCAGGGAATTCTGACTCTGACAATCACAGTTCACTTCAGTCGCTCAGTTGTGTCTGACTCTTTGTGACCCCATGGACGGCAGCATGGCAGGCTTCCCTGTCCTTCATGATCTTCCAGAGTTTGCTCAGATTCATGTCCATTGAGTTGGTGATGCTCTCTAATCAATGCATCCTCTGCCCCATTCCTCTCCTCTTGCCTCAATCTTTCCCAGCATCAGGGTCTTTGCCAATTAGTTGGCTCTTTGCACCAGATGGCCATGGTCTACTCTTTTCTTTTTTTTAAAAGATTTATTTATTTATTTTGGGCGGGGGTTGGGGAGGGAGGGGAGCGGGCAGGTCACTTCCATTGGTCTTTCATTTGTCCATTTTCATCCATCTTTGTTCTTTGGCCCATGTGGGCCTCCCATCGCGGTGGCCTCTGTTGTCACAGAGCGCCAGCTCTGGGTGCATGCACTCGAGATCTCCGGCTCGGTGATTGGACACATCGGTCCAGCCGCTCCACGGCACTTGGGATCTTCCCAGGCCAGGGATCAAGCCGGCGCCCCTTGCACTGCAAGGCGGTGTCCTTACCCACTGGACCACCAGGGGAAGCCCTACTCTTTTCTGATTTGTTATGATCTCCACGTGTAATTGCATACTGACTCATGCGGTTACTTTGGCATTAAATACAGAAGCTTCTCCCTCTTTGTTGAAGCCACTGAGCTTACCCACTCCAGAAGATCCAGCAACTTGCACTGTGGTGCTTGACATCCCTCTGCTTCTGCACCTCTGGAGACACCAGGGTAGGGGCTGGGGTGATGGACGGAGGGAGTTCCTGAAGAGCACAAAGGCTTCAGCCCACCTCTCTCTCTGCTTGACTAACATGATCTCGATGGTTGGTGCGTCCAGCCCCCTCGGTGCTCCTGACCGATCGGAGGGAGCTGGCTTGGGAGCTGGATGGGGTTTCCAGGCACCCGCCCTGGATTCACATGTATTAAGCACCTGCGCTATGCCAGAGTTCACTGGTTTGACCTCCAGGATCACACTTTATCACACGTATGCTCTTGGCTAAGTGGCTTCACTTCTCTGAGTCTCAATTTCCCCATCTGTGATGGTGACCCCATTACCTACCCATGAAGGCTGCTTAATACCTGGCCCAGGGTAAGTGCTCAGAAAACTATCTGCTATTATTAGAATGAGGACATTGACCTCCTGGGAACACACAGCGACTCTGGGGCAGGGAGGAGGGAGGGGGCACTGGTCTCTGATAATGCTTCTACCTGGTGAATATACAAAGTAGCATTGCCATCCCCATTGTAGAGAGAAGAAACCTAAAAATGTGAGTTACTAGAATAACTTTCTAGTAAAGGGCAGAGCTGGAAATGGAAACGAGGTTAGGAGGACTCTAGATGCTGGGTCCTCAACTCTTTCCTGTCGTCGGTGAACAGTCATCTGACCCACTAAACCACAAGTGGCTCTGGGGGCAGCAACTCTCTTCTATTCACTGTCCTTCCTTCTACCTTCTCAAGTACCCTGCCCACTGCTGTACGCATGTAATAGTACAGAAACAGAGAGGCCCCAGATGGCCCAGAAAGGATGGGCGTGGCTTCGTAGGAACCGCCCACTTCTAGAGGCGAGGGAGGGATGGGCGTGCCTGCAGAGCTCCCCTGTCACCTGCACTCACCGCTTTCTCCAGGTGTGCGGGGTCCTTCCTCTTTCAGATGTTCACAAAGAGCAAAATGTAAGGCAGTCGGCTGGCTCGCAAACAAGAATGTGAGTCGTCCCTTTCCCAAAAGAGAAGCTGGGTTTCACCTCCTGCCCAGCCCCAGCCCCAACCAAAGCAGACCTAATGTCAAACAAGCGGATGAACGTTTGCAGGTGAAAATTTTAAAACAGATGGCGTAAAATGTCAAGCCAAGGAAAGGAAGTGACAGAAGGGCTCTTTAAAGGTTTTGTTTGTGGGGGATGGGGGGAGAGAGAGGAGCAGCAACGCCTGTCTCTGACTTCTTTTCCAGGTTACAGCCACATCTACCCCGTCACCAGGCTCGGCAAATACCTGTGCATGCTGTACGCTCTCTTTGGGATCCCCCTGATGTTCCTGGTCCTCACGGACACGGGCGACATCCTGGCCACAGTCTTATCCACGGCCTACAATCAGTTCCGGAGACTCCCTTTCTTCCCCGCTCCCAGTCCCAAGTGGTGCTTCGGACGCCCCTGCAAAAGCCGACCTGACTCCAGCCCCGCGCCCGGACGCCCCTGCAAAAGCCGACCTGACTCCAGCCCCGTGGCCGAAGCAGCCGTCCCAAGGGTGGTCAGCAATGACCCAGAGCTCCAGGGCCCCAGACCTGCCCCTTTGGCCCCAGGCGGCAACATGGAGTTGTTTGAGAGACTTCTAGCACGAGAGACAGAGAACACCCTGCAAGTGCCCCTAGAATAACTTTCTACTAAAGGGCAGAGCTGGAAATGGAAACGAGGTTAGGAGGACTCTAGATGCTGGGTCCTCAACTCTTTCCTGTCGTCGGTGAACAGTCATCTGACCCACTAAACCACAAGTGGCTCTGGGGGCAGCAACTCTCTTCTATTCACTGTCCTTCCTTCTACCTTCTCAAGTACCCTGCCCACTGCTGTACGCATGTAATAGTACAGAAACAGAGAGGCCCCAGATGGCCCAGAAAGGATGGGCGTGGCTTCGTAGGAACCGCCCACTTCTAGAGGCGAGGGAGGGATGGGCGTGCCTGCAGAGCTCCCCTGTCACCTGCACTCACCGCTTTCTCCAGGTGTGCGGGGTCCTTCCTCTTTCAGATGTTCACAAAGAGCAAAATGTAAGGCAGTCGGCTGGCTCGCAAACAAGAATGTGAGTCGTCCCTTTCCCAAAAGAGAAGCTGGGTTTCACCTCCTGCCCAGCCCCAGCCCCAACCAAAGCAGACCTAATGTCAAACAAGCGGATGAACGTTTGCAGGTGAAAATTTTAAAACAGATGGCGTAAAATGTCAAGCCAAGGAAAGGAAGTGACAGAAGGGCTCTTTAAAGGTTTTGTTTGTGGGGGATGGGGGGAGAGAGAGGAGCAGCAACGCCTGTCTCTGACTTCTTTTCCAGGTTACAGCCACATCTACCCCGTCACCAGGCTCGGCAAATACCTGTGCATGCTGTACGCTCTCTTTGGGATCCCCCTGATGTTCCTGGTCCTCACGGACACGGGCGACATCCTGGCCACAGTCTTATCCACGGCCTACAATCAGTTCCGGAGACTCCCTTTCTTCCCCGCTCCCAGTCCCAAGTGGTGCTTCGGACGCCCCTGCAAAAGCCGACCTGACTCCAGCCCCGCGCCCGGACGCCCCTGCAAAAGCCGACCTGACTCCAGCCCCGTGGCCGAAGCAGCCGTCCCAAGGGTGGTCAGCAATGACCCAGAGCTCCAGGGCCCCAGACCTGCCCCTTTGGCCCCAGGCGGCAACATGGAGTTGTTTGAGAGACTTCTAGCACGAGAGACAGAGAACACCCTGCAAGTGCCCCCTCAGGCCATGGAGAGGAGCTCCTCGTGCCCTGAGCTGGTGTCCGGCAGACTCTCGTCCTCCATCCTCAGCAACCTGGAGGAGGTGGGGCGGCAGGTGGAGAGGCTGGACGTCCCCCTCCCCGTCATCGCCCTCGTGGTCTTTGCCTACATCTCCTGCGCGGCGGCCATCCTCCCCACCTGGGAGAAGCAGCTGGACTTTGAAAGTGCGTTCTACTTCTGCTTTGTCACCCTGACCACCATCGGGTTTGGGGACATCGCTTTGGAACACCCTCACTTCTTCTTGTTCTTCTCCGTTTATATCATCATTGGGATGGAGATTGTGTGCATCGCTTTCAAGCTGGTGCAAAACAGGTTGATTCATCTCTATAAAAGTCTCATTCTCTTCGTTGTAAATGGGAGGTTTTCCCATCCTGCTGAAAAGTGAAGACTCTTGACTCTTGCGTGATGAAGCCAGTCAGCTGGTGGTCTTGTCCTGTATTTGGGGGCACTATAGTTAGAACGCATGGCACTGCAGCCTGCCGCCTGAGACCTTGAAGTCACATCCTACATGGCATCTGATTACAGTCTCGAGCCCTGCAGAAAAGTGGCCAATGTCCTTCCTATCAGGACATTACGAAAAAAAAAAAAAAAACCAACTGGCACCATCGTCTACTGTCCACTGAATTGCCATTTGTCAAAACCTCCGTCTAAGTGCAGATGAAACCACCTGCCAGACGTCACTGGATTTCTTGCAACAGGAGAAAGAAAATTAACTTTGTTTTGCAATTTGTACATTCAGCTAAATTCAAACCTGCCTGAGCTGCTCCCCATTTACCCTTGGTGGAGCAGAGTTAGTCTTGAGTCACCTTTTTTCTTGAATGACTGCATGAGTGGGATCCACCCAATCCCAGCCCTTGTAACAGTTACTGAGGGATTCGCCCAATCCCAGCCCTTGTAACATACACTGGTTACAAAGAGTCAGGCACAACTGAGTGACTAAGCACACAGGTAGAAGGAAAGTCACAAGAACCAGTGAAAAGTGCAAGGAGGCTCCAGTCTGAGGTGAAGGGAAGCCAGCTCCCTGAGGGGGCGGCAGGCCTGCCTTCCTGGGTCTAACCCACAGCTGTGGTTAATGTAATTTAACAACTTGCAAGTTTCTGTGCCTGACACACAGACACAAGGTCTGTGTTCGTCGTTCTGTCATGTTCCAGACTCCTCATGGCCCCATGGACTGTAGCCTAGCAGGCTCCTCTGTCCATGGGATTCTCCAGGCAAGAATATTGAAGTAGGTAGCCATTCCCTTTTCTAGGGGATCTTCCTGGCCCAGAGATCGGACCTGGGCCTCCTGCATTGCAGGTGGATTCTTTACTGTCTGAGCCACCAGGGAAACCCAGAGAAAGGTTTACTGCAAGGCCATGCAAGTAGACTGGATGATCCTGCCCTAAAAAGCCATGAGCTCCCCAAGGGATTTCAGCAAAGCATTCTTCAAAGTCAAATGAGGGAGAGGAGTCAAAGGGTCTGTGATCAGTTCATGAGCAATTCTCTGATTGACTGATGGTGAGGTAGCAGGGTGGTGTCACAGTGGTTAACATTATCAGTCCTTAGGATTCAGGAGGCCTGGGGCTAGGCGCTCAGGGTCCTCAAATAAATAGTCAACATCTTCCATTGTTGGAGAGGGGGAGGGTTTTTTTTTTTTTTTTTCTTTTTTACACTTGCCAAACAACTCAGGAATTATGCATGAAATACTATAATCTGGGTACTTCAAAGGAGCTTTAGGATATGGGGGAAGATCTGTCCCCAGAAGGTCCCGTAGGGTCCTGCTCCATTACACTGTCTGGATTTTGTCCCTTCAATTCTTTGAGACCTACCTCAGGAAAGGGTATTGAAACAATGTGGACAAGAATGGGTGAAAGACTTGGGATTTCAGGCAGCATCTGCTGGGACTCGGGTTTTTGTGGAGTTTCCTGACATCCCTGAAGTTACAGTTGCTTAGCTGCTGTGCTGCAAAGGTGACCAAGACTGGCCACTCAAGTGGGAGCACATGATCAGCTTCAGCGTCCAGCTCAGCAAATGTTCATCGAGTGATGTCTGCCAGGCTCACAGAGGGTTCCAGAGATAATCAGACAGAGCCTCAGAAACAGGGAGGTGATTACAGGTGACATTCAGTCTCTCAGTCCTTCCCTTTGTAAGAAAAGTCTTGTTCAAACGCAGACAGGGTTTGTAGGGGGATTTGTTTTATGCAAATTAAAGGTCACGATCATTTGCTTGTTTCGTTTGGCAGTGGCTGCTTTCTGTGGTTCTGAGAAAATGGAAATTCTTTCCTCCAAGACTTTGCTTGATGGTTCTCAACTTTGCCTATACTCTGTCGACTGAAAAAATACAGTCAAAAATACAACCTGAAATTGAAGGGCTGGAGTGACAGATAGCTGTGACACCCTTGTTTATTGATAGGCAGGAGATACTCCATTTCACAATGCTGACACCTGGGGCCTCAAAGAATTTATGTGTCTCCCCATTACTCTCTTCCTGAGATTCAGAAGTCCTTGGTTGAGGTGCCACATGGGCTTTTTAAAAGGTCCCCCAGTTGAATCCAGCGTGCGGTCTGAGCTGAGAACCATGCACTAGCTGCTCTCTCGCCGGAATTTCCTTCTCTCCATGCCTCTGCCCACATGTCCCCTCCTCTGGGTAGTGTCCCCTGACTTCTGGTCTCCCCCATGCTCCAAGTGTATCCACCGCAACCCTTTCCTCCGTTACAGGATTGTGGCTAGGTCCTCTCCCCAAGATTGTGTCTTTTTCATCATCATGGTTCTTCGTCTCCTCCCAACCGTACTTTGCAGTATCTGCCACAGGGAGGAGAACTCAGGACAGGACTTAGGTGGATGCATGCCAAGGAGAGCGTTTCCCAGATGGCACTAGTGGTAAAAAACCTGCTTCCAATGCAGAAGACATAAGAGACAGATTCGATCCCTGGGTCGGGAAGATCCCCTGGAGGAGGGCATGGCAATCCACTCCAGTAGTTTTGCCAGGAGAATTCCATGAACAGAGGGGCCTGGCGGGCTACAGTCCATGGAGTCGCAGAGTCGGACACGACCGAAGCGACTTAGCACGCATGCACACATGCCAAGGAGAGCGGCCACCACCATTTCCCCATACCTGCCACATCCAGACCCCGAGCTGAGTTCTTCCCCAACTGGCCACCAGGTGGCGCCGCCAGACCGCGCGGGCCCTGAGCGCTCAGGGCCAGCAGGGGGTGTATCTGCCAGTTGGGGCCTTGGAGGAAGGGGCTCTAGGCGCGGATGTCTTCCTCCACCCTGACCCCGTCGTCCTCCCGGGAAGGGGAGAGTCCAGCCCCCGTCATCGTCTGTGGCCCTCTAAGACGGGACGCCTCGGACTCCTGTTCTCATCTAAGACACTAGGGGAAGCAACACCTCTGCACCTTGGATGTCTGTCTGTCTGTCCAGGATCTCTGAAATCACACGTCCTGCCAAGCTCACGTCAGTGCCTGGAAGGTGCCAGCTGACAGAGAGGATGGCAGCGTAGCGCCTCAAAATAGCCATCTTATTGGGGTCTGGATCCCAGACTCTTATAAATTAGAGGTGAGGGGAGCTGAGGAAGCAAAGCAAAAAGGCCATTTATCTTGCAAACGCCTCCCAGAAAGGCAAGCCTCAGGGAGTGCATGCCGTTAATGTCTTCCTTCCTGCCATCTAGGGACTGGTTTCTGAACAAAAGCCCTTTGAACAGTTGGGTAGGGTGGCAGAATTCTCTGAGTCAGGCCATTCCCTATAATTACACTAACAAAAGCAAGCAAACAGTTCCAAATGGAGTCAGAACTACCTCCTTCTCTGCAACAATGTTACCACTGGTTTCTCAGCCACTTGACACATGGTGTCCTGTCAGTTATTCCACCCTCAGCTCCCTTTCACCCTGGATGTTTTTCCGATCCACCAGCCTCATTGGAGAGCAGGGCCTTCCCTAACACTGCTCCCCTCTCCAATTTGGGTGGACCAGGCCGAGCCCCAGGAGGTGATGCTTGAAACCAAGAGTCCAAGACTCCCACCAACTCTGGTCAAGCTCAGTGTGTTAAAGGCAGAGGTGATCTACCTGGAAACTGGTGACGTTTACACTCTTGAGTCTGTGACCCACCTGCAGCCTCCCTCAGTGGGCAGAAGCCCTGATGGCCAAGTCACAGAGTTGAGTATTTTTGTATTCGTCGGCATTTTAATTTGTTGTTAAATTTAAATACTCTAAAACATGATTCACAATCAAACCCAATTTTGAACAGGCAATTTTGTTTATTTCTTCAAGACACCTCTTAAATGGAATAAGCATCCACAAACCTACCCCTGGCTGACAGGTGCTTAATAGAATGAAATGATGTCCAGGGGGACATCCCCTTTGGCCAGCCCCTTGCTGAGTCAATGTCTTCCCCAGACAGAGGTTCAGCCACCTTGCCACTGACTGCCAGATCCTCTCTGGCCACAGCAGCCTCGGCACACATAGGCACACGGTCAATAACCTCAGGAGGAGCCACGGACCACCAGAATCTCTGCCCTGGTTTCTGCCATGTGGTAAGACTGCCCACTGTGCAGCTATGCCCCTGAAAGAAGGTGACTGATTAGAAATAGTCAAGAGGAAGGAACTCAAATGCCTGCCCAGAAATGTCCCCGGGAGCACCCGCCATGTGCTGACCAGGACAAGACAGGGTCAGGCGAGTTCTGATCGAAAAGGGTTTGGGGAGGCCTGGTGCTTCCTGGGAGGGCTGCTGGGGACGGAGGGACCAGGAGTCAGGAGGCCTGGCCAGAGTGCCAGCCCTGGCTGGGACCTTGCCTCTGAGCCTTGCCAGAGAGGAGAAAATTGCCCCTGAGTCCTGCTGCTCTGATAGGTAGGGAGTAAGAGTGGCCTGATTGCCTAACAGGGAACCCTGTTAGCAAGAATACTGACCTCAAAGGGCTGTTGCGAGGATCGAACAAGATAACTCATGTAGCCCTGTGCCCAGCTTTACTAGTGTCTAAAAATTTCCTAGGTGTCCCCATTACTTTGATTACTAAGTTGCTTCAGTCATGTCCAACTCTTTGCGACTCCATGGACTATAGCCCACCAGGTTCCTCTGTCCATGGGATTCTCCAGCAGGAATATTGGAGTGTGTAGCCATTTCCTCCTTTAGGGGATCTTCCCCCCAAACCAAGAGTCCAAGACTCCCACCAACTCTGAGTCTGTGAACCCAACTGGTGCGTTTACACTCTTGAGTCTAGCCTCCCTCAGTGGGCAGAAGCCCTGATGGCCAAGTCACAGAGTTGAGTATTTTTGTATTCGTCGGCATTTTAATTTGTTGTTAAATTTAAATACTCTAAAACATGATTCACAATCAAACCCAATTTTGAACAGGCAATTTTGTTTATTTCTTCAAGACACCTCTTAAATGGAATAAGCATCCACAAACCTACCCCTGGCTGACAGGTGCTTAATAGAATGAAATGATGTCCAGGGGGACATCCCCTTTGGCCAGCCCCTTGCTGAGTCAATGTCTTCCCCAGACAGAGGTTCAGCCACCTTGCCACTGACTGCCAGATCCTCTCTGGCCACAGCAGCCTCGGCACACATAGGCACACGGTCAATAACCTCAGGAGGAGCCACGGACCACCAGAATCTCTGCCCTGGTTTCTGCCATGTGGTAAGACTGCCCACTGTGCAGCTATGCCCCTGAAAGAAGGTGACTGATTAGAAATAGTCAAGAGGAAGGAACTCAAATGCCTGCCCAGAAATGTCCCCGGGAGCACCCGCCATGTGCTGACCAGGACAAGACAGGGTCAGGCGAGTTCTGATCGAAAAGGGTTTGGGGAGGCCTGGTGCTTCCTGGGAGGGCTGCTGGGGACGGAGGGACCAGGAGTCAGGAGGCCTGGCCAGAGTGCCAGCCCTGGCTGGGACCTTGCCTCTGAGCCTTGCCAGAGAGGAGAAAATTGCCCCTGAGTCCTGCTGCTCTGATAGGTAGGGAGTAAGAGTGGCCTGATTGCCTAACAGGGAACCCTGTTAGCAAGAATACTGACCTCAAAGGGCTGTTGCGAGGATCGAACAAGATAACTCATGTAGCCCTGTGCCCAGCTTTACTAGTGTCTAAAAATTTCCTAGGTGTCCCCATTACTTTGATTACTAAGTTGCTTCAGTCATGTCCAACTCTTTGCGACTCCATGGACTATAGCCCACCAGGTTCCTCTGTCCATGGGATTCTCCAGCAGGAATATTGGAGTGTGTAGCCATTTCCTCCTTTAGGGGATCTTCCCCACCCTGGGATGGACTGCACGTCTCTTATGTCTTGTGCACTGGCAGGTGAGTTCTTTACCACTAGCACCACCTGGGAAGCCCATTACTATCATTAGGAGGCAAAAAATGCCAGGTTTCCTGTCTCCAGCACCCTCTCACTGTGATTAGGGAAGGGTGCATTTAGTCAGCCCTGTGGTGGCTGGTGCTCTCTGACGGCTCGTGCTTTGCTGGGCCCTCCTCACTGGGCTCCAGGGCTTACTCCTTGGACCATTTGTTTCTTCCCACTCTCCATTGCCTCCCTTCTGTCTCGTCCGCACTGGTGGATATCAACACCATCTCCAGCCCAGGCTTCTCCCCACGACTGCAGACTCATGACTGCTGCCCGCACCTCTCCTCAGACAAGTTCAAGACAGAGCTCAATCCTCTCCCTGGGTCCTGCTCCGCCCCGTCCCCCCGGGGAGTGGCGGCCCCACCCTGCTTGTTGCGTGAGCCGTGTGTGTGCCGGGGAGGCTGTCCTGACTCCGCTTTCTTCTCTGTCCCACTGTGACTTGAGAGGCATGTGTGAAGATTTTATGAAGCTCCCCCAGGTCTCGAGCGATTCTGATTGAGCTGTTTTCAGAAGCGACCGAGCATTTGCATATTTTAGAGGCTCCCAGGTAGCTCTGGCTGCATCTTCATTCCTGCACTCCTCACAAGCTTTTGTCCAATGACTGTGAGACAGGCAACAAAGTGCAGCTCTGAAGAAGAGCACCTGTTATGATGTCCAGGCACATAACAGGTGCTCGTGTATGTTGAGGTGGAGGGAGCGACCCAGACCCCCTCCGCAGACAGAGAAGCAACAAGACAGCTGGATGACCCAGGAGCCAGGTTGAGTGGGTCCTCACACTCCCCACGCACCACAGCTCCTCTGTCGCCCCCCACCCCAGCTTTCTGGAGCTGGGCCGGCCGGATTGGGTAGGCGGGGTGACTTGGTTTTTGCCACTGTGACCGATGTTGCATCTGTCTGTTCAGCCGAGAACTTTGAAGTTGACTTGGATGCCGGACAACAAAGGGCACCTCCGTCCTTGGATGGGTTCTTTTCATCCTCCTGGGCTCTTTACCCTGCATATCAAATGAAATTCTCTGCTTTGTACCCTGGGATGGACTGCACGTCTCTTATGTCTTGTGCACTGGCAGGTGAGTTCTTTACCACTAGCACCACCTGGGAAGCCCATTACTATCATTAGGAGGCAAAAAATGCCAGGTTTCCTGTCTCCAGCACCCTCTCACTGTGATTAGGGAAGGGTGCATTTAGTCAGCCCTGTGGTGGCTGGTGCTCTCTGACGGCTCGTGCTTTGCTGGGCCCTCCTCACTGGGCTCCAGGGCTTACTCCTTGGACCATTTGTTTCTTCCCACTCTCCATTGCCTCCCTTCTGTCTCGTCCGCACTGGTGGATATCAACACCATCTCCAGCCCAGGCTTCTCCCCACGACTGCAGACTCATGACTGCTGCCCGCACCTCTCCTCAGACAAGTTCAAGACAGAGCTCAATCCTCTCCCTGGGTCCTGCTCCGCCCCGTCCCCCCGGGGAGTGGCGGCCCCACCCTGCTTGTTGCGTGAGCCGTGTGTGTGCCGGGGAGGCTGTCCTGACTCCGCTTTCTTCTCTGTCCCACTGTGACTTGAGAGGCATGTGTGAAGATTTTATGAAGCTCCCCCAGGTCTCGAGCGATTCTGATTGAGCTGTTTTCAGAAGCGACCGAGCATTTGCATATTTTAGAGGCTCCCAGGTAGCTCTGGCTGCATCTTCATTCCTGCACTCCTCACAAGCTTTTGTCCAATGACTGTGAGACAGGCAACAAAGTGCAGCTCTGAAGAAGAGCACCTGTTATGATGTCCAGGCACATAACAGGTGCTCGTGTATGTTGAGGTGGAGGGAGCGACCCAGACCCCCTCCGCAGACAGAGAAGCAACAAGACAGCTGGATGACCCAGGAGCCAGGTTGAGTGGGTCCTCACACTCCCCACGCACCACAGCTCCTCTGTCGCCCCCCACCCCAGCTTTCTGGAGCTGGGCCGGCCGGATTGGGTAGGCGGGGTGACTTGGTTTTTGCCACTGTGACCGATGTTGCATCTGTCTGTTCAGCCGAGAACTTTGAAGTTGACTTGGATGCCGGACAACAAAGGGCACCTCCGTCCTGGATGCAAATGATGGCTTCTTTTCATCCTCCTGGGCTCTTTACTGCTCTGCTTTTGTTCCTGTCATTTAGATCAGAGAATGAAACTTCTTCAAATGCTATAAATTCAAGACATAGGCAATTAAGGGGCCTCTCTGATGTTCAAGCTCCTCTTCAGTCTCTTTGGAAAGTAATTTCATGTGTAGAAAGACAGATGCCGCCTGCAAAGACAGCACTGCTTGTATGTCAGTATCCAGTAAATATTTACTAAGCACCAGTTACTATGTGCTAGGATTTGTGGTGGGGTTGGGGTGCTGGGCATTCCATGTGGGCAAAGACCAACCTGGTCTCTGTTTTCTCAGGACTTGTGGTCCTGACTGCCTCTCTAGGCCTGTTACACCCCAGAGTACAGGGGGCTGAAGGAGCTTACAGGTTTTCATATGAAGTTTTCTGAAACCCAGGCAAAGATCCCAGTCGCTTAACCTCGTTTTGACCTGAGTAGCTTCGCTTTGCACCATGTTATATATTCCACTTCCCTACAACATTTTGTTTGAAGGAAGTCCATAACTTACAAAAAAATAAAACAGGACTTCTCTGGCAGCCCAGTAGTTAGGAACCCTGCCTTCCACTGCAGGCGGCATAGATGTGATCCCTGGTTGGGGACCTGAAATCCTATGGGACTAAAAAAAAAAATTATCTAAAATGAGATGGACTGTCTGTCAGTGGGCATGAAGGCTCAGTGGACTCTCAGCCTTGGGGAGACCCTTCCTACTGGGGATGTGTGGGGCTCAGTGTCAACAGCAATCCTGATAACCAGCTTCTCCCTCATCTGTGGGGAGCAGAGGGGAAGGGCCACGTCAAAATCTGAAGCTGGCTGGTTGGTCAGCACACCATTTACATCCCATTAATTCTTCTCATTTCTCATTTGCATCAAGACTGAAAAAAACTTAAAAAAATAGCAATATGCATTCATGCAAATGTTTTGAAAGCAGTTAACACTTGCTGGGAATGGTGAAAGCTTGGGTACTCCATGAGCCAGCCGGTCCCCTCCCAGACACAGACCGTGGGGAATCTGAAGTCACAGCCTCCATGGTAGCATTGCTAATAGCCGCCCTGGATGCTGGAAACCCCAATGTCCATCCACAGAATGAGCAAACAAATGGTGAGAGAGAGAGAGCGAGAGAGAGCGCCTTGCAATGGAATACTGTACAGCAGCGAATAGGAGTGGATTTCAGGTATTCACGACATGAATGCTGAACCTCACCGGGGATATTGATGAGACTGAAAAGAGACCAGAGAGAGAAAGAACACCTACAAGAGGATTCAACTTATAGATTAAAAAAAAAAGCATACACACCTCGATTGTATATCTAGGGGAAGCACCATAGGCAGTAGAATTACAAAAAGAACAAGAAACAGAAAATTTAACAAGTCAGGCAGTTCAGAGAAAGGAGGTGACTCTGATGGAGGAGAGGCCCCTGCGAGCTCTGGGCCTTCCAGCTGGATTTTATTATTATTATTTTTAAAAATTTTTATTTATTTATTTTTTTATTTTTTTGGGGGGGGTGGGGTGGGGAGGGAGGGGAGCAGGCGGGCCACTTCTATTGGTCTTCCATTTCTCTATTTTCATCTGTCTTTGTTCTTTGGCTCCTGTGGGCCTCCCATCGCGGTGGCATCTGTCGTCACAGAGCGCTGGCTCTGGGCGCATGCGCTCCAGAGCTCTGGCTCCGTGATTGGACACATCGGTCCAGTCGCTCCGCGGCACGTGGGATCTTCCCAGGCCAGGGATCGAACCAGTGCCCCTTGCACTGCAGGGCGGTGTCCTTACCCACTGGACCACTAGGGAAGCCCCCAGCTGGATTTTAATCTTGACCTGGGTGGGGTCACATGCAGCTCACTAAACAATTATTTTTTACTCTATGAACATATTTACATGTACCCTCTTCTGTATATACAATATATTCCATAATAAAGGTATGAGAAAGAAGCAATAGAAGTTTGTGGTAAATAAGACTTCCAAAAAACTGGAAGGGCATAAAGTTACCTGTGGAGAGTAAAAACTCTTCACCTTTCTACTATCCCCTTTCCCCACTATTCTCAGTTCCTGGAACTAAATGTAGTGCACACCACTGTGGGCTGACTGGCACCCATCCTGAACTGACCTGTCTGCATTTTGCATTGATACATGCATGCACAGCCTTTTTGACAAGTTCACTTGTTTTCCTGAATGAATCATTGCTGACATCTTGTGAGCTTTGATTTCACAAATCAAAGAATTAAAAATACAGAATGGAGAAAGTCCTGGAGACTCCTGCGTGGTAAGCCTTGCATGACCTCATGCTTTAAGTGACCACTGGGAATTTCACTGTGAGGAGGACCGCCACTTACTCTCACACGCCCCGGCGCGCACTCAGGAGGCTTCCAGATTTTTCCTATTGCAATTTTAAACTCACACAAGTGAGTTGACACACAAATGTCCTAACTAATTTCCAAAAGATCCTTAAGTATTTATCTCGTTGGGGAGTTGGCAAACACCTGGGGTTACAGAAGGTACTCAGTCTCTCCATGCCACCATTTAAAAGGGTTAGTTCTCTGTTCTCTTCAGAGGAATTAGGGCGGCAAAATCTGGAACTTCAAAAAGAAGACCCAGAGGGTCAGCCATGTAAAAGCAGTTTGGGCCACCGGTGAAAAAAGAGTGGACTAGAACCTTCCCAGATTTCCTAGAAAAGGGACGGCTCTCTCATGTGTGTGTGTTTGTGTATGAATATTTATGTGTGTGTATGTCTGTGTGTGAGTGTGTATAAATGTGTGAGTGTGCTTTTGCAGAAAGACATCTTCTACAACAAGACAATAGTCAATATAAATCCAATTGGATGTAATGACTGAATTTCTTTCTCCCCTCTCACATGGTGACAGTGATTTCTCAGATGCCTTTTAGTTACAGACAAGTTTCTGAAGAAAATAATTAGGTTTGGGGCTTTGCAGCCTGTCCTATTGGACTATTGATTATCCACTAAAATCTCCTGCCCTGTGGACGTCCGGGTGTGAGGTCAGCATAGCAAGCAGGCGGAGACAGTTGTGGGCAGGGGGTGAGGTGTTGGGGGCGGGAGCCTTTACAGAGCTGCACCCCAAGTCCCTCCCAGCATCCTTAGCGACTGAGGGCTGCCTGGGGGCACCCACCTGTCAGCCCTTCCCATGCTGCACATCTGCTGCCCCCAAACCACAAAGGCCCAGGAAGCAGAGTTCAGCTCTCATGGCCCTGGCCCCATACCTGTGTGACCTCAGGCAAGACTGTCTATTTCTGAGTCTGCTTTCCCTTGTGGAAAGGTAGCCATTAGACTCAATCACCTCTGAGACCCCTTCTAGCACGGATGCTCTAGCCCCGCCCTATCCAGGAGAAATTTAATGTGAGCCACAAACACCAGCCACATGAGTCATTTCATTTTTAGCAGCCATGCTTTTAAAAAGTAAAAAGCAGTAGGTGACATGAGTTTGAAGAATACATTTTATTTAAGCCAATTCTAAGTATCTAAGAAAGATCTTAGTATGTTAAAACCTGAGATATTAAGATTGTATCTAAGTATCTATTATTGTTTCAGCGTGTAATACTACTAAACATTAATGAAATTCTTTACTTTTTTTTTCATAGTAAGTTTGAAATTCAGTGTGCATTTTATTTTTACAGGACATCTCAGTTTGGCCTCTGGCATTCTGAGTGCCCCGGGGCCACAGGTGGTGAAAGGCTCTTGGACGAGCAGCTCAGGTCCTGAGTTGACCCACAGGCTGAGATGGCTCTAGCCCCAGGCTGCTGCCTGGGGTCCGACGCTGGTCCCAGGATTTACTCTCTACAGGGCACTGTGTAAGCGGCTCTCTGGGAGACAGAGGAGAAAGGAATCCCTTTGCCATCAAAGAGCTTGTAATACAGTCGGAAAAGAGAAACAGAATGAGCCCAGGGGAACCTATGGGAGACCAGTGCTGGCTGGCAAAATGTTAGGGGAAACAGGCTATTATGTGCTTCATGTGCTCTTGAAAGCAGAGCCCCAGGGCAGGTGGGAATCATTCCAGGCTTGAGTTCACGTGGACAGAGGACTTGAGTTGGGCCCCTGGACTAGGAAAATGATGCAAAAACTCAGCGATGAGAAGCATATGAATAATATCTGTTGCTGGGGCATTAAGGGGACCAGTATGATTAGAGCTGAGGGTCGGAACCGGGGGGTGCATCGTGGACAACCCCCAGAGTAGAAGTGTTTAGACGGGAGTGTTAGGGAGCTACCTTCAGCTCCTGAGCTGGGGAGGGGCTTGTTGGAAGCGGTGGTTCAGTGAGATTCGCTGAGTCGCTGATGCACTTGAGGAGGCAGCTGGTGCCAGGGCGAGGGGGCTGCTGGAGAAGGAAATGGTGACCTGGGTTGAGGGAGAGGGCCATTCTACGGAATGCGTATGCAGGTCCTGAATCACCTCTGAGACCCCTTCTAGCACGGATGCTCTAGCCGCCCTATCCAGGAGAAATTTAATGTGAGCCACAAACACCAGCCACATGAGTCATTTCATTTTTAGCAGCCATGCTTTTAAAAAGTAAAAAGCAGTAGGTGACATGAGTTTGAAGAATACATTTTATTTAAGCCAATTCTAAGTATCTAAGAAAGATCTTAGTATGTTAAAACCTGAGATATTAAGATTGTATCTAAGTATCTATTATTGTTTCAGCGTGTAATACTACTAAACATTAATGAAATTCTTTACTTTTTTTTTCATAGTAAGTTTGAAATTCAGTGTGCATTTTATTTTTACAGGACATCTCAGTTTGGCCTCTGGCATTCTGAGTGCCCCGGGGCCACAGGTGGTGAAAGGCTCTTGGACGAGCAGCTCAGGTCCTGAGTTGACCCACAGGCTGAGATGGCTCTAGCCCCAGGCTGCTGCCTGGGGTCCGACGCTGGTCCCAGGATTTACTCTCTACAGGGCACTGTGTAAGCGGCTCTCTGGGAGACAGAGGAGAAAGGAATCCCTTTGCCATCAAAGAGCTTGTAATACAGTCGGAAAAGAGAAACAGAATGAGCCCAGGGGAACCTATGGGAGACCAGTGCTGGCTGGCAAAATGTTAGGGGAAACAGGCTATTATGTGCTTCATGTGCTCTTGAAAGCAGAGCCCCAGGGCAGGTGGGAATCATTCCAGGCTTGAGTTCACGTGGACAGAGGACTTGAGTTGGGCCCCTGGACTAGGAAAATGATGCAAAAACTCAGCGATGAGAAGCATATGAATAATATCTGTTGCTGGGGCATTAAGGGGACCAGTATGATTAGAGCTGAGGGTCGGAACCGGGGGGTGCATCGTGGACAACCCCCAGAGTAGAAGTGTTTAGACGGGAGTGTTAGGGAGCTACCTTCAGCTCCTGAGCTGGGGAGGGGCTTGTTGGAAGCGGTGGTTCAGTGAGATTCGCTGAGTCGCTGATGCACTTGAGGAGGCAGCTGGTGCCAGGGCGAGGGGGCTGCTGGAGAAGGAAATGGTGACCTGGGTTGAGGAGAAGAGGAGCCATTCTACGGAATGAGCGTATGCAGGTCCTGTGGCCATGGGTCTTCAGCTTTGATGGTAAAAACCTGACGATATCTAGGCATTTGGCTTCCTGCTGGGCTCCCCTTCCCAAGGACAGGAAGGTCATTCTACATGATAGGTCTGCTTAAGCAAAGCCTCAGAGTCAGGAAGGAACAGAGATTGGGGGGCTGGAGGCAGGTTGGCTGCAGCCAACGGCTGGGGAGAGAAGGAGCATGAAGGACCCAGTTATTTGAGGCTTTAACAAGTAGAGACAACAATTCCTCATGGCATCATAACTTGAGTGGGGTTCTTGGTGAGTTGGTGGAATCATAGGAAAGAGGTTTTCCAAACCAAACCATGTAGGATGGGGTCAGGGGCATGGATAAGTAGAAGACAGGTAGAGGATGTCCCTGTTTCAATGGCCCATGAGCTGGACTGGCCATAGCAGTCTGCAATTTCTAGACAACCCTGTGAGAACAGAGGTCAATTCCGAGAGTTACCCTCAGAGGGCGCTCGCTGCCTAAGTCAACCACTGGATTTATGGATACTCGCTGCGCACCAGGCGGCAGGAGGCTCGGAGGGGATGATGTGGGGAACAAGGCACCAGCAGCCCTGCCCTGGCCTCAACTTGCACGAGGGAGGGATGGAGAAGTCAGGCATTAATCACACTCTCACAGTCAGAGATTAGAAGGAGAAATAGCAGGAATGAAGGGATCCATCAATATAGCATAGGCAGCAAATGCACAGGTGTCAGGAGGGCGTCTGTGAGACGAAACACTTTCCGTCCACTTACTTTCAGCCCGCCTGTGTCTTGACCGGAGCCATAAAGGCTAAGGGAGGCCTAAGTTAAAAGGACATTCAAGACCACAGAGGTGGCCCAAGCAAAGGCTCTGGGGTGAGAAGGAGCACAAGATGTAGGAACAGATAGAAGACTAGGAATAAGCAAAGAGGCAGAGAAGAGCTTCAGAGGCAGAAAGAACAGAGAGTGCCAAGGCCCTGAGGCAGAGAGCCTCACTGCAAGGAGTCCTCCGTGGCTGCAGGGGGAAGGCGGGGGCCAAGCGGCATAAGAAGTGTGCAGGCTGCATGACCCAGGCCGGGCAGCGCCTCTGGCCAGGACTCCTCCAGCTTGCAAGGCTGGGGCCCCCGTGATGCACACAGATACCTGAAGCCATGTGAGATCCCAGAGGGTTACAGGGAATCTGATCTTAGGTCAGAGGCAAGAACAGTGTGGTCAATGAAGATAGCAGCGTGGTAGAGGCTGGACCAGGCACTTCCTGTTGGGCCCCATTGAAGATGTTTGACATTATCCCAAGTGCAAGGCCACAGAAGGTTCTGACAGGGAGTAGTGTGACCTCACTGGTGCTTGGAGCTCTCTAGAGCTGGTGAGGGGAGTGGACTGTGGGAGGCCTGGCTGACCGTCGGAGGAGCCACTGGAGACGACTGCAGAAGTCCAGGTGAGAGTGGAGAATCAAGGCATAAAGCCGACGAAATGCTGCCCTTCACAACTGCCTGGCTCGTCTGCAGCCCCTAATTACAGCAAATGTCCTCAGACAGGTTAGTGATTCTATTAAAGTGGCCCAACCTGGAGACCCACATTTTATAGATAATGCTGCATGAAGCCAGTTAATTGAGTGATTGAATTATTAAGTTAGAGCCTCTATGACTTAATTTCATTGGCCATCAGCAAGGCCTCCTTCAAGCAAATTGACATTTGCTTTGCCATTCTGTCTCAAAACCAGAACAGTAGATTTGGTTAAATTTTATGCAGAAAATGTGCTTTTGCAGTACACAGAAGAACTCTGAAAAGAAACCAAAATGCATTTTGTTTCCTACTTGTATTCTTATTCTTTGACTATGTGTTCAACAACAGAGCTGGCTTCAAGAAGGAAAAAATAAGTAAATAAATACTCTGATATGAGATAGATCTTAGACGAGACTATGAGCACCTGAAAAGAATGTGAAGTCTGCTATTTGTTCAGGGTAAATAAATATCAACTAAACTAAGGCAACCGATGGCATAGTTTTGATCTTCTATGTCTGCTGATTTTTTTGATCTAGGTGTTAGATTCCCTAGTTTGGATTGTGAAATGGTCTTTTTGTCTTTTTCTGTCTGGTTTTGTTTCTTACATTCTGAAGTTCTGTTTGAGTGTATACACATTATGATTCTTCCGTCTTCTATTGAATTGATTGCTTTTACCATTATGTTAATGTAGTCATTTCAGCACTCCTGCTTTCAGTTTGCATAATGTATTTTTTTTCATTCATTTACTTTCAATCTACCTGTGTCTTGTCCATATTTAAATAGTCTCCTATAGACATCACAGAGGTGAGCCTATTTTTTAAAACACCTATTCTGACAATTTCCGTCTTTTAATTGTGTCCTCATATACAATGTAATCATTAATATAGGTGAATTACTCTATCATTGTGTAAAAAAAATTATTTGTTTTTGGCCATGCTTGGTCTTTGTTGCTGCACGGGCTTTTCTCTTATTGTGGTGTGTGGGCTTCTCATGGTGGTGGCTTCTCTTGTTGTGTAGCAAAGGCTCTAGAGCACACAGGCTTCAGTAGTTGCGGCATGTGGGCTCAGTAGTTGCGGCTCCTAGCTCTAGAGCACAGGCTCAATAGTTGTAGCGCACAGGCTTAGACTTAGTTGCTCCATGGCATATAGGTTCTTCCCAGATCAGGGATCAAAACTGTTTCCTGGATTGGCAGGTGGATTCTTGACCACTGACCCACCAGGGAAGCTCTCAATGTTATCATTTTATTTTTTTGTTTTCTACTTGACTCCTCTGGGTTTTTCTGTTTGTTTGCCTGGCTCGTAATTGGACACATCGGTCCAGCTACTCTGCAGCATATGGAATCTTCCCAGGCCAGGGATCGAACCGGCGCCCCTTGCACTGCAAGGCAGTGTCTTTACCCACTGGACCACCAGGGAAACCCTTTTACAAGTTTTTGAATAGAGAATTCCATTTAATTTTCCTAGTAGCTATTCATTCTCCTTTTTATTACTTTTACAATGGTTTCCCTAGAGATTACAATATACATTCTTGACTTTTTACAGTCCATTTACAATGAATAATATACTACTTCACATAAAATACAGATATCTGGGTGCTTTATAGCCCATAACCACCCTCATCCTTTAACTTATAACTGTTAAAAGTAAAACATCTGCTAGTCATCAATTGTTATACTTTTAAACATTTAAAGGTTTGTAAAGAAAACAAGAGGGAAAACACAGGGCTTCCCCTGGTGGTCCAGTGGGTAAGGACACCACCTTGCAGTGCAAGGGGCGCCGGTTTGATCCCTGGCCTGGGAAGATCCCACGTGCCGCAGAGCAGCTGGATTTATGTGTCCATTTACTGAGCGGAGCTCTGGGGCGCATGTGCCCAGAGCCAGCGCTCTGTGACGACAGAGGCCACTGCGATGGGAGGCCCACAGGAGCCACAGAACAAAGACGGATGAAAATAGAGAAATGAAAGACCAATAGAAGTGGCCTGCTCGTCCCCCTCCCTTCCCACCCCATCCCCCAAAAGATAAATAAATAAAAAATTAAAATGTTAAAAAAAAAAGTACACTGTAGTTTTTTTTTAAAAAAGAGGGAAAACATAAAATGGAACAAAATGAGACAAAAATACCACCTGTATTTTTTGCATGTAGCCAGAGAGCTTACTCTTTCTGATGTTCTCCATTCTTTCCCGGACTTGGGTTTACATCTGTTTCCATTTCCCATCAGGCTGGGTTAAGACAGAGAACAGCCCTGCCTGCCCTGGAAGATAAAACCCACCGGCAGCCTATGCTCCTCAAACAGCCAACTTTGTACTGAAAGGCTTTGCCTTCTCTGGGCATCCCCTTGAGGGCAACTACATGTGCAGGGAGCTGAGTTGATCATCCATCTCATCTCTGAGCATACTACCGTCACAGGTCCTGGCAAGGTCCTTTCTTGGTTAATAAACTGGAAATATCCAGTTTTTTTTTCTTCCACTTGATCCCAGATGCTCACTCCTGGGCCCCTCCTCTATGAAGGCTTCCGCTCAGATGGGCTTGATACAGACATTTGAATAGAGATGAAGCCTCCAAAGTAAGAGGTGCTCTGTTTGCTTTTACTGAGTCACCGTGGAATCTTGCCTCATAACACACTCTCCTTCTGCCTATATATCTAAGACATGGTGAAATTTGTGCACAGACACGTGGGTAATCCTACATACATGGCACTCCACTGTAAGTGTCCTCCACATTGCAATTATTTATTCCCCAGTGATGGAGACCGAGGTGGCCTCCAGCTGCCTGCTGCTGCCAAAAGCGCCGTAATGACTTCCCCTAGTTCTTCTCCTCTAGAGATTTCCCTAGATGTAGACTGGATCAGAGGGTGCATGCTGACTTACTTCTACCAAGTTCTCTGGAAAGGCTGCAACCATCCCGCACCACCCCCCAAAGGGAAAAGGGGCCCCATTTCCTTACGTCTTCACCAACAAATGGCACTTAACCACCTTCCTAGTTGTTGCCTGCCTGCTGGGTGTAGGGCTGCATCGCCCGCTCATTTTGACTGCCTCTTCATGAGCGTGGGAGCCACTGGGGCTTCCTTCTCTATGAACAGTCTGCTCCACCCTGTGCCTGGCTCTCCACTGGGGACCGCACTCCTTACTCTGCCCATGTGTTAACCAGTGTAGCGAGTTTTGCTGGCCCACAAACCATTCTGTCTCTTCAGGATGCCTTTGTTGATTTCTTCCCTGACCCATTGTTTGCGTTTCACAGCATAATGCCCAGGTCATCAGTCTGTTTTCCTTTTTTCCAAGGTCTCTGGCTGGGGGAGCACCTGAGGCTTTTCTCATGGACCACTTACACCTTCCACACAACAGCCCTTTCACTTTCCTGAGGCCACGGAGAGTGGAGCATCTGCCTTGTGGTGGGCATACTGGGTTTACATCTGTTTCCATTTCCCATCAGGCTGGGTTAAGACAGAGAACAGCCCTGCCTGCCCTGGAAGATAAAACCCACCGGCAGCCTATGCTCCTCAAACAGCCAACTTTGTACTGAAAGGCTTTGCCTTCTCTGGGCATCCTTGAGGGCAACTACATGTGCAGGGAGCTGAGTTGATCATCCATCTCATCTCTGAGCATACTACCGTCACAGGTCCTGGCAAGGTCCTTTCTTGGTTAATAAACTGGAAATATCCAGTTTTTTTTTCTTCCACTTGATCCCAGATGCTCACTCCTGGGCCCCTCCTCTATGAAGGCTTCCGCTCAGATGGGCTTGATACAGACATTTGAATAGAGATGAAGCCTCCAAAGTAAGAGGTGCTCTGTTTGCTTTTACTGAGTCACCGTGGAATCTTGCCTCATAACACACTCTCCTTCTGCCTATATATCTAAGACATGGTGAAATTTGTGCACAGACACGTGGGTAATCCTACATACATGGCACTCCACTGTAAGTGTCCTCCACATTGCAATTATTTATTCCCCAGTGATGGAGACCGAGGTGGCCTCCAGCTGCCTGCTGCTGCCAAAAGCGCCGTAATGACTTCCCCTAGTTCTTCTCCTCTAGAGATTTCCCTAGATGTAGACTGGATCAGAGGGTGCATGCTGACTTACTTCTACCAAGTTCTCTGGAAAGGCTGCAACCATCCCGCACCACCCCCAAGGAAAGGGTCCCCATTTCCTTACGTCTTCACCAACAAATGGCACTTAACCACCTTCCTAGTTGTTGCCTGCCTGATGGGTGTAGGGCTGCATCTCCCTCTCATTTTAACTGCCTCTTCATGAGCTTGGGAGCCACTGGGGCTTCCTTCTCTATGAACAGTCTGCTCCACCCTGTGCCTGGCTCTCCACTGGGGACCGCACTCCTTACTCTGCCCATGTGTTAACCAGTGTAGCGAGTTTTGCTGGCCCACAAACCATTCTGTCTCTTCAGGATGCCTTTGTTGATTTCTTCCCTGACCCATTGTTTGCGTTTCACAGCATAATGCCCAGGTCATCAGTCTGTTTTCCTTTTTTCCAAGGTCTCTGGCTGGGGGAGCACCTGAGGCTTTTCTCATGGACCACTTACACCTTCCACACAACAGCCCTTTCACTTTCCTGAGGCCACGGAGAGTGGAGCATCTGCCTTGTGGTGGGCATTATGCCAGGATTACCTCCCTTAATCCCAAAACAGCTGTTAGGGGGCTCCTAGTATGCCTGAGTGACAGATGAGAAACTGAGGCACCTAAAAGTTTAGTGACTGCCTAAATTCACAGAATTGTAAAAGTGACCCAGTCAGATGTTGTTCATACCTTAAACGCTTGTTAGTTTATCTCCCATAGTGCCTATTTCAAATAACTGCTATGTTCCAGAAAGCTCTATCCTTTATCTTTCCCAAATATTGAAACTTAGTGGAAAAAAAGTCTACCCCGGCTGTACCTTTGTACCTTCCAAGTCCCTAGTGTTTGAAAAGGGTGGGAGAGTGGAGGCAGGGGTTGCATGGCTGAGCTCATCAGTCTGACTTCCCAGAAGAGCAAATACTTGGTTGGCCAAAAAGTTCATTTGAGTTTTTCCGTACTATCCTATAGAAAATCCCAAATGAACTTTTTGGTTAACTCAGTAAATGTTGTGTTCACTAGGGGGTTTCCTCAAAGCCTGATCCTGGAGGAGTGGCCCCTGGTTGGGGAGAGAGACAAGAAGGGAACCTTGGCCTTCCAGCAAAGGTGCTTTTCTTCCAGGTTTCTATGGTTCTGCTTCAGAAAGGAACCGACCGGGCTTCCCTGGTGGTCCAGTGGGTAAGGACACTGCCTTGCAGTGCAAGGGGCACCGGTTCAATCCCTGGCCTGCGAAGATCCCACGTGCCGTGGAGCGGCTGGACAGATGTGTCCAATCACTGAGCCGGAGCTCTGGAGCGCATGCGCCCAGAGCCGGTGCTCTGCGACAACAGAGGCCACCGCGATGGGAGGCCCACACGGGCCAAAGGACAAAGATGGATGAAAACAGACAAATGAAAGACCTAGAGAAGTGGCCCATCTGCCTCCTCTCTTCCCACCAGCACCCCCCCCCACCCCACCAAAAGGAACCGACCTACTCAGAGCATACGCTTGCAGGTATTTATGGAGCTTCAGCTGTGTTCTGCAACCTTCTGCCCTGATAGCTGGGGAGACAGGGGTAACTGGTCACACTTCTGGGAGTACTGCTCCTCATGAAGATACTCTGGAGGAAGTGCAGTTCCAGGAGGATTTATAAGCTTTTTTGCCAGGATTACCTCCCTTAATCCCAAAACAGCTGTTAGGGGGCTCCTAGTATGCCTGAGTGACAGATGAGAAACTGAGGCACCTAAAAGTTTAGTGACTGCCTAAATTCACAGAATTGTAAAAGTGACCCAGTCAGATGTTGTTCATACCTTAAACGCTTGTTAGTTTATCTCCCATAGTGCCTATTTCAAATAACTGCTATGTTCCAGAAAGCTCTATCCTTTATCTTTCCCAAATATTGAAACTTAGTGGAAAAAAAGTCTACCCCGGCTGTACCTTTGTACCTTCCAAGTCCCTAGTGTTTGAAAAGGGTGGGAGAGTGGAGGCAGGGGTTGCATGGCTGAGCTCATCAGTCTGACTTCCCAGAAGAGCAAATACTTGGTTGGCCAAAAAGTTCATTTGAGTTTTTCCGTACTATCCTATAGAAAATCCCAAATGAACTTTTTGGTTAACTAAAGTAAATGTTGTGTTCACTAGGGGGTTTCCTCAAAGCCTGATCCTGGAGGAGTGGCCCCTGGTTGGGGAGAGAGACAAGAAGGGAACCTTGGCCTTCCAGCAAAGGTGCTTTTCTTCCAGGTTTCTATGGTTCTGCTTCAGAAAGGAACCGACCGGGCTTCCCTGGTGGTCCAGTGGGTAAGGACACTGCCTTGCAGTGCAAGGGGCACCGGTTCAATCCCTGGCCTGCGAAGATCCCACGTGCCGTGGAGCGGCTGGACAGATGTGTCCAATCACTGAGCCGGAGCTCTGGAGCGCATGCGCCCAGAGCCGGTGCTCTGCGACAACAGAGGCCACCGCGATGGGAGGCCCACACGGGCCAAAGAACAAAGATGGATGAAAACAGACAAATGAAAGACCTAGAGAAGTGGCCCATCTGCCTCCTCTCTTCCCACCAGCACCCCCCCCCACCCCACCAAAAGGAACCGACCTACTCAGAGCATACGCTTGCAGGTATTTATGGAGCTTCAGCTGTGTTCTGCAACCTTCTGCCCTGATAGCTGGGGAGACAGGGGTAACTGGTCACACTTCTGGGAGTACTGCTCCTCATGAAGATACTCTGGAGGAAGTGCAGTTCCAGGAGGATTTATAAGAAAAGGGGACCTGTCTAATACTCGGAGCAGGGATGTCCACGAAAGGATGCCTCTCCACTGGGATTTAAAAGAGAGTTGGAATGATTTGATACCTAAAGATGAATATACGTGATATACATGCAAACTATTTAAACTTCTGATGTTGTTGAGTTGCTCAGACGCATCTGACTCTGTGACCCCATGGAGTGTGTCTTGCCAGACTTCCCTGTCGTTCACTATCTCCCGGAGTGCTGCAGCTCGTCAGCCGGCTGCATAGACAAGAGCGGGTGTGATGAGACTTTAAGAAATATACATACACACATACATAGACAGAGAGACAGGATGGGCATGGGGGGCTCAAGACCTCTCGGGTCATTGCCCAGAACACATTCACCAGTCCACTTTTATTCAGTGCTGAAGCCTCCAGGTGCTTGCAGAGCATGATATTAGCACGGGCTGGGGACCAGTCACAGCCCTATTCAATAATCACCCTTTGTGACTCTAAATCTCTTGCATTGCATTGCAGCTGGGGGACAACCGTATCAGCAAGACGTGAAAGAGTCTGCACAGACCTGGTGTTCCAAAGTCCACAGCAGATCTCCCACCTGTTGCTGTTGAGTATGACCCCAACTAATGAGCTCCTGTGAATTGAATCAGCTTGTTTTTCTTTTAGTTTTTTCATTTCTGGGATCGTTTTCTCCTGGCTGCAAAAACCTTCACTAGTCTGTTTCCCCACACCGGAGTTTACTCAGACTCAATGTTTATTGAATCTATGATGCCATCCAACCATCTCATCCTCTGTCACTTTCTTCTCCGCTAGCCCTCAATCTTTCCCAGCATCAGAGTCTTTTCCAACGAGTAGGCTCATTGGAAATTTACGATAAAAGAATATTTTAGATGCCAACTGAGAAATATGTGAGGCATACCTATCTTTCTAAAAACACTTTTGGGGGTGTCAACAAAAAAATGATGGTGCTCTTACAGGCTACACTGCTCCAGAGGTGGCGGCAGAGATCAGGAGGCGGGAACACAGGGACTGGTATTTTTCCTAGCGCCATATTCCTCCACCTAGCTGGGCTGGAGTTGGTGTGGCTTCCTCTGTCCACCCTTGTGGTGTGGCTGCCAGAATGTGTCCGGCCCCCAGTGATGGGGCTTTGATCTCTTTGGACCATCAGTGTCTCTCCAGTACCAACCACAGTGCCTGGATGTAGTCCATGCTCAACAATGTTTGTTGGGTGGATGAATGAAGGACACTGGCTCTCACTTTGTACCAGGCACTGTGTTAAGGGATGCCTGTGGATCCCACATCAACTCTGCATTATATTCAGCTGGCATCCCCATTACAGAGATGGAGAGACTAAGGCCCAGAGAGGATACATAATGTGCTCAAGGTCACCAATCAAGGACGTAGTCAGCTGGGACCCAGGCATCCTGACAAGACCCTTAAGCGTGACACCCCTCTGCCCCAGGGAGCACAGCAGCAGGGCTCAGGTCTTTGTTTGGAAACTCCAGGCACCCCATGAGCGTGGGACCCTTCTCAGTCACCTAGTGACTCTAAAGGTGCTTGCAGAGCATGATATTAGCACGGTGGGGACCAGTCACAGCCCTTTTTTGCAATCTCTTGCATTGCATTGCAGCTGGGGGACAACCGTATCAGCAAGACGTGAAAGAGTCTGCACAGACCTGGTGTTCCAAAGTCCACAGCAGATCTCCCACCTGTTGCTGTTGAGTATGACCCCAACTAATGAGCTCCTGTGAATTGAATCAGCTTGTTTTTCTTTTAGTTTTTTCATTTCTGGGATCGTTTTCTCCTGGCTGCAAAAACCTTCACTAGTCTGTTTCCCCACACCGGAGTTTACTCAGACTCAATGTTTATTGAATCTATGATGCCATCCAACCATCTCATCCTCTGTCACTTTCTTCTCCGCTAGCCCTCAATCTTTCCCAGCATCAGAGTCTTTTCCAACGAGTAGGCTCATTGGAAATTTACGATAAAAGAATATTTTAGATGCCAACTGAGAAATATGTGAGGCATACCTATCTTTCTAAAAACACTTTTGGGGGTGTCAACAAAAAAATGATGGTGCTCTTACAGGCTACACTGCTCCAGAGGTGGCGGCAGAGATCAGGAGGCGGGAACACAGGGACTGGTATTTTTCCTAGCGCCATATTCCTCCACCTAGCTGGGCTGGAGTTGGTGTGGCTTCCTCTGTCCACCCTTGTGGTGTGGCTGCCAGAATGTGTCCGGCCCCCAGTGATGGGGCTTTGATCTCTTTGGACCATCAGTGTCTCTCCAGTACCAACCACAGTGCCTGGATGTAGTCCATGCTCAACAATGTTTGTTGGGTGGATGAATGAAGGACACTGGCTCTCACTTTGTACCAGGCACTGTGTTAAGGGATGCCTGTGGATCCCCACATCAACTCTGCATTATATTCAGCTGGCATCCCCATTACAGAGATGGAGAGACTAAGGCCCAGAGAGGATACATAATGTGCTCAAGGTCACCAATCAAGGACGTAGTCAGCTGGGACCCAGGCATCCTGACAAGACCCTTAAGCGTGACACCCCTCTGCCCCAGGGAGCACAGCAGCAGGGCTCAGGTCTTTGTTTGGAAACTCCAGGCACCCCATGAGCGTGGGACCCTTCTCAGTCACCTCAAACAGCTCCCTGCCACCTGCTCTCGCCTCTTAAGTGTCTTTCCTTCTCTCTCTGCTGTTTAATATTTAAGTTGTGCACATCCTGGGACATCCCGGAGTCCCCATGTTACTGACCTACTTACTTATCCAACCATTTTTTCTCACATCAGGGATGGCACAGGGGGTGTCTGGAAGGGAGGAAGGAGACGCAGCGAGTGGGGAGCCCCACACATCATCCCGCCGCTCTGAGCAGTCTCCAGCTGACAAGCAAACATGAATAAAACACGGCCAGACTCTCCTACTGCAGCTGCACCAGATAACACTGATTCTCAGTGGCTTTCCAAGAAGAGCTCCCGCTCCTCCTGCCCCCTAAAGGGTCTCTAACACTCAGGGGAAGGTCTGTTTCTCCTCTCTTTATAAAGTCGAGGGACTGGGAATTCAAAGTGGGCCTAGTGAAAATGACAGCTTCGGATCAGCCACAAGCCGGCATTTGGCCAGAATCTCCGGGAAGCCCTGAGAGGCGAGCACTAGGGCACAGGGGGCCTGCGCAGCTGCCCCGGGGTCCTTTTATTAAGGCGCCAGACAATCACCTAGTCTCCAGCGTCCCCTGCTCAGGGCGAGATAGCCCTCCCTTTCTGAGGCCTGCACTCAAGGGCCTGGGGCCCGCACACCCCCACTCTGGTGGGGTGACACTGAGATGTCCCACTGAGGGTGCTTCCACATCCCCATCTGGAGGGTACCTGAGAACCCTTGCTCAGAGAGCCCAAGTGGCACCCTGCACTATGATCCCGAGGTGGGAGAGGGGGAGGGGGAGGGGTGCAGGGTGACTTCTCCAGGAAAAGAGATCTGTCCGGCCTTCCCAACCTAAGCACTTCTGTCCTGAGCACACTCACTCAGGAGGCTTCATGTCCTCCCGGCCAATTTCAGGAACAGGGAGGCTCAACGAGAGCTTTAGCTCCTGACTGGGGCCAGGTGAGAGCACTAATCCCTGACTCCTCCTCTTGGCCCCTGACCCCGAGGCCCTTGGCCCCTCGCCCTGGGGCTCCTGACCGTCTTCCTCAGAGTCCTAGGACGCATGACCAAAGCGCACCGACTCCGGCGAGGTTCTGCTTAGGGTCTGGGCGCAAAGCCGGGTCCGGGGCGGGGACAGGAAAGCGGCGGCTGCTTCCCCGGGCGCCCCCGCCCCAAGTCCCCCGCCCCCGCTCCGCGCTGACCGTGACGTCAGAGGCGGACCCGGTAAACTGAGCTGCAGCGGCTGGGCGCTGGGGCGGAGACTGCGACCCGGGACCAGCCGGCCAGACGGAGCCCACGGCGGCCAGCGCAGGCAGCTGCAGACCACCCGAGGTAACGCCGATCTCCCAGCCGGCCCGCGCGGCTTGGTGCTGGGGACGGATCGCCGCCCGGACGCGCGGCAGAGCGGGCCGGGCGGAGGGCAGGGGACGCCCCCCGAGGCGCCGCGCGGGGCTCCGGCGCGTCCCAGGGAAAGCACGGCGCGCGGGCGGCCAGCGGCCCTTTCCGAGCGCGTAGGGGGTGAGTGGGCGCGGGCGGCAGAGAGCGGGCAGTGGCGGAGGGTCGGGCCCCGACGGCGCTCGCGGGCGTGATTAACACTGGGCGCAAGTGCCGGTGAGAACGCGTTCGCCGCAGGTAAGCCGAGGGTGTCACGCCCGGGGCCGTCCGGATGCGCGCCGCTCTCCCAGCGCCCCTTCGGTGGCCGGGCAGCGCGAGGCGACGTCCAAGTCCTGGGGTTGCGGGAGTCCGCGGCCCCGCAGCGCCTGACCGCGCGCCGCGCCCGCAGCCGATCCGGAGCCATGGCCCTGAGCGAGCTGGCTCTGGTCCGCTGGCTCCGCCTAGGCCCAAGTGGCACCCTGCACTATGATCCCGAGGTGGGAGAGGGGAGGGAGGGTGCAGGGTGACTTCTCCAGGAAAAGAGATCTGTCCGGCCTTCCCAACCTAAGCACTTCTGTCCTGAGCACACTCACTCAGGAGGCTTCATGTCCTCCCGGCCAATTTCAGGAACAGGGAGGCTCAACGAGAGCTTTAGCTCCTGACTGGGGCCAGGTGAGAGCACTAATCCCTGACTCCTCCTCTTGGCCCCTGACCCCGAGGCCCTTGGCCCCTCGCCCTGGGGCTCCTGACCGTCTTCCTCAGAGTCCTAGGACGCATGACCAAAGCGCACCGACTCCGGCGAGGTTCTGCTTAGGGTCTGGGCGCAAAGCCGGGTCCGGGGCGGGGACAGGAAAGCGGCGGCTGCTTCCCCGGGCGCCCCCGCCCCAAGTCCCCCGCCCCCGCTCCGCGCTGACCGTGACGTCAGAGGCGGACCCGGTAAACTGAGCTGCAGCGGCTGGGCGCTGGGGCGGAGACTGCGACCCGGGACCAGCCGGCCAGACGGAGCCCACGGCGGCCAGCGCAGGCAGCTGCAGACCACCCGAGGTAACGCCGATCTCCCAGCCGGCCCGCGCGGCTTGGTGCTGGGGACGGATCGCCGCCCGGACGCGCGGCAGAGCGGGCCGGGCGGAGGGCAGGGGACGCCCCCCGAGGCGCCGCGCGGGGCTCCGGCGCGTCCCAGGGAAAGCACGGCGCGCGGGCGGCCAGCGGCCCTTTCCGAGCGCGTAGGGGGTGAGTGGGCGCGGGCGGCAGAGAGCGGGCAGTGGCGGAGGGTCGGGCCCCGACGGCGCTCGCGGGCGTGATTAACACTGGGCGCAAGTGCCGGTGAGAACGCGTTCGCCGCAGGTAAGCCGAGGGTGTCACGCCCGGGGCCGTCCGGATGCGCGCCGCTCTCCCAGCGCCCCTTCGGTGGCCGGGCAGCGCGAGGCGACGTCCAAGTCCTGGGGTTGCGGGAGTCCGCGGCCCCGCAGCGCCCCTGACCGCGCGCCGCGCCCGCAGCCGATCCCGGAGCCATGGCCCTGAGCGAGCTGGCGCTGGTCCGCTGGCTGCAGGAGAGCCGCCACTCGAGGAAGCTCATCCTGTTCATCGTGTTCCTCGCGCTGCTGCTGGACAACATGCTGCTCACAGTCGTGGGTACGTACCGGACTCCCCGGGCACCCCTTCCCTGGGCGCCCCACTTACCCCAGCGCGGTTCTGGCAAGTTGCAAAAGTCCGTTCCCAGAGACTGCCTTGCCTAGGCTAGTGGCCGCGTTTGTGGCTTCCTTTTCCGGGCAGACTGGTCAAAAAAATGTGACATCAGATAAAACCTAGAACTTAAGTTTCCTCCTGATAATTTCCTGCTTCCCTTTGTCACTTTCGACGAGATAAAAAAAGAAAAAAGAAAAAAAGAAAAAAATTCTATTAAGGAGGAACAATTCCCAAGGTTCAGAATAGTATATTATTACACCACCTGGAAACAGGTGGGTTAATGATGTGGCCTGTCACTTAAAGGAACAGGTCAAGATCCCTCCCTTCCTAAGAGGAAGGGACGCTTAAAGGTAGTGACTCCGCAGATGACTTGACATGGACATATGTCGGGACCCATAACAAGAGCAATGTTAACAGTGTTGGCTTTCATCGTTTTTCTCAATGGATTTTTTTGAACAGCTAAAATATTTGACATCCACTGCTCTTAACTAGTCCCATTAACAGCAACTGATTTGGCATGCTTTTCCTGGGAAAGATCCCAATTTTTTAATGAATAAAAATGATTTTTTAAAAGGTCATTTTCCTTCTCTCTGTTTAAGGTTCTCTCTGGACAGTTTTCAGATCATCAGATCATCAGGTGTTCACTTCCAGGGGTATGGGAGCTGTGGGGCTCATCCCCGTTCCGTAACTGGGGCTCAGTGCTTTGTCTTGAATGCTCTGCTGTCCACATGCCCAAAGCTTCGATTACATCAGTTTTTCTTTTCCTTTATGAAAGGCTCAGGAAGTCTTGAATCGTCCAGGTTGTATGAAACAGAGCCACTTCCCACTCAAGTAATAGAAAGATAAAGTGAGCCTGGTGCAGAATTTTCAAATTATTGCTTCCTTCAGGTTTATTTATTTTTTCTAAGACACATAATGAAATTTAGGTTTCTGTTTCCTTGATTCATTCACTTAAAGGTCTTTCTAGCCTGTTTCTGAGAAGCCCTGGTTGACCCTAGGTCAGCACTGACGAGACGTCAAACTGCATCTCGCTTCATTTTCCTGGCATATTCCAGTGGAGGAGCTCTGTAGGGACAGGGAGCTGTGGGGCCAGTCAGGTCTGCTGGCTCGGGAGCTATCATAGCCTCTGGGACTTTGTTCTCAGAGCTGAGCAACATGAAACTGTTTGGTGTCGGTACAGAGGTCCCTTTCCTGAGGCAGACACGCCACTCCCCTGGGTCTCACTGAACATCTGACAAGACCACAGTTCTGCTGGCTTTGGTTCCAGGGAGGCTTTCAGGGTAATCACCGCTCTCCTGCTCTTGTCCTCAGTCCCCATCATCCCGAGTTACTTGTACAGCATCGAGCATGAGAAAGATGCTGTAGAAATCCAGACCGCCAAGCCAGGGTTCACAGCCTCCGACGGCTTCCAGAACATCTTCTCCTATTACGACAACTCCACCATGGTCACTGGGAACACCACCGACGCCCTTCAGGGGGCGCTGGTGCGCGCGGCCGCCACACAGCGCATGGTGACTAACTCGTCCACGGCCCCTTCCGACTGTCCCAGTGAAGACCAAGACCTGCTGAATGAGAATGTGCAGGTGGGCCTGCTGTTTGCCTCGAAAGCCACTGTCCAGCTCCTCACCAACCCGTTTATAGGACTGTTGACCAACAGGTGGGTCAAAGAACTGAATACCCATGTTGTTCCAGGTCACTTCCCCCTGGGATTTTGTGTCTCGTTCATTGGTCAGACTCTGGAAAACCAAAGCTGGGAAAAAATCCAGTCTCCTTCTCCTTACGTTTTGATCCAGAATCATGATTTTGTATTTGCTCCTCCTTTCCGTTGCCACCTGGCCATCATCGTGGGATTGTATGTGCTGCGTGGCTTTCCCTTCTGTCTACCACCAGTCATTACTTCCCAATAGACAGCCGAAGTGGTGGCCGTCAGAGCTGGCGCGGTCGAGGCTCATGGGATCTCTGTTCCTACTGCAGGTAGAGGGGCAGCTCGCTGACGCTGAGGTCCTGGGCAGTGGACCCCTTCGTCCCCTGCCACTTGCTGAGCAGTGTCCACATGCACAAAGCCAAGATAATTTTTTTTCCCAGATAGTTCAAGCTGCCCAAACAAGCTTTATATGAATCTGGATGTTCTGGTGTCTTTTGAGACCTAATTATTCTGAATAATGGCTCACATTTCCATTGCTATTGGCCATCCAGCGAGTATTTGTTCTTCCCCAGCTGAGATGGCCCAGCTCTGCCTGGTACATGGGGGCTGCAAGCCCAGGACAGGGAGCTTGCGAAGGAGGGCAGGAGGTGTCCGCTGCAAAGAGTGGGAGCTGGTAGAATGTGAGCGGTGGTGGTGGGCTCCCGTGTGAACAGTGTGACCCCAAAAGCAGAACTGTGAAAATTGGAGGAGGGAGTGGCGCCCAGAGCCTGTGAACCAGGCTTTGAAGTACAAACAAAGACACAAATTAGACATGGAAAAGAGAACAAAAAAAAGGGTCCAGAGTACTAAGAGGGCAGGTCTGGGGGGACTGGGCGAGGCTCTGAGAAGCCCATGTGCTAGATGAGAGCGGAGCGGGGGTTGTTTCAGGAGCGCGTGGGAGTCACTAGAGGTCACAGAGCCAAGCTGAAGAGTCAGGGAGCCAAGTGGAGTGTTAAGCCAGTCCACCCAGCAGCCCCTGCAGGCTGAGAGCCGAGAGGTCTGTACACTTACCAGGCTCTGGCCTTGGGAAAGGTGGAGGGCCGACTGGGCCTTTGGATGGCGTTTCTTAGTTGTTCAGTCGTATCCAACTCTTTTGTGACCCCATGGACTGTAGCTCACCAGGCTTCTCTGTCCATGGCATTTCCTAGGCAGGAAGACTGGAGTGGGTTGCCACTTCCTTCTCCAGGGCCCAGTCTTTTATTAAAATATTGTTAAGCATTTCAAGATGGAGACAACAGAAGGGTTAAACCAAGTACTGGACCCTTCTCAGAGTGGAGCCCTGTGTGACGGAGAGTCGGTCAGCTCTGGGGGAGGGGCAGGGGCTCCACAAGGCCATGATGCCTGGGGGCGGGTTGGCAGAGGCTCTGAGAGGGACTGCAGACTTCCCTTCCTCCACGCCAGCCATCTTCTGACACTGAGGTTGCTGGTAGGAAGCACATTTTCAACCTCTGTGATTTGATTTTCTGGAGCCGGTAATGCCATTGAATCCGTTTTAACCATTCCAGGCCTACAGGCTGTTGTGCAGTGTTATCAGGTTGCTGCGTAAAACACTAAGCAGATTAACCCAGGACGATGGGCTGACGGGCCCACCAGACCATTATTAAGGTGTACCCCGCGTTTGTTCTTCCCAGCTGAGATGGGCTCGCCGTCGGGTGCAAGCCCAGGACAGGGAGCTTGCGAAGGAGGGCAGGAGGTGTCCGCTGCAAAGAGTGGGAGCTGGTAGAATGTGAGCGGTGGTGGTGGGCTCCCGTGTGAACAGTGTGACCCCAAAAGCAGAACTGTGAAAATTGGAGGAGGGAGTGGCGCCCAGAGCCTGTGAACCAGGCTTTGAAGTACAAACAAAGACACAAATTAGACATGGAAAAGAGAACAAAAAAAAGGGTCCAGAGTACTAAGAGGGCAGGTCTGGGGGGACTGGGCGAGGCTCTGAGAAGCCCATGTGCTAGATGAGAGCGGAGCGGGGGTTGTTTCAGGAGCGCGTGGGAGTCACTAGAGGTCACAGAGCCAAGCTGAAGAGTCAGGGAGCCAAGTGGAGTGTTAAGCCAGTCCACCCAGCAGCCCCTGCAGGCTGAGAGCCGAGAGGTCTGTACACTTACCAGGCTCTGGCCTTGGGAAAGGTGGAGGGCCGACTGGGCCTTTGGATGGCGTTTCTTAGTTGTTCAGTCGTATCCAACTCTTTTGTGACCCCATGGACTGTAGCTCACCAGGCTTCTCTGTCCATGGCATTTCCTAGGCAGGAAGACTGGAGTGGGTTGCCACTTCCTTCTCCAGGGCCCAGTCTTTTATTAAAATATTGTTAAGCATTTCAAGATGGAGACAACAGAAGGGTTAAACCAAGTACTGGACCCTTCTCAGAGTGGAGCCCTGTGTGACGGAGAGTCGGTCAGCTCTGGGGGAGGGGCAGGGGCTCCACAAGGCCATGATGCCTGGGGGCGGGTTGGCAGAGGCTCTGAGAGGGACTGCAGACTTCCCTTCCTCCACGCCAGCCATCTTCTGACACTGAGGTTGCTGGTAGGAAGCACATTTTCAACCTCTGTGATTTGATTTTCTGGAGCCGGTAATGCCATTGAATCCGTTTTAACCATTCCAGGCCTACAGGCTGTTGTGCAGTGTTATCAGGTTGCTGCGTAAAACACTAAGCAGATTAACCCAGGACGATGGGCTGACGGGGAGCCCACCAACAGGCACCATTATTAAGGTGATATTCAGCGGTTCTTCTATTCTTCAGGGGGAAAACCAAACAGACCTCCGTGGTTACAGGGTTTTCTTTCTTTTCTCAAGCCTCAGAGCGTTTCTTAAAATGCATCGGGTATAATTACAGAAAACAGCTCAGGGTTTTGTGTGCTGAGAAAGCAAACAGCTCAAATACTGTATGGGAAAATTGAGGACATTATTGTAATAACGGCTTGCCAATCACTTGGCCGGGAATGTCACTTGCTGTACAGTGTAATACTTAGAAACTCTGTGGAAATGATGTGAGTGTTCCAGTCTTCCAAATGTAAATGGCAAATGAAAAGCTAGAAAAAAAAAACCCTTTCTTGTTCCTCATGCTTTGCTTGTGCCACAGGGGAGTAACCTGTTTAAAACCAGCAATACCTTTCCCCTACTGAATACTCCAGATGCTTTGACATTGCAGCCACCTAAGGCTTGTGTTGGCCTTCCCTGTGGCTCAACAGTGAAGATTCTGCCTGAAAGGCAGGAGCCCTGGGAGCCACGGGTTCGGTCCCTGAATTGGGAAGATCCCTTGGAGAAGGAAATGGCATCCCATTCCAGTTTGAGGAGTGTGACAGACTACAGGCCATGGGGTTGCCAAGAGTCAGACACAGCTTAGTAGGCATGCATGCAAGGCTTGTGTTTGGCCCTTTTAAACGAGTATCTTCTGAACTTACCTGGTGGTCTAGTGGGTAAGGACACCACCTTGCAGTGCAACGGGCGCTGGTTCGATCCCTGGCCTGGGAAGATCCCACATGCCGTGGAGTGGCTGGACAGATGTGTCCAACTACTGAGCAAGAGCTCTGGAGCGCATGTGCCCAGAGCTGGTGCTCTGCAGCAAGAGAGGCCACTGTGATGGGAGGCCCACACAGGCTAAAGAACAAAGACAGATGAAAATGAATGGATGAAAGACCAATAGAAGTGGCCAAAATATAATAATAATAATAATAAATTATCTTCTAAGAGAAAACTAATTTCCTTTAGTGACTTGTGAAATTTAGTCTATTTGTATGGAGGAACTTATCGAGAACAAAATTTTCATCCCTAGCTGATTTCTTCCAGCTTTTTTTATTTTCAGAATAATTTTCAACTTCTAGCACTGCCTTGTAATGTGGAAATGCAAACACATTTTAATATTGATGCAGGCAAAACAACTGAACAAACTCTGCTGTTCCTCTAAAAAAAATCATGATAAGTAATGTTTTCTTATATTTCTCAAGTCCAGTAGATATGAATTTGGGGACGTGCAGCATTTCTGGGCACTCCGACGTTCTGCTCAGAGAAGTGATAAATACATTTCTGTTTGCAGACTCTTGCCTTGTGAGCCATTGCAAATAGCCTTTTGATGTAATTTGTGCCAATCACATCCGCAATTACCAACAAAATGTGTGACTCACATTTTCAGGGTTGTAAAGGAGTGAGGTTAAAATAGCATTTTACACTTGGTTAATATGCTTCTGATTAAAGAGTAGTTGAAACATGAAGCATCAGATCTTGAGGAGATGACTAGCAAAAGCTTTGGAGGCCAAATCTGTGGATTTTTATAATAGTGACCCCCAGTCTTTTTGGCACCAGGGACGGCTTTTGTGGAAGACCGTTTTTCCACGCACTGAGTGGAGGGTGGTTTGGGGAAGATTCAATGGCATTACATTTACTGTGCACTTTATTTCTATTATTATTATTATTATTATTAATATTTACTTATTTGACTGTGCTGGGTCTTAGTTTCAGTATGTGGGATCTAGCTCCCTGACCAGGGCTCGAACCCAGGCCTCCTGTATTGGAAGCCAGGAGTCTTAGCCACTGGGCCACCAGAGAAGTCCCTATTTCTGTTATTATTACATCAGTTCCACCTCAGGTGATCAGGTATTAGATCCTGGAGGTTAGGCACCCCTATTTTATAGGCAAAGAGTTTGCCAGGCAGGAGGAGGGCCTTTCCCGGTGACTGAGATGATAACCACTCCAAGTAGGCTTGCCTGAGAAATCCCGTGCACAGAGTAACCTGGTAGGCTGTAGTCCACGGGCTCGCAAAACAATCAGTCTAAACAACAGGTCAGGAGGAGAACGCATTGGTCCAGACTCTATGGCCAGTGTCTTCATCCCTTCCCATTCTTTCCACCCACTTACTGTCACACAGTTTGTACCTTGAGCCTTGGAATATAAAAAATACAGGTAAAACATGTCCTTTTTGGATCTACTTGAGCTCTCCCTGGGTACACCAGGTTGAGGGAAGGAAAGACCAAACAGTGAGTTGTTGGATGCTGTTTTTATTCAGAGGGAAGGAGTTTAGGAAAAATCAGCCTGATAGTTGGGACATGGATCCTCCCTCACCTCCCTGGTCCTAGAAAAATATTTCCATCCCGTCATGTGTGCTTGCCCAGCTTCTCAGTGTCTCCGTGGTGTTTCTGACAGTGAGGGAAACGAGAGACCACCTGCATTCCCAGGGGTGTAGACGGGGGAAGCTCGGAGCCACTCGTTCCTAAAGCTTCTTGTTGTAAGTAGCACTCACTTGGAAACCAGACATGCAGAGTTACACCCATCATAACCCAAACCCCCGTGTTCCAACTCGGGGCCGCGCTGTTCATGGTCAAGATGCTGCCGTGTGAGGGGCTCAGTGAGTGGGTGACTGCAGGAGGCAGGGTGCTGGTCATTCAAATATCAGGTACGGTCTCCTGCCAAACCATGAAAATACAATAGGCTGATTCTTGGGAGCCTTTAAATGCTGACTTGACTGCTATACGGTGCAGGTAACTCCTGCTTCGTTTGCTCTGTAGGCAGTATGTTTTTACTGAATACTGTGTGACCAGATAGGGAGCAAAGAACGTTTTGATTACAGAGAGTGTGGTGATCACAGGCCCAGTAATGCACTTTTCAAAGCCTGTGTGTGTGTGTCTTGACTTGATTGCCATCTTTGAGGTTTGCGTGACCTATTTTCTAATTCCAGTTTAACTGTTCTTTTCATGATTGCACTTGTGAGTGAAAGGGGGTAGAAGAACATATACTGGCAAACCTATTGTCATTTGGCCCAGCAAGTGGATTTTAGAGGTACACACACATAAAAAAAGAATGTTCCAGACAAACAATGTGAAGACCACCTTTACATTTCTCTCTTCCATGAGTCAAATTAAGAACGTGACACCATGGCCTTCACTTGCTGAATACAAGACTTACATAGTAGTTGCATCTTTAGACCCAGGATACTCCAAATGAACCGGACAGCTTGGGAAAGGGTTAACTCTGGGGACAGGGGTGGGGAGGGCTCCCTCCTAATTTTGTCATTGTTTTACTGGTCTGCTTTTTATCAAGACAGTGTCAGTGGCTTAATTATTTCCATAGTTACCTAGTATATTTGAAAACCAGTTATCTTTCCTCACAAATCTTAGCTCACATCTAAAGGACAGGGAGAAAACCGCAGGGCATGAAATCCCCACAAAGTCTGCTGTGGGTTTTTGTGTGTGTGTGTGTGTTTTTTTTTTTCCTCTAGCTTCAGGCAGTTGGTCTGAAGTGGGCTTTGTAGGAATAAGCAGTGACCTTTTCAAAAAGCGTCTCTGTGGACAGGAAAACCAGCTGTTCTGAAAAGAGATCTCCCATCCCAGACGTCGTGAGGGTGGTGGAGAGAGTGTGACAGAGTCTGTGCTTTGACATCAGAAGAAACTGGCTGTAGAGTTGGGTACTTTCCATGGGAGCAAAGTCTTCCTGTGATCTCTGCATCAGGGAACACCTGAGAGTGCCAGAAATTCAAGGCTTATGGAACTCACTCCATATGCCTCATGGCTGAAAAAGATAGACCCGGGGCTAAACCTGAGGATTTTGTTTTATTTATGAAATGGTTGACCGTATGCTTTCAAATCCTATTGGACTTTTGGGGACCCCATGGACAGTACCCTACTGGGATCCTCTCTGCATGGGCTTTCCCATGCAAGAATACGGGACTGTGTGGCCATTCCCTTCTCCAGGGGATCTTCCCAACCCAGGGATCAGATCTGTGTCTCCTGCATTGGCAGGTGGATTCTTTACCACTGAGCCCCTAGCAAATGTGAAATATCTCTCCATTTACTGCTGTTCACATTTTAGGAGTGTGTTGAGATAACTGAAAAGGAAAATGTCGCCTCTTGTCTCTTCTGATGAGAGTTTGTACCTTTCTGTGCCCTTGCTTTTGTCACTTACCCCACAGAGGGAACCCAGTCTTAACTAGCCTGGAACAAGAGCTTACGTTAATCTCTCTGGTGAAGATCAACAAGTTCACAGCACTGGAGAACAAGTATTGATTGCCAGTGACACTTTAGGGATAGAATGCGGTTTCTCCGCTCACTGTGTAGAGATAGGTAATAGGGGGCAGGGGTGGGGAGGGCTCCCTCCTAATTTTGTCATTGTTTTACTGGTCTGCTTTTTATCAAGACAGTGTCAGTGGCTTAATTATTTCCATAGTTACCTAGTATATTTGAAAACCAGTTATCTTTCCTCACAAATCTTAGCTCACATCTAAAGGACAGGGAGAAAACCGCAGGGCATGAAAACCCCACNAAGTCTGCTGTGGGTTTTTGTGTGTGTGTGTATGTTCTTTTTCCTCTAGCTTCAGGCAGTTGGTCTGAAGTGGGCTTTGTAGGAATAAGCAGTGACCTTTTCAAAAAGCGTCTCTGTGGACAGGAAAACCAGCTGTTCTGAAAAGAGATCTCCCATCCCAGACGTCGTGAGGGTGGTGGAGAGAGTGTGACAGAGTCTGTGCTTTGACATCAGAAGAAACTGGCTGTAGAGTTGGGTACTTTCCATGGGAGCAAAGTCTTCCTGTGATCTCTGCATCAGGGAACACCTGAGAGTGCCAGAAATTCAAGGCTTATGGAACTCACTCCATATGCCTCATGGCTGAAAAAGATAGACCCGGGGCTAAACCTGAGGATTTTGTTTTATTTATGAAATGGTTGACCGTATGCTTTCAAATCCTATTGGACTTTTGGGGACCCCATGGACAGTACCCTACTGGGATCCTCTCTGCATGGGCTTTCCCATGCAAGAATACGGGACTGTGTGGCCATTCCCTTCTCCAGGGGATCTTCCCAACCCAGGGATCAGATCTGTGTCTCCTGCATTGGCAGGTGGATTCTTTACCACTGAGCCCCTAGCAAATGTGAAATATCTCTCCATTTACTGCTGTTCACATTTTAGGAGTGTGTTGAGATAACTGAAAAGGAAAATGTCGCCTCTTGTCTCTTCTGATGAGAGTTTGTACCTTTCTGTGCCCTTGCTTTTGTCACTTACCCCACAGAGGGAACCCAGTCTTAACTAGCCTGGAACAAGAGCTTACGTTAATCTCTCTGGTGAAGATCAACAAGTTCACAGCACTGGAGAACAAGTATTGATTGCCAGTGACACTTTAGGGATAGAATGCGGTTTCTCCGCTCACTGTGTAGAGATAGGTAATATGGCTTTTATTGCTTTGCGCTTTTTTCTAGGATTCAAATGTATGATTCTTGCTTTTATTCAAATTGGATTAAGTGCTCGCTGATGCCCTATGAAGACGACTGTGGGCCAGGATGACTCACAAGGCGTGATAACGGGAAGTTTGGTTAAAGGTTTGCCGCATCAGACACGGCTCTGCTCAGTAGCACTTTAATTGAGATGGCATTGAATTGGGGCAGGAGGCCGAATCAGACATTTATGGCTAGTGTCCGTTGAGGTTCTGTCCATTTAGGAGACATTGTGGGAAGGCAAAAGGGCGGTGGCCATCAGCCCAGCACTCAGTGACCCTGGGGCCTTGGGCAGCTGTCCTGAGGAGGGTGTTCAGGGGGACAGGAGAGTCTGCAGGTGGAGAGCCAGGGACTGCCTATTGGGCTGTATTTGCCTTGGGACTAAGCTCCAGAGAAGAACGCTGCCTGGCACTTGCCACTGGGAAGCCCTGCTGGTGACGTGGCCGGTGTTGAAAGCATAGAGCACACAAGTCTCGTAAGGAGAAGGAAGCAGCAGGTGCCTGGGATACTGGAAATGATTGGCTTGCTGTGTGGCTGTGGGGGAACCATGCATTCCAGCCAAGAACCTTGGCTTTCTCATCCAAAATGAGGGTTTAGTCTGGCCAGCCTTCAAGATTCCTTCAAGCTTTGCCATTTGGTTTTCTAGCCATGCTTTATTAAAATCCCAAAGCAATTGCAAAACAGAATAGTAGCTGCTGCATTTTTAGAGAAAACATATCACCTGGTCTTGGTGAAGAGCTGTAAGCATGCAGCCCTGTGGGTACCATGCCACCTGCTATTAAAGTATACAGTAGACCCTGTGCTCCACTCACCCTGTGTGAACCTACGCTCCTGTGACTGGTGTCCCCACCAAAGTATATACTAGCAAGACTCCAGACGAGGCCCTCTGCTCTGAATTTGGGACAAGCTACTTAATCTCCTAAGCCTGCACGTGGCCATCTGAAAATAAGATTGGAGCCAGTTACCACTTGGAATAACAGTCACAGGTGACTGCCTGCTTATCATCTCCAGGAGGGATGGAGCCTCTGGTAAGAAAGAGCCCAGCTGTGTCCTGCCATATAACCTTGGTCAGTGTCCAGGCTCTGGACTGAACGTCATATTGCTGGTATTCCATTAGCTTTGACTTAAGTACTGTTTTCCAAGAAGGATGTTGAAAAGGACGAGCAGCTCATGTTCATTCTAGGGCAGTTGTATGTTCTTTCTTCCCCTAGATATGCAGTGTTGTTGTTCAGTCACTCAGTCATGTCTGACAAATCTTTGCAACCCCATGAACTGCAGCATGCCGGGCCTCCCTGTCCTTCACCATCTCCTGGAGCTTGCTCAGACTCATGTCCATTGACTCGGTGATGCCATCCAACCATGTCATCCTCTGTCACCTCCTTCTCCTCCTAGCCTCAGTCTTTCTCAGCATCAGGGTCTTTTCCAGTGAGTTGGTTCTTCGCATCAGGTGGCCAAAGTATTGGAGTTTCAGCTTCAGCATCAGTCCTTCCAATGACTATTCAGGGTGGATTTAGGATCGACTGGTGTGATCTCCAGAGGACTCTCAAGCATCTTTTCCAGCACCACAGTTTGAAAGCTTCTTCAGCGCTCAGCCTTCTTTGTGGACATGTAATAGTTGCTGAGAAAATAAACTGCCTGTGCCTTCTCTCTGAGCCTGCTGGAAGTTTCCTTCATCAGTTGCCAGCAGTGCCGTGTTGGACCTGGTGTTGTGAGCAGGTTTCCTTTGCCTGTGGGAGCAGGAGTCCAGAGCAGTCAGCCCAGGGCTGGGTGAGACAAGAGAAGCTACCATTTGATAGTATCTGAACTACAGTTCAGCATCTTGTATCTTTCCTAGTTCATCAGACTGGCTTCAAGCTTCGTGAGTTACAGGCGCCATTCAGGTGAGGGGAGGGAGTCTTCACCTGGGTTTGTGGGAGGATGACTCCCTGAGAATGCCGTGGTTTTGCGATGCTGTTTGGTTTCTGAATGCCCATGAAGCCGTTAAGAAATTAGGCAGATGTGGCCAGAACTTCTAGAAGGTTCTATTTAAAACCACATATGCCTTTTGGCTACCTGAGGAGGTAGTAAAATCTGTAAGGAAAAATTCTGGGCTGGGTGGAATGGCCCTGAAAGGAATTAGCCCTAGGATATTTGACAGGTCCATTTCTCGTACCTTATCTGTAACATGGGGAAGTGGTCCCTCTGTTCTTATCAAATCATTGTGCTCCTGGTTGGAAGTGCTTGAGGAATAGAGTGTCACCTTAGGTGAAGGTATTGTTAGGATTGTTTTAATCAAGCCTGGAGTGGAAGCCCCCTCCCAGTTTAGGTGATTGGGACTCAGGGTTCCTTGTTCCTTGTTTGGTTCTCTCCAGGGTCTGGAGGGTCCAGGGCTGGAGGGAGATGAGGCCTGGAGGTGCCCAGGGCTCTTCTGGGCTGACCCAGAGCTCCTCTAGGGCAGTGGCTCAGTCAGTGCTGGGCCCTGGCAGGCCAGGGGCGGGGCAGGAAGCTTCAGTCTCATGCTTGTCCATATGACAGGGACCAACCTGCTGGTCTAATCTGCAGAGACAGGGAGAAAAGGAAGAGAATGGGGCATGAAACAAAATTTCTAAAGCACATTTTATGTTCCAGGTGCCCTGGTAGCCCATGTCTTATTTCATAGCCACTCCACCTCCCAGGTGGAGTTAGTAGCCAAGAATCCTCCTGCCAGTGCAAGGGACGTAAGAGACATGAGTTCAGTCCCTGGGTTGGGAAGATCCCCTGGAGGAGGAAATGGCACCTCACTGTAGTATTCTTTTTTTTTTTTTTTTAAACATTTATTTTATTTATTTATCTTTTGGGGGGTGGGGTGGGGAGTCAGGGGAATGGGCGGGCCGCTTCTACTGGTCTTTCATTTCTCTATTTTCATCCGTCTTTGTTCTTTGGCTCCTGTGGGCCTCCCATCATGGTGGCCGCTGTCGTCGCAGAGCGCCGGCTCTGGGCGCATGCGCCCCAGAGCTCCAGCTTGGTAGTTGGACACATCAGTCCAGCTGCTCCGTGGCACGTGGGATCTTCCCAGGCCAGGGCTCGAACCGGTGCCCCTTGCGCTGCAAGGCGGTGTCCTTACCCACTGGACCACCAGGGAAGCCCTGTAGTATTCTTGCCTGGAGAATCCTATGGACAGAGGAGCCTGGCGGACTACAGTCCATGGGGTCGCAGAGTTGGACACAACTGAAGTGACTTAGCACATGCACACCACCTCTGGGAAGTGGGTGATAGTCTGTGGGATGGCGGGGAGGGGATTTGCCTGGATTTAATGGCAGGGACAGGTGTCCTGCCAGGGATGTGATAGCCAGAGGTCAGGGTCTCCCCACCTCTCCTGTCTGCCTGGTGGAAAGTCTTGGGCAGACAGTGTTCTTATGGAGCAATTAAGATGTTGAATTTTTCCACAGAAAACAAAGCCTGTCTTTTCTCAGCTGGCCTTATCGGGGTCAAGGTGAAGATAGATCTGGAAATTTCCTGGCTTCCCGTTACCTCTTAGATGTAGCGCAGTTGTGTGTCTGCTGGCCGTGGAATTGCTTGGTGAACTTTCACTAAAATCATTTGATTCCAGCTGTCCCTCTGGAAGCTGGGCAGGGGCCCTGGCAGGCCAGGGGCGGGGCAGGAAGCTTCAGTCTCATGCTTGTCCATATGACAGGGACCAACCTGCTGGTCTAATCTGCAGAGACAGGGAGAAAAGGAAGAGAATGGGGCATGAAACAAAATTTCTAAAGCACATTTTATGTTCCAGGTGCCCTGGTAGCCCATGTCTTATTTCATAGCCACTCCACCTCCCAGGTGGAGTTAGTAGCCAAGAATCCTCCTGCCAGTGCAAGGGACGTAAGAGACATGAGTTCAGTCCCTGGGTTGGGAAGATCCCCTGGAGGAGGAAATGGCACCTCACTGTAGTATTCTTTTTTTTTTTTTTTTAAACATTTATTTTATTTATTTATCTTTTGGGGGGGGGGGTGGGGGGTCAGGGGAATGGGCGGGCCGCTTCTACTGGTCTTTCATTTCTCTATTTTCATCCGTCTTTGTTCTTTGGCTCCTGTGGGCCTCCCATCATGGTGGCCGCTGTCGTCGCAGAGCGCCGGCTCTGGGCGCATGCGCCCCAGAGCTCCAGCTTGGTAGTTGGACACATCAGTCCAGCTGCTCCGTGGCACGTGGGATCTTCCCAGGCCAGGGCTCGAACCGGTGCCCCTTGCGCTGCAAGGCGGTGTCCTTACCCACTGGACCACCAGGGAAGCCCTGTAGTATTCTTGCCTGGAGAATCCTATGGACAGAGGAGCCTGGCGGACTACAGTCCATGGGGTCGCAGAGTTGGACACAACTGAAGTGACTTAGCACATGCACACCACCTCTGGGAAGTGGGTGATAGTCTGTGGGATGGCGGGGAGGGGATTTGCCTGGATTTAATGGCAGGGACAGGTGTCCTGCCAGGGATGTGATAGCCAGAGGTCAGGGTCTCCCCACCTCTCCTGTCTGCCTGGTGGAAAGTCTTGGGCAGACAGTGTTCTTATGGAGCAATTAAGATGTTGAATTTTTCCACAGAAAACAAAGCCTGTCTTTTCTCAGCTGGCCTTATCGGGGTCAAGGTGAAGATAGATCTGGAAATTTCCTGGCTTCCCGTTACCTCTTAGATGTAGCGCAGTTGTGTGTCTGCTGGCCGTGGAATTGCTTGGTGAACTTTCACTAAAATCATTTGATTCCAGCTGTCCCTCTGGGGAAGCTCCAGCCAAGGCTATAATTAAAGACATTTTTACAGAATGCTGGCGACAAGGGCTATGTATCTGAACGTGTTCTGGATTACTTGCCCATATTTTATTAACACCTATGCCAGAGAAAACGTCTCTTCAGAGTGGCAATCCATAAATAGATTCACGTTGCAAGACAGACAAACACTAAAAGGTCACGTAGGAAGTACCAACTATATGAATTTTCAGAAAAGTTGATCAAACACTTTATCTGCCCAATCCCAAAGGGTCACAGCAGAAACTCAATAGAAAGGCTTCAAAAAAAAAAAAAGAAACCAAGCCGTTACCAGGTTCTGCCTGGTTCTGTTTTGCAGAATCGGCTACCCAATTCCGATGTTCACAGGATTCTGCATCATGTTCATCTCAACAGTTAGTAAGTGCCTGATGTCTGCCCTCTGAGGTTGGGTCACTGGGCGGGATCCAAGAATTACCAGCTGGGAACTGAGATTACAGCCGGAATGGGGGCAGGGATGGGTATGTTGGCACCTGCAGAAAGGAGTGAGGGTCTTCAGGGTGGATGAGGTCTTCAGGGAGCCAAAACATGATTTGGCTAACCCAAGAGGACCCCCATCGGGTTAGGGGAGGCCTTCAGGAGGGCCCTGTTTGAGCAGATTTGGTCGCTGCACTAGCCGGGTCGACCCTGACCGTGGCCTGGCCGCTCTCTCCGCAGTGTTCGCCTTCTCCCGCAGCTACGCCTTCCTGCTGATCGCCAGGTCCCTGCAGGGCATCGGCTCCTCCTGCTCGTCTGTGGCTGGTAGGTGTGGAGCCGCCTGAGCCTGTGTCCCACGGGGCTTCTGTCTGTGGGAGGGACCACGGGCACTGCCCTGGCTGGTGGTCCTTTACAGAAAGAGCTGGACAAATTCAGGGAATCAGGTATCGGTGGCGGGGGCTGGTGGCTTCGTGGATGTTGCTTGACCTTGTTTTATTGGTCTGGCGGGTGTGGGAAGGACCACAGTCTGGGCTGGGGGTGGGGCGGCGAATCGTTAAAATTATTCTGGAGCTTGGCTGTCACGGTTTTTCCCCTGTTTAGGGATGGGCATGCTGGCCAGTGTGTACACGGACGACGAGGAGAGAGGCAACGCCATGGGGATTGCCCTGGGAGGCCTGGCCATGGGGGTCTTAGGTGGGTCAGGGCCACCGTGGAGGCCCCCTGGAGGGAGGGTCTGTCCTGTACTGGACATGAGCCCCCTTTCAGGCTCCTGTCCTCTGTTTCCTCCCATCTTTCATGGAGCCTTTGGAAGATGGTGGGACATGTCCTGACCGGGGCGTCCTGGGCTCCCCAGACCGCTTTCCTGGGCCCAGATGTAAACCAAGCCTTGAATAGGATACTCTGCCAAGATCCCTGCCTTGGAACCTTCTCTTGAGTTTCCATCCCACCCAAGGACCTTCCCACTTTATGAACCTGTCTCCCCCACCTGTCCTGGCCAAGTTTCCAGACGAGGTGCAAACAACTTCCCTGACGTATCAGGGTCGTCTGCCTTCTCTTTGCAGTCCTGGCCTTCATCTGGGAGCCCTAGTCCTTGTCTACTGTTTTGTAAGGACCCTGTAGTCCTCCCTGGCCCATTTTCCTGGGCACGTCTATGCCTGGGTCTTATTTCTCTCTGACCTTTACTTGTGGGGTTTCCTGCATAGACACTTGCCCATGTCTCAGGTATAAAATCATTTAGAGGAGTTGCAAGGGCGGCTTAACACTCCTGAACAGAATGTAGGGTGACTCCCTCACCTGAGTGTCTAGAACCAAGTAGAGGGGATTTCCAGGTGGCACTAGTGGTAAACAATATGCCTGCCAAGGCAGGAGACCCAAGAGATGCAGGTTTGATCCCTGGGTTGGAAAGATCTGGAGATAGGCACGGCAGCCCACTCCAGTATTCTTGCCTGGGGAATCCCATGGATAGAGGAGCCTGGTGGGCTGTAGTCTAGGGGGTTGCAGAGTTGAACACGACTGACCGACTGAGCAGGCACAGAGGGAGAAGCACAAAGATGTTTCTGGTCGAGGGGGTGGTTGGCAGTCTTGGGTCTGGCGCCAGCCCTGCTCTGTCTTCCTCCCAGTGGGTCCCCCCTTTGGGAGTGTGCTGTATGAGTTTGTGGGGAAGACAGCTCCATTCCTGGTGTTGGCTGCTCTGGTGCTCTTGGACGGAGGTGAGTGAGTGAGTCCTCCTGGGCCGGGTGGCAGTGGCCTGGGGAGCCACGGGCTCAGCATCCCCACGGGCAGGTGCTCCGGGCCACACCTCTTCTTTTTCCTCCCGTAGCTATTCAGCTCTTTGTGCTTCAGCCGACCCGGGTACAGCCAGAGGTGAGCAGAAGGGCAAGGTGGGCACTGTGGTGGTGGCGTGGCCTCTTCTAACCCCTGTTTTCCCGACAGAGCCAGAAGGGGACGCCGCTCACCACCTTGCTGAGGGACCCGTATATCCTCATCGCTGCAGGTGAGGCGCCCCCCGCGCCCCGGCTCTTCCCCGCCGAGGGGGTGGGGGTGGGGGTGGGGTGGCGCGGACCAGTGTTCGTTTTGCTGCTGGAAACGCTGGACTGTAGAAAAATACCAAAGGCACAAAGAGGTCTTGCCTCAGAAGAAATGTTTTTCTTCTGCCGCGAGTTTCTGATGCAGCCAAACTCCTTTGTTGCTTTTCATTTGGGGCAAAGATGTCTGAGTCACAGAGAGGCCCGCCTCGGAGGGTTGCTTAGGGGCATACTTGTTCGCTCTGTTTGTGTCAGTGGTTATCTCTGTTTGGGCTTGATCTCTGGGGCTCGTGGGATCCCTGCAGGCGTCTTCAGTGGGTGGTCTGTTTCCCTGGATAGAGGAGCAGGGCCCCGGAGGATGAAGGGCGGCCCCAGGGTACAGAACTGTAGGGTGACTCCCTCCCCTGAGTGTCTAGAACCAAGTAGAGGGGATTTCCAGGTGGCACTAGTGGTCATCACTATGCCTGCCAAGGCAGGAGACCGAAGAGATGCAGGTTTGATCGCGGGGTTGGGAAGAGCTGGAGAAGGCACGGCAGCCCACTCCAGTATTCTTGCCTGGGGAATCCCATGGATAGAGGAGCCTGGTGGGCTGTAGTCTAGGGGGTTGCAGAGTTGAACACGACTGACCGACTGAGCAGGCACAGAGGGAGAAGCACAAAGATGTTTCTGGTCGAGGGGGTGGTTGGCAGTCTTGGGTCTGGCGCCAGCCCTGCTCTGTCTTCCTCCCAGTGGGTCCCCCCTTTGGGAGTGTGCTGTATGAGTTTGTGGGGAAGACAGCTCCATTCCTGGTGTTGGCTGCTCTGGTGCTCTTGGACGGAGGTGAGTGAGTGAGTCCTCCTGGGCCGGGTGGCAGTGGCCTGGGGAGCCACGGGCTCAGCATCCCCACGGGCAGGTGCTCCGGGCCACACCTCTTCTTTTTCCTCCCGTAGCTATTCAGCTCTTTGTGCTTCAGCCGACCCGGGTACAGCCAGAGGTGAGCAGAAGGGCAAGGTGGGCACTGTGGTGGTGGCGTGGCCTCTTCTAACCCCTGTTTTCCCGACAGAGCCAGAAGGGGACGCCGCTCACCACCTTGCTGAGGGACCCGTATATCCTCATCGCTGCAGGTGAGGCGCCCCCAGCACCCCGGCTCTTCCCCGCCGAGGGGGTGGGGGTGGGGGTGGGGTGGCGCGGACCAGTGTTCGTTTTGCTGCTGGAAACGCTGGACTGTAGAAAAATACCAAAGGCACAAAGAGGTCTTGCCTCAGAAGAAATGTTTTTCTTCTGCCGCGAGTTTCTGATGCAGCCAAACTCCTTTGTTGCTTTTCATTTGGGGCAAAGATGTCTGAGTCACAGAGAGGCCCGCCTCGGAGGGTTGCTTAGGGGCATACTTGTTCGCTCTGTTTGTGTCAGTGGTTATCTCTGTTTGGGCTTGATCTCTGGGGCTCGTGGGATCCCTGCAGGCGTCTTCAGTGGGTGGTCTGTTTCACCAGGGCATCCGTGGATAGAGACGGACAGCAGGGCCCCGGAGGATGAAGGGGCGCCCCCTTGCTGCAGAGGGTGCCCTGTGCAGCGGCAGAAGGGGGCTGGAAGATGTCCTTTGGGTTCTCAGCAGAGATCTCAACGGATGCCCTGGGGTCCTGTGGCCCTTGGTGGAGGATACTGGGCTGTGTCCATCCAAGGAACCATCCTCCCAGGACCGTCCCAGGGACCCAGGCTTGAAACTGCCTCATGAGGGACCAGCCTTATGGGGCTTGCACCTGGACACAGTGGCCGATAGGGGCCCTCAGGATCAGGTTGGAGAGGGCACCTTGCGGAGTGGGGTCCCTCCCATTAAAGTTAGGTGTGTCTAAGCAGGCATCACAGATACAGATACTAGGCTGGTGAACTGGGGCATGCCCTGCCTGAGGGCATTCAGATTCTGCCATTTTCAAACCTCAGGCCTTTTTTTTTTTTTTTTTTTAATTGGAGTATAGTTGCTTTCCAGTGTTGTTTCTGCTAAAAGTGAGTCAGCTAAATGTATACGTATATCCCCTCATTTTTGGATTTTTGTCCCATTTAGGGTTGGCTAGTTTCAATACTTCCAGTCTGAGTGCTGCCCCAGTTTCCTGGATGGATTTGGGGCAGGGGGTACTGATGGGAAGGGTCATAGTTGATAAAGAGGGGGCTCAGAATATGGGCAGATCACAGGGTAGACAGGAAGAGCCCTGGCTGTTAGTTTGGCCCTGTAATTAATGTCAAATAGACAAGCAGGGAAAGAAAACATGGAACAGGTGGGTGAAGGGAGCCCAGCCATTTCAGCAGCACTTTTATGTACTGCGTTTAAATATTACGAAGAATGAAAAACTCTTTCTTTGTCTGTAAGCACCTTAATTATGGTTACATGGTGTCCTGTGAATCAGAAGTCTAGCACGTTAGGGGATTCACCGCACACAGCATAGGAAGCTCTCAGAGCAATGGCGACAGCCATGTGTGCTTTCTTCCCCAGGGGTTCTATGCTTACAAAGGGTTCTGATTTGCAGTGATGATAGATATTTACCCTATAAGGATGGTTTTTTTTTTTTTTTTCTTAAATCCCTCAACAGTACATTGGCATTGAGTGCACTGGAATTTCAGGCAACCAAGGCCATCATTCGAAATGTTTGTGTGATTGCACAGGAAAGCGGAGGCGCCTCAGGTTGCCTCAGTCTGTGCGCGGTCAGCTTGAGATGCTGAGAGGCCTCAAGCAAGTTCAGCTGTTCAGTTCAGTCGCTCAATCGTGCCCGACTCTTTGCGACCCCATGGACTGCAGCATGCCAGGCTTCAAGCAAAGTTACTTCACTCCTAAATTGGGAAAGTTTAAACCTAGTGATTGCTAAGCCTCTCTCCAGCTCCAAATTTTAGGACTCTGAGATTCTAGTTGTGTTAAGTAATAACAATACTGAAAAAACGACCCTCCTCCCTATCCCCTTGATCTGTTTTTTGTCTTTTTCTTACACAAGTAGACGTTGCGGGTGTCTGAGCTGGTTTTCTGGCTGTGGGCACACAGGGTTTAGTTGGGGAATGGTAGAGGACACTTGAGCGCCCGGACAGAAGGACGCTGACCCTCTTCCTCTCTTACAGGGTCAATCTGCTTTGCAAACATGGCGATTGCCATGCTGGAGCCAGCCCTGCCCATCTGGATGATGGAGACCATGTGTTCCCCCAAGTGGCAGCTGGGTAAGACTGGGCTGGGCACTTCCGGTTCTAGGGCTGTTGTCTCCAGGGTGGGTCTCGTTATTGTAGCCCTGCTGAGCTACCATGAGCAAGGTGATAACGTGATTCTTTCTGTTTGTCACTTACAGGGGTCAGCGCTTAGGTGCGCAGTGAGCTTTGGCGTTTCTTTAGGCTCCAGTTTTTGCGTCATGCCTCACAGAGGCCCAGTTAGTACAAAGGCATCAGACTGGGGCAGAAATGAGAGAGGAAAAATATATTCAGTATTGCCTCATGTTCTGAAACTGAGCTCCAACTCTTTTAAAATATATGTGGATAGCAATAACATTTATGGGAAAGGGAATAATGATAAACCTAGTTTTATTTTTTTTTTAAGGGGCTTCCTTGGTGGCTCAGTGGTATAAAATCCACCTGCCAACACAAGAGATGCGAGTTCGATTCCTGGGTTGGGAAGATCCTCTGGAGAGAGAAATGGCAACTCGCTCCAGTATTCTTGCCTGAGAAATCCCATGGACAAAGAGCCTGGTGGGCTACAGTCCATGGGGCTGCAAAAGAGTTGGAGACAACTTAGCGACGAAGCAGCAGTTTTGAAAAAATTGAAGTGTGGCTGATGTAGTGTGGTGTTAGTTTCTGGTGCACACAGCAAAGTGACTCAGTCGTGCATGCGTGCCTGCTCCGTCACGCTGTCCCGTCTGACCCTTTGAGGTTCCATGAAGTCTCTTTTTCATTATGGTTTATTACAGGATCCCAAATATAGTTCCCTGTGCTATAGAGGAGGACCTTGTTGCTTATCTTTGTATATAGGAATTTGTAGCTGCTAATCTCAGACTCCCAATCTATCTTCCTGCCACCTTCCCTGTTTGGTAACCGCATGCTTGTCTTTCTTGTCTCTGTGAGTCTGTTTCTGTTTCCTGAATAAGTAGGTTTGTGTCAAATTTTAGATTCCATGTGTAAGTGGTATCATATACTATTTGTCTTTCTCTGAGTTACTTCACTTCGTACGGTAATCTCTAAGTCCATCCATGTTGCTACAAATGGCATTATTTTGTTCTTTTTATGGCTGAGTAGTGTTCCATCTTACACATATACCACATTATCTTTATCCATTACAACAAATTGAGTTTTTAAGAAGATGAATATTTGAGAGTACTTTTTATTTATAGAGTAATACATGTTTTTTGTTAAAAAAAAAAAAACAAAAACAAAGTACAGGGACTGAGGAAGTAAAAATTTTAAAAGCCTCATATGCATCTCTCCCCTTCTCCCAGCCTAGACCTCTGTGACATTCACTGTTGACAGCTCTTTGTGTCTTTTCCTTCACGGTTCTACCTTTGTAACCACGTGTGTGAAATGCTTGAAAATCCAACCCATGTGGAATCTTGCCATTCACATTCCTGTGTGACCTCTTGTTTCTTCATGTTTCTTTGTCAGAATGGGTAGATACACTTTTCACAATTAAACTTTAATTTTTATCAAAGTTACACATGGTCATAACTTTTAAGTTAAATATTATAAAAATCACAGTAAAAAGACAGCATCTTTGCTTGGTGCCTTCTCATCTTCAAACCCCTTCCTCATGTCTGATTACCCTCAACCCTTTAGTTGTTTCTTCTGCTAATTTCCTTTATGTTTCTAAATAATGTGTCCACCCTTATCTTTTGATTCTCTTATTTCTGAACTCGTCCACCTGCTTCCTGACGTAGTAGATGAGGCTTTAATGCCATTATTGCTCTACCTGAAAAATATCAAACAAACAACTCATGTGTTTTCTCATCCTCTGTTCTCCTAAAACAGTTGTATTATAGGTTTTGTTTAGACTAGCATTCAGTGTTGACATTACTGTGACTGTGTAAATATTGTTCACAGATGAGCTCTATAGAGTTCTGGGATTATTTCCTGTGAGTGTGTGAGTGAGTGTGTATGATATTAGTTACCCAGCCAGGGGTTCAACCCAAGCCCCCTACAGTGAAAGCACAGAGTCTGAACCATGGAACCGCCAGGGAAGCCCCTTCCTTTTTCTTTCACAAACTTCATATTTTTCCTGGAAGTAGTCATTGCTATCTTTCCATTTCCTTTGTTGTATTTATGAATACATCCCTCAGACTCTCCTGCAGAGATAAAGACCCTCTGAGGACGGCCAGTGCCTCTGTAGGCTGAACCTTTCTGTGTGTTTGCTTGTCTGTGAATACCTGTTCCACTTCATTCAGTCCTCCTGCTCCATCTTGCTTGTTCTCTAGGCCACCCGGAGCATTTTCTCTTTTACTTCCTGGCCATCTTCTTTGCCTCTCTTCTGTTTCCCACACCCACCTCTCCTCTATTCCTCCCTTTAGTTTACATTCTCATTATGCTGGAACACATCCTCCAGCAGCTTCCTGAGAGGGGGATGCATGGCAGGTAGAACTTCTCTGGGATCCTGCATATCTAAACATGTCTTTCTCCTTACCTCCACTTTATCCCAAGTTTGATTGACTTAGTCTGTTTGGTATATAATTCTTGGTTTGGAAATACTTTCCCTTCGGAGGTTTTCTTTTTTTTTTTTTTTTAATTATTTGTCTGTGCCATGTGGCATGTTGGATCTTACTTCCCTGGCTAGGGATCAAACCCACAATCCCTGCATTGGAAACACAGAGTCCTAACCACCTGACTGCCAGGGATGTCCTCCTTCAGAGTCTTGAGGCCACTGACCCATTGTCTTCTGGCAGCCAGGGCGCTGTTGAGGAGGCCAGTGTCCGAACACTGCATCTTCTATAGGAACTAATTTCACCGTGAACTCGTCCACCTGCTTCCTGACGTAGTAGATGAGGCTTTAATGCCATTATTGCTCTACCTGAAAATATCAAACAAACAACTCATGTGTTTTCTCATCCTCTGTTCTCCTAAAACAGTTGTATTATAGGTTTTGTTTAGACTAGCATTCAGTGTTGACATTACTGTGACTGTGTAAATATTGTTCACAGATGAGCTCTATAGAGTTCTGGGATTATTTCCTGTGAGTGTGTGAGTGAGTGTGTATGATATTAGTTACCCAGCCAGGGGTTCAACCCAAGCCCCCTACAGTGAAAGCACAGAGTCTGAACCATGGAACCGCCAGGGAAGCCCCTTCCTTTTTCTTTCACAAACTTCATATTTTTCCTGGAAGTAGTCATTGCTATCTTTCCATTTCCTTTGTTGTATTTATGAATACATCCTCAGACTCTCCTGCAGAGATAAAGACCCTCTGAGGACGGCCAGTGCCTCTGTAGGCTGAACCTTTCTGTGTGTTTGCTTGTCTGTGAATACCTGTTCCACTTCATTCAGTCCTCCTGCTCCATCTTGCTTGTTCTCTAGGCCACCCGGAGCATTTTCTCTTTTACTTCCTGGCCATCTTCTTTGCCTCTCTTCTGTTTCCCACACCCACCTCTCCTCTATTCCTCCCTTTAGTTTACATTCTCATTATGCTGGAACACATCCTCCAGCAGCTTCCTGAGAGGGGGATGCATGGCAGGTAGAACTTCTCTGGGATCCTGCATATCTAAACATGTCTTTCTCCTTACCTCCACTTTATCCCAAGTTTGATTGACTTAGTCTGTTTGGTATATAATTCTTGGTTTGGAAATACTTTCCCTTCGGAGGTTTTCTTTTTTTTTTTTTTTTTAATTATTTGTCTGTGCCATGTGGCATGTTGGATCTTACTTCCCTGGCTAGGGATCAAACCCACAATCCCTGCATTGGAAACACAGAGTCCTAACCACCTGACTGCCAGGGATGTCCTCCTTCAGAGTCTTGAGGCCACTGACCCATTGTCTTCTGGCAGCCAGGGGCGCTGTTGAGGAGGCCAGTGTCCGAACACTGCATCTTCTATAGGAACTCGAAGGGTCTTCTCTTTGTCTCTAGGTTATGAATGCCCATGATTTACAGGAGGTCTTGTTTCCTCCACGGGGCTCGGCACTGGCATGGTCAGCCTCTTCACTTGGGAAACCCCTTCTTTCAGTTCTGGCAAACCTTTTTCTATTCTATCCTTAATCCCTCTTCCATTTTCTCTCTGCTGTGTTTGGGTGATCCGGTTGGTTGGATGTTGGACCCTACATTTTGTAATTTCTGATCTTGCCTTTCCTATGTCCACTGGTCTCTTCCTCCTCGTCCTCTAAACCCTACTGAACTTTCATAATTGGGGGCATCATGTCATCCTTCATGGACTCTTTGAAGAGTCCTTTCCTATTTTCTCTGAGTGGTTTTGCATGTGACGGAGGTGGCAGTGGGGTTGCTGAAGGAATATCCTCTTGTCATTTAGTAGGAGGACTCTCTTCACCTCCCACTTTACTTCCCCTGGTGTCATCTGAAGTCTTTGAACCTTTTCAGTCCAGTTTCTCTAAGGAAGCTGTCTCCTGCCAGGACAAGATGGGTAGTGGTGAGGTCACTAACCACTCTTTTTAAATTAATATTATAAATGTCAGTTTATTTTCCCTTTCTGTGTTTCAGAGTTTCCCTTTTAGTCAGTAATAAGCAGTTAACTGATTGGAAATCTGCTTAATGAAATAACATTAACAAGTTCATAAACACACCTTTTGAGAGAATAAAACAAGAGGTTGAAAAGTTTTCCCTAGCTCCATGTAAATTATTCCGCCCTCAAAATTGCATGTTTCACCTGCTTACTTCTGTAATTTAAAATACATATACAGGATGACCTTAAAATATTGACAATTAGTATAGAGTTCACTGCCTTGAAGACGTATGTTCTCCAAACTTCTAAATAATCCATTCATGTGATTCAGCGTTGCTTGCTTAATGCTTACAATGCCAAAAAGTCTTTCCTTTTTCTCTAATTCTAGTCTTATGCTGAGGTGACACAAGGAACCCGATTGGTTCGCCAACCACTCTCAAGACAGCCCTCTTTTCTGGCTTACAGCCTCCGCCCTCAGCCTTATAGTCATAGGACCTGGAGCTGTCACTTCCTGGACTTCCTGGGTTCTGAGGCACAAAGCTCTCGCTGCGTCTGCACACTCTGTGTGCAGATAGAGGGTTCTGGTGCGCTCTACTGCATCCCTCACTGCTCTGCCTCTGCTTGGTCCTCCTTCTCACTGTCTTTTGCTTTTTCATTTCGCTCTCCTTGAGCAGAGAGAGGGGAGGGTCTATCATTTTCTTTTATTCCTTTACAGAAATTTAAGTGGAATTTAGAAAATCCTGAAGATTCGGTCTGCCATGTTTAACTGGATCTGGCTTCCTATGAGGCTCAGTGGTGAAGAATCTGCCTATAATTCAGGAGATGCAGGTTCAATCCCTGGGTCAAGAAGATCTCCTGGAGAAGGAAATGGCAACCCTCTCCAGGATTCTTGCCTGGAACTCCCCATGGACAGAGGAGCTTGGTGAGCTACAGTCCATGGGTTGCAGAAAAGTTGAAAATGACTTAGCGACTAAACAATGTCATTCATCTTTAAATTTAAATATTTATTTATTTGACTGAGCGAGATCTTTGATTGTGGCATATGAACTCTTAGTTGCTACATATGGGATCCAGTTCCCTGACCAGGGATTGAGGCTGGGCCTCCGGCCTTGGATTGTGGAGTCTTATAGACACTGAATCACCAGGAAAGTCCCCATCTTTCCTTCTAATGACTGCCTTTTGTTCTATGTTATAGTTATGCCATACATTTTCCAAATGTCCTTAGCTAGACATTTGGGTTTGTTCCAGTTTTTGTCACCAGAAACCATACTGCAGTGAAAGATCCTTTCCTTGTATTCCTGCTCAGGTTTGAAAGTACCTGTGTCTGTAGGACAAATTCCTCAACTTAAATTGCATTTTGTTTTGTGGTAGCCTCGCACTAACACAAGTGTTACCAGCTTTTCCCCTTGTAGAGTCTGATACGGATTGATTCCTGTTTCGTGAGTGAAACTGAGCACTTTTTCATATGTTTATTATCCACATCTATTCCCTGTCCTGTGAATTTCTCCTTAGTACTCTTTGCTCACCGTTTTCTATTGTTTCGTCCTTTTTAAAAAATTTGTGTTCTTTGTGTGTTCAGATAGTAAATCTTTATCAGATATGTCCCAAATATTGCCCTTTGTTGTACATCTTTTTACTTACTAGGTGTTTTCTCCCGCCATTTTGCCAAGTGGAACATTTAAAATGCCCTGAGTCAGATTTAACAGGTTTTCTGTCATTTCAAGCCAGATTCAGGAAGGCCTTTTTGATGCCGAGATTATTGTTTCACTGAATTTCCTTCAATAAATGTATGATCTGCTTTCTTCACATTAAACACTTGGATTTACCCAGAATTCATTTGCTGTACAGTGTGTGACAGGGGTCTGGTGGTATTTCCTGTGCAGTCAGCCAGCCTTACATCTAGGCACCCCTGGAGTCCCTCTGATATTTCCCACGTTCATCGTGCTGGAAATGACCATGTGTTCAGGTCTGTGTCTGGATTTCTCTCTTGTGTTCCACTTGTTGGCTTGTGGTCTGGTGTCAGTATCTTCCTATTTAATTACTGTAGCCTGAAAACACTGCTTAATAGCTGGGCGGGTATTATCCTTGCACGTACACATTTCTTTAAGAATTTATCAGCCGTCCTTCCTGAAGGTTTATGTTCTTTTCACAGTTCTTTCACCTTACATACTGATATTTTTAGTTGGAGGCTCTCACTTCTGAATAAGCTCACATTTTTAGATCCCCCCCCAATCTTCTTTAGATGAGCTTAGATGCCACCATGCGGAGGTGTCTTTGCAAATACTGCTTCCTGGTTTGGGCTTGTTCCTCATCTTCCAGCCTTACTCCAAGCTGGCCTGCCCTGGGAACTAGTCCTTTGAGGCTCTCGATTGAATTTCTGTGTTCTTTCATTAAAAAACCAAACAAACAAAAAAACCTTCATTAAAAAGCCCCAGATGGCTGGAGGTGGGGCCGGATGTGGAGAGACTGCTAAGGGGTGTGAGGTTGCTTCTGGGGGTGACGAAAGTATTCTGAAGTTAATAGTAGAGGTGATTTCACAGCCCTGTGAGTGAATTGAGCACTTCAAAAGAGTGAATTTGTCTGGTCTGTGGATGATGCCCCCAAACAAAAACAAAGCCAAATCCCCGACAGCAAGAGCTCTTCAGTGAAGGAGTAAAGATTCTGAGAGCTAAACTAAGGACAGTTCTCAGCAACAACCTCGCTGTGAATTTCCTGGCTCTGGAGACAGCAGAGGAGCTGCAGAGGCGCCCAGGGTCCTCCGGCAAGCTCAGCGCTTCACAGGAGGCGTGCCTTCTTCTGTCCTCAAGGTAGCGAATGGCAGTTTTGCAAAGGATGAGACGCTCCTCATTCTCGGGGGCTGATACTGGCGGATGGCACTGCGGGAGTTGTTTTTCTCGGTCTCTTTCCCTCTGTGTCTGTGCTGATGGGGCCTCCAGGGGTCCTCAGGCGGTGCCTTGGGTCAGGAGCATGTGGCCGTGAGTCAAGCTCTCTGTGTTGTTTGCACGTGCTCCTGAGCAGAGATGCTGCTCTGGGGTTTCTGTTGTATCCACTTAACTGACTTATCGCCCTAATTGAACGTGTCCTGGTCGCGTGCAGGGCTCTTCAGTGGCTTTGCTGTCGTCCTCTCCAGACACGGCCCGTGGCTTTCAGAGCGAAGTCTTTCACGTCCGTCGGGGACCCAGGCCATCCAGCTTAGATGGCCAGATGCGGGCTGTCTGGATTGCGCCAGGAGGACCTCTTGTGGAGCTTATCTCCCTGGCCAGATGTTCCCTCAGCCATTCCAGCTTTGTTTCCTCCGGGATCGAGCTCACATTTTAGATCCCCCAATCTTCTTTAGATGAGCTTAGATGCCACCTTGCGGAGGTGTCTTTGCAAATACTGCTTCCTGGTTTGGGCTTGTTCCTCATCTTCCAGCCTTACTCCAAGCTGGCCTGCCCTGGGAACTAGTCCTTTGAGGCTCTCGATTGAATTTCTGTGTTCTTTCATTAAAAAACCAAACAAACAAAAAAACCTTCATTAAAAAGCCCCAGATGGCTGGAGGTGGGGCCGGATGTGGAGAGACTGCTAAGGGGTGTGAGGTTGCTTCTGGGGGTGACGAAAGTATTCTGAAGTTAATAGTAGAGGTGATTTCACAGCCCTGTGAGTGAATTGAGCACTTCAAAAGAGTGAATTTGTCTGGTCTGTGGATGATGCCCCCAAACAAAAACAAAGCCAAATCCCCGACAGCAAGAGCTCTTCAGTGAAGGAGTAAAGATTCTGAGAGCTAAACTAAGGACAGTTCTCAGCAACAACCTCGCTGTGAATTTCCTGGCTCTGGAGACAGCAGAGGAGCTGCAGAGGCGCCCAGGGTCCTCCGGCAAGCTCAGCGCTTCACAGGAGGCGTGCCTTCTTCTGTCCTCAAGGTAGCGAATGGCAGTTTTGCAAAGGATGAGACGCTCCTCATTCTCGGGGGCTGATACTGGCGGATGGCACTGCGGGAGTTGTTTTTCTCGGTCTCTTTCCCTCTGTGTCTGTGCTGATGGGGCCTCCAGGGGTCCTCAGGCGGTGCCTTGGGTCAGGAGCATGTGGCCGTGAGTCAAGCTCTCTGTGTTGTTTGCACGTGCTCCTGAGCAGAGATGCTGCTCTGGGGTTTCTGTTGTATCCACTTAACTGACTTATCGCCCTAATTGAACGTGTCCTGGTCGCGTGCAGGGCTCTTCAGTGGCTTCGCTGTCGTCCTCTCCAGACACGGCCCGTGGCTTTCAGAGCGAAGTCTTTCACGTCCGTCGGGGACCCAGGCCATCCAGCTTAGATGGCCAGATGCGGGCTGTCTGGATTGCGCCAGGAGGACCTCTTGTGGAGCTTATCTCCCTGGCCAGATGTTTCCTCAGCCCCATACCTTTCCACCAGTGACCCGGCTCCTTCCTTTGTTTCCTCCGGAGAGTCAGAGTTCTCTTTCCATTTGCAGTGGCATCTCCAGGGTGAGGGGAAGCTCTGCCACTGCCACCGTGTGGGCTTCGGCACCTCGCAGCTCCCCTCTCCGAGCCCCTCAGGCCCCTCCCAGCCTTGGTGAGGAGCCCCCAGGCTGGGCCTGTCCCCGAGTGAGGACTCCACACCAGCAGGCTGCACCCACCCCTTCCCTCGAGGCCTGGAAGCTCAGTCCCTCCTTGCCCAAGGTCTCGTGGCAGGGGAATTGAAACCTGCTTCTCTTGGCTCCGGAATGTGAACCTGGGCTGGTGGTGGAGGTGACAGGAAGGCTTAGGGCTGGGTGTCAGGACACCCGCCCTGTTTTAAGGAAGTGCCCCGAAGGGCTGCCTGGAAGAGTAGTGGGTTCCCAGCCCTAGGTCTCCAAGCAGCACTAGGTGGCCCCGTCTTGGGACACTGGCGTGGGTCCTCCGCAGGATGCACTAAGGTTTCTTTCGAGTTCTGAGAGGCAGGTTCTGTCTACTGTGTAGGAGGTGCGGTCCCGGCAAGGCAGAGGCTGCTGAGGCTGTGTCAGAACACAAATCAGAAGCTTCGAGCCCGAGTCCAGAGAGTGTGTGGCCCCGTCTGCAGCTGGGAGGGAGAAAGAGGGGCTCTAGGCTCTTGACCACACCGTGCCTGCTAATCTGTGGCCAGGCTGCTGGACCCGCGGGGCGCCCTTGCAGGACAGCCTTCAGCTCTGGGAAGTGCACCTTCTTGCTCAGGGCCTCCCCCTCAGTTTTCTGTTCTTTCTCTGATGCTGAGGCTGGACATCCGTGGCTCTTCCTCACGGTGTCCGTGCTGTTGATTTTCTGGGACTTTGTGTGCTTCGTTCATTAATGCCTCTCAGACTCATCCTCAGAAAGAGGCCCTCATGATCTCTTACATCTCCAGATTAACTTAGCTCTTTGGAAAACCCCTTCCAGGTCAGGCTTAACCCAGCTGCTCTGGGGTAGCTCTTTGGAAACCCCTTCCAGTCAGCAGGAGGACCTCTTGTGGAGCTTATCTCCTGGCCAGATGTTTCCTCAGCCCCATACCTTTCCACCAGTGACCCGGCTCCTTCCTTTGTTTCCTCCGGAGAGTCAGAGTTCTCTTTCCATTTGCAGTGGCATCTCCAGGGTGAGGGGAAGCTCTGCCACTGCCACCGTGTGGGCTTCGCACCTCGCAGCTCCCTCTCCGAGCCCCTCAGGCCCCTCCCAGCCTTGGTGAGGAGCCCCCAGGCTGGGCCTGTCCCCGAGTGAGGACTCCACACCAGCAGGCTGCACCCACCCCTTCCCTCGAGGCCTGGAAGCTCAGTCCCTCCTTGCCCAAGGTCTCGTGGCAGGGGAATTGAAACCTGCTTCTCTTGGCTCCGGAATGTGAACCTGGGCTGGTGGTGGAGGTGACAGGAAGGCTTAGGGCTGGGTGTCAGGACACCCGCCCTGTTTTAAGGAAGTGCCCCGAAGGGCTGCCTGGAAGAGTAGTGGGTTCCCAGCCCTAGGTCTCCAAGCAGCACTAGGTGGCCCCGTCTTGGGACACTGGCGTGGGTCCTCCGCAGGATGCACTAAGGTTTCTTCGAGTTCTGAGAGGCAGGTTCTGTCTACTGTGTAGGAGGTGCGGTCCCGGCAAGGCAGAGGCTGCTGAGGCTGTGTCAGAACACAAATCAGAAGCTTCGAGCCCGAGTCCAGAGAGTGTGTGGCCCCGTCTGCAGCTGGGAGGGAGAAAGAGGGGCTCTAGGCTCTTGACCACACCGTGCCTGCTAATCTGTGGCCAGGCTGCTGGACCCGCGGGGCGCCCTTGCAGGACAGCCTTCAGCTCTGGGAAGTGCACCTTCTTGCTCAGGGCCTCCCCCTCAGTTTTCTGTTCTTTCTCTGATGCTGAGGCTGGACATCCGTGGCTCTTCCTCACGGTGTCCGTGCTGTTGATTTTCTGGGACTTTGTGTGCTTCGTTCATTAATGCCTCTCAGACTCATCCTCAGAAAGAGGCCCTCATGATCTCTTACATCTCCAGATTAACTTAGCTCTTTGGAAAACCCCTTCCAGGTCAGGCTTAACCCCCAGCTGCTCTGGGGACAGCTGCAGGCTCTGGTTCTCAGAGCACCACACTGGTACGCATGTGCGTCCCCAGCTCAGCCATGCCGTAGTTCAGACGTCCTCTGATGCCCCCTTGGACAAGGCTCTCGTGGCGACTGGGGCCCTGTCATGGCCATCGTCTTTGTGGCAACCCAGCACTGAGCTGGGCGTGAGCTGTTGGCGAGGTCTGCTGTGCCCTGTCACACCCAGCGATTACGTGGCCACTGTATGTTGCTAAGTGTGATGGAAATGGTTTCCTGGAACACGAAATGAGATTGCACTTTATTGTTATTTTCCAAATTATCAAGTCTAGAATGATTTGGTTTTGGATTTAGCTTCTGCAAGCAGTCACTGTTGAAGTCCCTTCTGTTCTGGGAAGCTCAGCCTTTCAGGAGGGTTTTTTTTTTTTTTATCTCCCATCATTTCTCTTTTATTTATATTTATTTTCATCCATCTTTTTGTTCTTTGGCATGTCTGGGCCTCCTGTTGCAGTGGCCTCTCTCACTGCAGAGCACTGGCTCTGGGAGCATATGCTCCAGAGCGCTGGCTTGCAATAGGACACACTGGTTCAGCCACTCCATGGCACGTGGGATCTTTCCAGGCCAGGGATCGAACCAGTGCCCCCTGCACCACGGGGTGAACTCTCCACCCACTGGACCACCAGGGAAGCCCTTGAGGGTTTTTTTTATAATTTATTCTTTTTTTTTTTTTTTTTTTAAAGATTTTATTTATTTATCTACTTTGGGTGGGGGTCGGGTTGGGGAGGGAGGGGAGCGGGCGGGCTACTTCTATTGGTTTTTCATTTCTCTATTTTCATTTGTCTTCATTCTTTGGCTCCTGTGGGCCTCCCATCGAGGTGGCGTCTGTTGTTGCAAAGCACCGGCTCTGGGCGCATGCGCTCCAGAGCTCCGGCTCGGTGATTGGACACATCAGTCCAACCGCTCCGCGGCACGTGGGATCTTCCCAGGCCAGTGCTCGAACCGGTGCCCCTTGCACTACAAGGCAGTGTCCTTACCCACTGGACCACCAGGGGAAGCCCTATAATTTATTCTTATTGGAGTAGAGATGCTTACAATGCTGTGTTAGTTTCTACTGTACGGTCAAGTGCAGTCTGCCATACATTTACCTATAGCCCCTCTTTTGGGATTTCCTAGGATACCGTGTCTCTGGAGGTTTGATGGCTTGCGTTAGGGCCTGGGGGTGGGGGACAGTGGAAGCTAGTGTGTCTTAGGAGAGGCAAGATCACACTCGGTGCTCATGTGTTGCTGAGCTGCCTGGACAAGAAGGACCCTGGCCTTGGGCCTTTGCAGTACAGTGGGGACCTGTGACCATCTGGTATCCCTCTGCATATCTGGTTTATGCAGTCACATGACTGGGAACAAAGCAATGTTAACCCCTTGTGGGCAAGGCTTAGGAACCATCCTGGTATTTCTGGATTTCAGGGATACACACTGAAAGTGTTAAAAGTTTGAAAAGCCATCTTTGGAAAAGAGATTGTGCTATTGTCCAAATGATGGTTGGGGACACATTGGAGCTGATGGGGACAGATCTCCTGTCCACCGAGCCTGGGCTGGCTTGAGTAGGCTTTCTCGTTAAAGGCAGGGGTACATTCAAGGCAACCATTGCCACCAGCAACTGGAGACCAAGCTTGGCTTAGGGCTTGCAGGGTCTCTCTCCTGGGAAAGAATGAAACCTTGGACATAAAACTATCAGTCACATAGGATCTGGACACAAAAAAATGACTGTATTTATTTAGTTATTTATCTGGCGTGGAAAGATGTTCATAAAAGTAACTGATAAATGCAGGCTTCCCTAGGGGCTCAGTGGTAACGAATCCGCCTGTCATTTTAGGAGACCCGGGTCTGAGTCCTGGTTCAGTCCCTGGAGGATTCCATGTGCCACAGGACAACTAAGCCCATGCACCACTACCTAGCGTGTGTTCTAAGCCTGGGAACCACTACTACTGAAGCCTGCATATTCTAGAACCTGTAGTCCCCAACAAGAGAGACCACCATAAGGTTGAATAGCCCCCACTTGCTACCACTAGAGAAAAGCCTGAGCTGCAATGGAGACCCAGCACAGCCAAAAATAAAGAAATAAATCTTAAAAAAAAAAACAAGCAGGATGTAGAACTGTTGGTATAATACCATTTTTTTTTAAAAAGACACTGAACTCCTATGCACACACATTTATTTATGTACATGAAACTTACAAGGGAAAACAGCTAGGGGATTATCTGAGGGGTGAGGTATGGGAGAATTTTAACATTTTTCCTTTGTGCTCATCTCAGTGTTCCTCAGTTTTACCAATGCCCGTGTTTTTCTTCCGTCGTACAAATAACGAAGAGAAGAGGACGGGAACGGATACCCGTTCGGGGCGGCAGCTGGCAGCTCCATAGCCAGGAGCAGTCACTGTCATCCCTCTGGGGTAAAGCCGGCCACCAGGCAGAGGTGGGGGTGGGGTGAAGTCCATGACAGATAGGAATCTCATTTCTGGAGGGTCTCAGCAGCTGGCGGCTTCATGTAGGCGGCTGAGCTGCATGGGGTCCAGACTAGCTCCATCAGTCGCCGGATATTAAGTGCTGAGGTGCCGGTCCCTGGGTTTCATTTCCTCCGCTCCCCTCACAGGCGTGGTGCCTCACAATTATTAGTTCTTCTCATATGTGACTGATATCAGTACTGATAAAGTGTCCTTTTCATAAATTCACAGGCGTTGCTTTCTTGCCAGCTAGTGTCTCTTATCTCATTGGAACCAATGTTTTTGGGATCCTCGCACACAAAATGGGGAGGTAAGACAAAATTAAACAACACTCACTCTGTTACAATAAGGTACTTCCTGAAAAAATACTCTCAAGTATTTCTACCTTTACTATTTTTACTGTTTTGATTTCAGCTGAAAGCTTGGATGGAGGGGAAGTCCTTTGTTGATGGTGTTTGTTTGTGTGTTGACAGGTGGCTTTGCGCTCTTCTAGGAATGGTAATTGTCGGAATGAGCATTTTATGTGTGAGTAAAAGAGGACATCTGGCAGGTAGAAATAATCTGTAAATGAAACTTTTGCTTTGGGCAAGAATCCCCAGCAAATATAGTGGTTTGAAGGTTGTTGACACTTAGTTGTATTACATCTTCCATTTTCTTATCATTTTTGCATAATGTTAAAAACTTTGGACAGGATTCTCCAAAGGGTTTATTTTTATTTTATGTCAGTTGGAAACTATTTAGAATGTTTTATTGCATTGTTGTTACTTCACTTTGTACCCCCTCCCTCTTCATCTAAAACGTTATGGTGTCTTAAACACTTCAGGGCAACTAGCCAGAAACAAGAGCAAGATGTATTTCTAGAATAAAACATCTACCAAAGGCTACTATCTATCCCAAATAAGGCCTTTTACTTCTTTTGAAAAATGTGGACTTCCCTGGTGGTCCAGGGGCTGGGACTCTGCCCTCCCAATGCAGGGGACCCAGGTTCAATCCCTGGTCAGGGAACTAGATCCCACATGCCACAACTAAGAGTTGGAATGCTGCAACTAAAGATCCTGCTTGCTGCAACTAAGAGATTTGCAGCAGATAAATAAAATATTTGCAGCCAAATAAAAATAAATATTGAAAAATGGAGTTAGACTAGGCTGAACTTTCACATATGCCGTGATCTAGCTTTCTGTGGTGGTCCCAAAACCCACTTCAACTCTGTTAAAGATTTGGAGGGTCCACTTCTCCCCAAAGCCCATCTTGCTTCTTCCTCCTGCTTCCTCCAGAAGGGAACATGCATAACAGGCCAGAGAAAACATATCTAAGGACTTCCTATGATAACTTAGAGCTGGATAGCATGTTCTTTTAGCATAACATGTATTTCTTCTTACAGGTTCCTCTTGCAAAAAACATTTATGGACTCATCGCTCCCAACTTTGGAGTTGGTTTTGCAATTGGTAGGTCACCAGATTGAGCCTTGTTCCTAAACTGAAACCTTTGTTTTCCCAATACTAAGAAAGAGTTCCCTGGCAGTCCAGTGGTTAGGACTATGCGTTTACTGCAGGGGCGCTTAGTTTTAGTCCCTGACCCGGGAGCTAAGATCCTATATGCTCCACTATGCAGCCAAAAGAAAAAAAAAAGTTCCTCTTACTTGGGCAGACTATACTTATTCAATATAAAATTTCTAGGAGCTTGACAGGAGGCGGTGGGCAGCTTAGCTCATGTATAGTTTGTAGATCGTCCACAGAGAGATACAGGCTTGTCCACGTACTAGTCATTTATTTCCTGAAAGCCAGTGTCATAAAAACCTGATATTTACACTCCACTGCCGAGCCTGAGCAAATAGGAGAGCAGTTTCCTCAGAACCCATCTGTTTGGGCTCGTATCTCTGCACAGACCTTCTGATATGAGGCTGGGGGACAAAGATTTCACATGTAGTTTCCAGTAATATTTGGGAAAGAAAAGGTAGATCGATGTTTTGATGATCAGCTGTACTGGGGGAATTTTCACAGCAAAGGAGATGAGTCTCTGTAGTACTGTGAGGAACAGTAAGTAATATGTTAGGAAAAATCTTGTTCATCTTTTGGATAACTAGCATATGCTTATTTCTCATTTATAATCTATAGATGGATCATAATAAAAGTAAAGGTGAATCTGTCACAGGCTAAAGGCAGGACTTGAATCTTTGGTACAGTGGAAAGGATGGAGCCTTTGCTGACCCCTTAGACCAGGTTAGGGTCTCCTAGCTTATATGTATACATATACATATACATCTTATACATATGCACATATGTGTGCACACACATGCACATGACCTCTCACAGCACCTTTATAGCATCACTCACAATCGTAATTTATTTTCCAACTCTTTGTTTTGTTCTCCCTTGTCCCAGCACCTTGCACATTCCAGGTGATCAGCAGCTACGATTGAATGAAAGAAATTTCTCTTTATCCTCCTGCCTCTGTAGGGGTGTGGGTGAGGAATCTAAGATTTGAAAACCCCGCTGAGTGTGTTCACAGTGGTCACCTCATTCAGTCATCACCATCTCCATTTTATCAGTGGGGAGACACATGTTCAGAGAGATAAGGCATGATGATGCTCACCCAGCCAGGGATTTGGACCCAAAACTCTGGATGCATGTGTCCTTTCTTTATGCTCCCTGTTCCCTGACTGTTCAGGAAACCAGAGATTCTAATACAGGTCTGGGCAGTAGTGACTTTTTTTTCTTTAGATATTAGTTTCCTGAGTAGGATCCCCCAGACTCCTTCCTGTTTTCGCTCCTTCTGGTTCTTCCAATACTTCCCAACTTTAATTCTCATAATCTAAAAATGAGGCCAGGCTGTGGATGGGGAGGAGGCTGGGTGAGGCATGTAGTGTACTCTTTGAGGGCAAAGGACGAGTGGACCAGAAAATCATGAATCAGAAAAAGCACCCACGCGAAGCAGGCTCGGGGTCCACACAGCCATTAACTGGCATCCTTCTGGGTCTGAAGAATGGCAGGCTAGTCTCCAGAGGACTGGGTGCTGTCCACCAGTCAGCGGAGGACAAGATGAGGTAAGGCAGAGATCAGGCAAATGGTGGTGGGCTTCTGGCCCCAGCCTTGGGCACCTTTAGTCTGTCTTCAGCAAAAGGTATGTTGCAGGGAATTTGCCCTGAGACTTGGCAGGTAGCAGTAAAGAATCTTGGCAGTGTTGTGAGGTTAGGGCACAGTGTTGACATTCAGCTTGTTGTTGGTTTCTGTTGGTTTTCTGTAAACTGTATTCCTTGACTGTCCGCAGGCATGGTGGATTCATCAATGATGCCCATCATGGGCTACCTGGTCGACCTGCGGCATGTGTCAGTCTATGGGAGCGTGTATGCCATCGCCGATGTGGCGTTTTGTATGGGATATGCCATCGGTAAGGACACTGGCTTTTCACAGGCACTTTTTTTCCCTCAGTGCGTGATTGATAATCCTTACTGAAAATTAGTTAAACCTTTGCATCTTTCTGCCTATAAGACATTTAGAGAGAGCTTTATCTAATTCTCTGTTTCCTGAAAGGTCCTTCCGCTGGTGGGGCTATCGCAAAGGCAATTGGATTTCCGTGGCTCATGGCAATTATCGGAATAATTGATATTCTTTTTGCTCCTCTCTGCTTTTTTCTTCGAAGTCCACCTGCCAAGGAAGAAAAAATGGTGAGAAAATTTTACGATGTTCTGAAGTGGTTCTTTTGATTGTTTTAGCATGGTCTTCTGGCTAGTGTATTATGGCTTGGTTCTAAAATATATTTTTGCTCCTTTTGAACAAAACTCCCCAAATATAAATAGTAAGAATTACTTTTTAGTTCATACCATATAGGGCAGATGCTTCTTATACTGTATCAAAAGCATTTTGTGTATATATTTGAAGAATGAAATTATTTTTGTATATACATTAGCAGTTAATTATAGCTCTTTCGTCAATCAAATATAAACATGGATTATTCAGTTTAATTTTCAAAGATTATTTAAATCTTGAACACAATTTTTTGCTTCCTGTGCTTACTCCTAAGATCAACTGTTTTTGCTCCTAACCCTTACAGATTTCAGTAATAGTGTCTTAGTCTTTACTGCATAAGATTCTGGAGGTGGTTTCAATGTAGATAAGAGACACTTATATAGAAGAAACCTTGTTTTATGCACTTTTGGGTACATGTGAACATATATGTATAATGTCTAAGTCCATAATTTCATGATCAGAATCCTAGATATAGGCAAGATGTATTACTAGTATAAAGTGTTCCTCTTTTGAACAAATTCAAACTTCCTAATTCTAAATTTGAATTTTGAAATGCATCGGTCATTTTACCCTTTCCAACAAGCATTCCTATCTGGTGGTGCTGCTGCTGACTTTTCTAAACGTCCAGTGGTGAGGGACACTCATCTAGCTGAAAGACGAGGCCTTAGATCAAGACTATATGAGAGAAGCAAGGCCAGGGGAGATGGTATTTCTGCATTTAGGAATGGATGCGAGGTTCCCTTGTGCTGTTCTCTTGGGTGTATGACATCTGGACTGAAATGGGTTTTAAAGCTTTGGCATTTCTTAATTGCCACTTCATGACTTTCCCCAAAAAGTAGGTTTAAAGACACACACAGACCCTGAAGTTAGGTCGTGTGCAGTCTTTGTTTTGAGCATTTATGAATATGTTCAGTGTATTTAAGGATATTCGGCACTGAGCACTGGTCTTGTGCTCTTTATTATATAGGATTGAAGAAGATAAGTTTGACTTACTTACGGCCAATTTGACTCTTCCTCTTTTGCTGACACCTCTTCACCTCCAAACAACCATAGCACTTTGTTGCATCTCTCAGGGACAGTCCTGTTTTCTAGGCTGGTCGGCTAAGTTCCCTGGCCCTTTGTTTGTCTGACTCTCCCAGCCTGGTACCTGGGCCCTCATCAAGGTCAGGAAGTTCTCTGTGCAGTCACAGAAAACAACTCTTGTCCTGTTGCCACGTATTAATCTGATTAAGGCTGAATGAAGAGGACTCCCAACCATTTTGGACAAAAGAAAAAAAATGACCTCCAGGGGCTGTTGTCACCCAGCAGACAGTGGAGGGCTCTGGAGACCAGCTGTCTCTCCATGGGACTATGACTTAGCCTCAACCTAAGGATTGGTTGAGGCTAAGGAGGATTCAGTGAAGGAATCCCAGCAGAGTGCAACTCCCGTGTCTGTACACAGTAAATGCTCAATAAACGCTCACCTTCCTTTCATAGCACCTTCCTCTCCTTTCTTGCTTTTAATTAACTCTGACATGCTCAGTCAACCCAGTGGTCCTTCAGTTCCCTTCCTTTCTTCTCTTCTGTGAGATGAGACCCTCCTTTTACTCCCATCACCCTGTGCTGCCCAGTGGGCTTCTCTTGCCGAGGGGCAGACGTTAGTGGTGGTTGTGTTATCTGCTTGTCAGCAGCAGCTTCAGGGCTTATCTGAGGTTTTGGAGGAAGTGGATGAGGTCAGGGGACCAGCAAGCTGCCCCACCAGCTCCCGCTCTGGGGTCTACACATGATGGATAGAGGCCTCTGTGCCTCTTCCCACATTTAAACCAAGCTTTAATTCATGTAAAAAGTGTTGAAGGAAGTGGAAGAGACAATCCTGAAAGGCAAAGCAATAAGAACAACAGGCTTCCAGAGGCGACTTCCACTATAAAATGTCACTTCCTAAGTGCCTAGCAAGATGAATCATTAAAAACCGAGAGAATGTGCATCTCCCTGCCCATAACTGATGCCTGTAATTGAAGGCATCGTGTCAGGTGCCATTTGACAGGCATAATGGTGACATGGGAAGGTGGCATCCAACGGCTGCTGCCTACTCACTGTGCAGGCAGAGCAGGAAGGCGCTGAGCGCAAGCTGAGAGCACTGATGAGGGGAGTGAGGGCAGGAAGCAGTGTGTGCCGGACATGGGGAACGATCGATTACCATCGACTTGAGAAAATCCAATACAGACAAGTGCCGGCATTCAGGATCAGCAGTTACCAAACACAGGGGCCGTTAAGAGTCTGAAGAAGGCGTACAAACCTTAGCAAATAATGCTTTCATTAGGAACCATTTTGATGAAGTGGGATGTGGACTTAAGCTAGAAATGGAAGGTTTGAGGGCCATTTTATGGATCCCAAGTCATTCAGTCATGAACCAGTGTGTGGGCACTTGAGTTTTCCTTCCATTCAGTTTATTGGATTTCTGGTTTTTAAAACTCCCAACCATTTTGGACAAAGAAAAAATGACCTCCAGGTGCTGTTGTCACCCAGCAGACAGTGGAGGGCTCTGGAGACCAGCTGTCTCTCCATGGTGACTTAGCTAAGGATTGGTTGAGGCTAAGGAGGATTCAGTGAAGGAATCCCAGCAGAGTGCAACTCCCGTGTCTGTACACAGTAAATGCTCAATAAACGCTCACCTTCCTTTCATAGCACCTTCCTCTCCTTTCTTGCTTTTAATTAACTCTGACATGCTCAGTCAACCCAGTGGTCCTTCAGTTCCCTTCCTTTCTTCTCTTCTGTGAGATGAGACCCTCCTTTTACTCCCATCACCCTGTGCTGCCCAGTGGGCTTCTCTTGCCGAGGGGCAGACGTTAGTGGTGGTTGTGTTATCTGCTTGTCAGCAGCAGCTTCAGGGCTTATCTGAGGTTTTGGAGGAAGTGGATGAGGTCAGGGGACCAGCAAGCTGCCCCACCAGCTCCCGCTCTGGGGTCTACACATGATGGATAGAGGCCTCTGTGCCTCTTCCCACATTTAAACCAAGCTTTAATTCATGTAAAAAGTGTTGAAGGAAGTGGAAGAGACAATCCTGAAAGGCAAAGCAATAAGAACAACAGGCTTCCAGAGGCGACTTCCACTATAAAATGTCACTTCCTAAGTGCCTAGCAAGATGAATCATTAAAAACCGAGAGAATGTGCATCTCCCTGCCCATAACTGATGCCTGTAATTGAAGGCATCGTGTCAGGTGCCATTTGACAGGCATAATGGTGACATGGGAAGGTGGCATCCAACGGCTGCTGCCTACTCACTGTGCAGGCAGAGCAGGAAGACGCTGAGCGCAAGCTGAGAGCACTGATGAGGGGAGTGAGGGCAGGAAGCAGTGTGTGCCGGACATGGGGAACGATCGATTACCATCGACTTGAGAAAATCCAATACAGACAAGTGCCGGCATTCAGGATCAGCAGTTACCAAACACAGGGGCCGTTAAGAGTCTGAAGAAGGCGTACAAACCTTAGCAAATAATGCTTTCATTAGGAACCATTTTGATGAAGTGGGATGTGGACTTAAGCTAGAAATGGAAGGTTTGAGGGCCATTTTATGGATCCCAAGTCATTCAGTCATGAACCAGTGTGTGGGCACTTGAGTTTTCCTTCCATTCAGTTTATTGGATTTCTGGTTTTTTTGTTTGCTTTGTTTTGACTTGGTGTTATCAGTACAGGCAGAGAGAGAAGCCTGTTATTCCCAGTCCCTCTGCAGCTCTGTCATTTGAGGAAACGTGTTCTAGTTGTAGGACAACTGCTTGCAGCCTCTAGCTCTTGGAGTGCCCAGTGAGGAAACGGGGCTCTGGAGTAGACTCTCATTTTTTCAGGTGGAAATTTTTTTTTTTAAGATAGGGCACATATCTTAGGTCTCAGGGGACATGAGTTTGAGCATGCTCAGGGAGATGGTGAAGGTCAGGGAAACCTGGCGTGCTGCAGTCCATGGGGCTGCAAAGAGTTAGACACGACTGAGCGACTGAATAACTTGTAGCTAGCCCTTAGTCTTAAAGTTCCTGATTTTTGCCCAGACAGGAAAGTAGGCGACTTGAGGACGTAACTTTGTTTTACTGAGTGATCCTGATGCAAAACCATCACCTTTTTTTTTTTTTTCTCCCTTAAAAAGATGTGTGCTAAATAAATCCTTTCTCTCACACAGGCCTGGTGTCTTTCAAAGCCTTACATTTTAATGCTTTGATGTTTCTCTGTCCTAGCTTCATATTTGCATTATTTTTAAACTTCACTTGGTCCAGTATGTTTTTATTACTTGGGAAATCCCGACTCTACTGTGTCTGATATGAAACCAGGCATTTGGCAGAACTAAAGCTCAATGCTCAGGAATGGGCTTTACTGTGAATTCAGATGACAGTCCCTACCTTCAGTCAGGGTCAAGCACACCTTTCTCTCCAGAGCAGTGCACAGGGACTGCCCTCATTACCAGGCTGCTCCCCAGGCCCCTCTGTACGCGTCCCTCACCCACTTGACTTACCATCTCGATGCTGGTCATGCCTCTCTCTTTGTGGTGGTTTTGGACTATTACATGCCATCGAGCTTATATGGTAAACAAAACAAAACAAAAGATGGCACAATAAATCCTTTAAAAAAGTTCCAGAAGTCAGGAAGCTAGGTTTTAAAAGTTATAAATGATCTTTTAAGAAAGAAAACTTCTTTATCTGGTACAAGTAACATCAACAGCAGTTTGGTTAACTGATAAATTCTGTATGATGCCCAATAACTGGTGTGATTGAACATCTTCCCTTGCAATGCAGGCTTAAAAGTGGGTCCCTATTATGTACCCAGAGCTAGGTCGCAGAGGTCCTGAAGTCTCTTGAAATGTATGGTATGATGGTGGACAAGCCAGGGGATAGAAGGCCATTGTGGTAAGAGAGATGGCCATCCTTTCCAAGGATGCCTTGCCATTTGTGGACCTGGGCTTAAAGGCCCTGCCGTCTGGGTCTGGCTGGGGTGTCCCATGGTCATCTCCATGTGCCTCCTCATCAGATATCAGGGAGGTGGGTGGGGGAAAGGGGGGCAGTTTTACTTAATGTCTTGCAAGCTTCCAGTCCACTGGTATCTCTTCCATGTGCTTTCCCCAAGCACTGAACTCTTAGTGAACACTCAGCCCACAAACCCTGTGGAAGCAACACTTGTGTGCAGTGAGGTTCCTAAGTTGCTGAGAGAGGACTTTAGGGACACACACCTGGTAGGTGTCCAGGACATTGTTGTCAGCTGTGACCCTTCTTTGCCCTGGAAGATGCCACATGAGTTGGGTGGTGGTTCTTGCAGCACACGGACAGATTTGGTTTTTAACCTGCCCTGTCGAGTGATTCTTGGGCACATTGCTTTGAGCATCACGAATCCAGAGGCAAGACATGGAACTCTTTCTTTGGTGGCTAAAGCTCAATGCTCAGGAATGGGCTTTACTGTGAATTCAGATGACAGTCCCTACCTTCAGTCAGGGTCAAGCACACCTTTCTCTCCAGAGCAGTGCACAGGGACTGCCCTCATTACCAGGCTGCTCCCCAGGCCCCTCTGTACGCGTCCCTCACCCACTTGACTTACCATCTCGATGCTGGTCATGCCTCTCTCTTTGTGGTGGTTTTGGACTATTACATGCCATCGAGCTTATATGGTAAACAAAACAAAACAAAAGATGGCACAATAAATCCTTTAAAAAAGTTCCAGAAGTCAGGAAGCTAGGTTTTAAAAGTTATAAATGATCTTTTAAGAAAGAAAACTTCTTTATCTGGTACAAGTAACATCAACAGCAGTTTGGTTAACTGATAAATTCTGTATGATGCCCAATAACTGGTGTGATTGAACATCTTCCCTTGCAATGCAGGCTTAAAAGTGGGTCCCTATTATGTACCCAGAGCTAGGTCGCAGAGGTCCTGAAGTCTCTTGAAATGTATGGTATGATGGTGGACAAGCCAGGGGATAGAAGGCCATTGTGGTAAGAGAGATGGCCATCCTTTCCAAGGATGCCTTGCCATTTGTGGACCTGGGCTTAAAGGCCCTGCCGTCTGGGTCTGGCTGGGGTGTCCCATGGTCATCTCCATGTGCCTCCTCATCAGATATCAGGGAGGTGGGTGGGGGAAAGGGGGGCAGTTTTACTTAATGTCTTGCAAGCTTCCAGTCCACTGGTATCTCTTCCATGTGCTTTCCCCAAGCACTGAACTCTTAGTGAACACTCAGCCCACAAACCCTGTGGAAGCAACACTTGTGTGCAGTGAGGTTCCTAAGTTGCTGAGAGAGGACTTTAGGGACACACACCTGGTAGGTGTCCAGGACATTGTTGTCAGCTGTGACCCTTCTTTGCCCTGGAAGATGCCACATGAGTTGGGTGGTGGTTCTTGCAGCACACGGACAGATTTGGTTTTTAACCTGCCCTGTCGAGTGATTCTTGGGCACATTGCTTTGAGCATCACGAATCCAGAGGCAAGACATGGAACTCTTTCTTTGGTGGCTAAAGCTTTTGTGTTACAAGCACACATGTATGTGGGAAGAATGATCCTGCTGTCTGTTTGCCTCCATTACTTATTTCCTAGAACTTGAGCTTTTTACAAAGTCTCATGTATCAATTCATTTGGCAAGAAGTTTAATAAACAAACAAAACCAAAAACAGAGGTGACTTTGCAGCTGACAATTTGAGCTGGCAGCCTAACTGAGAGGGGTCTGAGAAGTCCTTATCTCAACAGGCCACATGGTAGATCATTTTAGAATTTCTTGGGAAATGATAAATAGGTTCAGCACTGAGTGGAGACACGGCAGCTTATCAAAGCCGTGGGACAGGAACTGAGAGGAGCCGTGACAAGGGCCAAAGTGAGGTTGCCATAGGCCAACAGAAGATAAATTTAATCCTGATAAATGTTGCCATTTAGGTATTCACATGCACTAAACGACATTGGAGAGATGGTGTACGTGGAGGAAAACTCTGAAAACACAGGCCTGGTGAGAGAGCTCGTTTCAGTTACACCCTAGCTGTCCTGCGGACTGTCACCAGAGTGGACTGAGCGCAGGCTGCCTGGGCTCCATCCGCCCCATTTAACTGTCCACCTCTTGGTCACGTTCTTTGACCTTTGCGCCTACACCAGTTATCAAGTTATCACATAGGGCTATTGTGCAGTAGAGATACACTGAAAATGCCTAGCCCAGTCTTGGTATGATAGACTTCAGCTGTATGCTCAGCCTACGTGCTTGGTCCGAACACTTTCAGGAGGAATAATGACTTTCATGCTTATCAACTGAGGATGTTTATCAACTAAGGACCAATTGACCATGAAGAAAAAGTCTCAGTAATAGTAAGGGAGCACACAAGATTTTTATCTGCATGAGAGGAATTTTACTTTTTATTAATAAAATACACTTGAGTAAGAGACCAGCCAGGATTTGAGGGGAGAACTCCTTCTGAGATGCAATTTAAATAAAACAAGGGCCCCGTGACTCTTAGTCCAGGGACATCTGAGGGACCATGGCTGTGGTCTTAAAACACTGTTGAGGGCAGCTGTAAAGGTGGCTGGAGTCAGGACTTGATCCACAAGTAGAAACATGGAGGCTGTAGATCAGACTCAGATTGTTTCTAACAGGAGAGCTTGCTTTATTAAGGAGGGAAGCTCCTCATTAAGTGTGGGCACAGGGAAGGTGCATTGGGTGACCTCCAGGATTCCCCCCACCCTAATTCTGAGATTCGAAGTGTAACCTAAGTCTAACCTGCATAACCATTCTTCATAGCTCACAGGTTCCTCCGAATCGACTTAGAGCCCTTGGCAGGTGTAATGGGAACACTGTTTCTGCTGCCCCCGCTGCCTGGGACTTTCACTCTTTACAGCTCGTCTTCTGGGTCAGGCACCTGGCAGTTGCACCAAATTACTGGGTGGTACTATATGTAGTTTTCAAACTGCTAATCCTTAGTCTTAACCAGCTGCTACCTTCGCTTTATGAAACAGTAAGTTAATGTATCTGCACTTTGCTCTCTTTTAGGCTATCCTCATGGACCACAACTGCCCCATTAAGACAAAAATGTACACTCAGAATAGCAGCCAGTCGTGTCCCCTAGGCGAGGATGGAGAATCTGAAAGTGACTGAGATGCCCAAGTACCTAATTGTATAAGTGTTTCCAGTGAAACGACCCATCCAGAACTTAGTCATACCACTCATCCCTGGTGAGAGAAACGCAACCAAAGGTTCTTTCTTTTCCATGGTTATGATCGATTGCCAACGGCCTTATAAAGAAAAAGCAGCTTTTCTAGGGCTTTGTATAAATAGTGTTGAAAACTTTATTTTATGTATTTGATTTTATTAAATATTATACAATATATTTTGACGAAATAGCGTAAATCTATAAATATCTCAAATCAAATATAATTTTTTAACTTACATTCACAAACACCTGGGCAAAAGAAGTCTTATATTTTTTCCTGAATATTGGTAATGAGTGTTTAAAGCACACATTATCTCCAAGACACTTCCAACACTGAGAAACTAGAAGGAAGTCTGGAAAACAAAATAAAGTAAGACAGCATATATTATGTAATGACACTGAATATTGAGTTGTTGAACTTGGAATTACAGTTGACCTTGGACGACACAGGGTTTGGGCATGCCAACACCCCACACAGCTGAAAACCTGGGTATACTGCAGCCCTTCGTATCCATGATTCCACACCTGTGGGTTCAGCCAACGACGGGCCATGTAGTACTGCAGTCTGTATTTACTGAAAAAACTCTGCCTAGAAGTGGGAGAGAACTACTCTCCCATGTAGTTCAACTCAAGTCATTCAAGGGTCATCTGTACTGTCAGTTTACTCATGAGTTAAAAGCCAGTTATCTCAGATGCATAAGAACATGCGTCAGTCATCTTTCGGATTTAATCCACGACTCTCAGCTGGTGTTAGTCTTCTATTAATTACCTACCTGGAAACAGATAGTTGTAAATTAAATGTTTACATGCCATGTGTTGGCAGCAAACATTAAAGCCAGTAAGGGTAAAACAGTGAGTGTTCTCAAAGCAGAGAATAGGACGCAAGCATGGAGTGACGAACAACTAAAAGTTTTCCCTTTCAGATTTCAACTTGTCTTACCAGATGCCAGAAGAATGAGAACGTTATACTGCCAGGGCTGTTTAAGCATGATGAGGTATGTCAACTCAAGTTTTAGAAAAGAAATTTAATCGCTTCTTGGCCTTTTGGCTAAGATCAAGTATAGGAAAAGCAATTTAAAATGCAAATAGCTGGACTTCCCTGGTGGTCCAGCGGCTAAAGTCTGCCTTTGCATTGCAAGGGGATGCTGGTTCGATCCCTGGCCCAGGAGGATCCCACATCCTGATACGCTTAGCAGGCTGGACTCATGCGTCCAATTACGAGCCAGCGCTCTGGAGCGCATGCACTCAGAGCCAGTTGCTCAGCAGTGAGAGAGGCCACTGCAATGGGAGGCCCACACAGGCCAAAGAATAAAGACGGATGAAAATAAATAAATGAAAGACCAATAAAAGAGGCCAAAATTTTAAAAAATGCAAATAGCTGCTGTGATGTGAAAAAAGATCAGACTATAATTATCTTTTACCTGGAAGTGAAGTGTTCTCTAGCGATCTGTTAATTTTAAGTTGTTTGATAGTATTATTTTATAGACTTCAGATGCGAAAACAAAGTTTAGATGATGAAGGAATAAAACTGTCTTGGATCATGTTTGGAAAACATGTAGAAATAATAGGGTGGTCAGGGCACATTCCCTTTCACAGGCAGGAAACAAACCAAACATCTAAAAACATCTATGTAGTATTGTATCACCTAGTGCTGTGTGATGTAGTTTTTCTAAGCATGATAATGTTGATGTGCCTTTTCAATGTAATAATAAGTACTGTGTTAGTGAACATTGTTAGTTTACCTCAAGTTTTGTATGAGATGAAGATAGTGCAGAATGTTTCCAACACTTGTTCATTCTGCAGTCTGTAATCAAAAACAAAAACGATCTATGGTCAGTTCTTTGTTAAGCTAAAATTGTTACCTTGGGCTCAACCTTAGACTTCACTAAGAAAGTAGCTAAAATTTTCTTTCCATTTTCTTTATGAGGCTTTTTTGTGGGGCTTTGATCTAAGTCTGGTTTTCAAGCGCAAGTGTTGAAAGCAAACAGGCTTCCTACTCGTGGATTTGCATTGGGGGACTCACATGAGGCAGGCCTCTGCTCCGCTGGAGTGCTTCTATGGCTAAAGTGAAAAAGTGGGCTTGTTCTCTACTTCTGGAGGGGAGACCCTTAAAAAAGGATGTGCTGCAAATAAATTCTCTTGAAAGGTCTGTGGCTCTTCCCACTGCAGATACCATATAGCTTTAAAAATTTTTGCCTGTAAGGTTTCAGTCTCTTCAAGAATGACTGGCAGCCATGTCTACTGGTGATCCCTAGAGATCGTATAAAAGGTAAATGTTTTCCAGAACTGTTTTGAGAGCAAAGGGCAAAATTTTCTAAGGTTTTTAATCGGGGGCAAAACTTGCGCATGCACTCAGAGCCAGTTGAAGAGGCCACTGTGATGGGAGGCCCACACAGGCCAAAGAATAAAGACGGATGAAAATAAATAAATGAAAGACCAATAAAAGAGGCCAAAATTTTAAAAAATGCAAATAGCTGCTGTGATGTGAAAAAAGATCAGACTATAATTATCTTTTACCTGGAAGTGAAGTGTTCTCTAGCGATCTGTTAATTTTAAGTTGTTTGATAGTATTATTTTATAGACTTCAGATGCGAAAACAAAGTTTAGATGATGAAGGAATAAAACTGTCTTGGATCATGTTTGGAAAACATGTAGAAATAATAGGGTGGTCAGGGCACATTCCCTTTCACAGGCAGGAAACAAACCAAACATCTAAAAACATCTATGTAGTATTGTATCACCTAGTGCTGTGTGATGTAGTTTTTCTAAGCATGATAATGTTGATGTGCCTTTTCAATGTAATAATAAGTACTGTGTTAGTGAACATTGTTAGTTTACCTCAAGTTTTGTATGAGATGAAGATAGTGCAGAATGTTTCCAACACTTGTTCATTCTGCAGTCTGTAATCAAAAACAAAAACGATCTATGGTCAGTTCTTTGTTAAGCTAAAATTGTTACCTTGGGCTCAACCTTAGACTTCACTAAGAAAGTAGCTAAAATTTTCTTTCCATTTTCTTTATGAGGCTTTTTTGTGGGGCTTTGATCTAAGTCTGGTTTTCAAGCGCAAGTGTTGAAAGCAAACAGGCTTCCTACTCGTGGATTTGCATTGGGGGACTCACATGAGGCAGGCCTCTGCTCCGCTGGAGTGCTTCTATGGCTAAAGTGAAAAAGTGGGCTTGTTCTCTACTTCTGGAGGGGAGACCCTTAAAAAAGGATGTGCTGCAAATAAATTCTCTTGAAAGGTCTGTGGCTCTTCCCACTGCAGATACCATATAGCTTTAAAAATTTTTGCCTGTAAGGTTTCAGTCTCTTCAAGAATGACTGGCAGCCATGTCTACTGGTGATCCCTAGAGATCGTATAAAAGGTAAATGTTTTCCAGAACTGTTTTGAGAGCAAAAGGGCAAAAATTGTATCTGAAGAGGAAAAAAATTGTAAGGTCTTTTTTATGATTAATATTCTGGGGTTGGCAAAACTATGAACAGAGGGTTTTTTTTTTTTTTTTTTTAACGTGAGTGCATCACTATAAAGAATGCAGAGCTCTCTGAACATGTGTTATTTTTTGGGCAGAGGTGGTTTTTATGTTTGTACCTGGTAAAACAGATATAAAAAATTTAATGAGGTAGCAATGAATATTCAGTTCTTTCTTTTGACTGCTACGTGTACCTACCTACATTACATTTTGGCTAGTTTATCTAATAAATCTTCTGAACACTACTGTGCCTGTTGTATTCCTTTGTTAACCAGGTATTATCACTGGAATAAAATATGTGAGAAGGTATTAACTGTGGATACTCAGTTAAAAACTATTCTTTGCTTGTAGGTGTCAGGTAAAATCTACTCCAGACTAGTGTGAGCTATACTTTCTGGCTTTGCAAAGTTTGTTTTAAATTGAAATATGTAACTAGCCACATGATGTCAATGTGGAACCAAACAGTAAGTTATCTTGGCATCTCTAAAGTTGTATTGTTTTCCAGATTACTATGAAGAAGGAACTATCAAAAATAACATGTGCGGCCACTTGACACAGAAGATACATGATCATGTAAAAACCATAGAACTTAGCGTGTGCATGTGTGCATCTTTCAGGGGTGAGGACCCATGATTTTAAACAGATCTTAAAGTGGATCCATGGCTTAAAAGGATTAAGGGAACCGCCACCAATCCTGTTTTTAAAGGAAAGCTATTATCGCTTATTTTAGAAATAAACTCAATATATTTTAAAATTAAAGTGACTTTAAAGTTAATAATACTTTTAAAATTAAAGTGACTTTCTGCTGGAGTGCTTCTATGGCTAAAGTGAAAAGTGGGCTTGTTCTCTACTTCTGGAGGGGAGACCCTTAAAAAAGGATGTGCTGCAAATAAATTCTCTTGAAAGGTCTGTGGCTCTTCCCACTGCAGATACCATATAGCTTTAAAAATTTTTGCCTGTAAGGTTTCAGTCTCTTCAAGAATGACTGGCAGCCATGTCTACTGGTGATCCCTAGAGATCGTATAAAAGGTAAATGTTTTCCAGAACTGTTTTGAGAGCAAAAGGGCAAAAATTGTATCTGAAGAGGAAAAAAATTGTAAGGTCTTTTTTATGATTAATATTCTGGGGTTGGCAAAACTATGAACAGAGGGTTTTTTTTTTTTTTTTTTTTAACGTGAGTGCATCACTATAAAGAATGCAGAGCTCTCTGAACATGTGTTATTTTTTGGGCAGAGGTGGTTTTTATGTTTGTACCTGGTAAAACAGATATAAAAAATTTAATGAGGTAGCAATGAATATTCAGTTCTTTCTTTTGACTGCTACGTGTACCTACCTACATTACATTTTGGCTAGTTTATCTAATAAATCTTCTGAACACTACTGTGCCTGTTGTATTCCTTTGTTAACCAGGTATTATCACTGGAATAAAATATGTGAGAAGGTATTAACTGTGGATACTCAGTTAAAAACTATTCTTTGCTTGTAGGTGTCAGGTAAAATCTACTCCAGACTAGTGTGAGCTATACTTTCTGGCTTTGCAAAGTTTGTTTTAAATTGAAATATGTAACTAGCCACATGATGTCAATGTGGAACCAAACAGTAAGTTATCTTGGCATCTCTAAAGTTGTATTGTTTTCCAGATTACTATGAAGAAGGAACTATCAAAAATAACATGTGCGGCCACTTGACACAGAAGATACATGATCATGTAAAAACCATAGAACTTAGCGTGTGCATGTGTGTGCATCTTTCAGGGGTGAGGACCCATGATTTTAAACAGATCTTAAAGTGGATCCATGGCTTAAAAGGATTAAGGGAACCTCCACCAATCCTGTTTTTAAAGGAAAGCTATTATCTCTTATTTTAGAAATAAACTCAATATATTTTAAAATTAAAGTGACTTTAAAGTTATTCACTTTTACAAGTACTTAAGATTTAATTATCTTACTGTTAGTAAGAGCCAAATATCTTCAAACTGCCTTTCAAAAAATTCAAATTTAGAATTGACAGTACCCTCAAATTTCTACTATGTGTTTTCTACTCTCAAAAATCACAAAATGGCCACAGAATATTTTAACTAGTTCTGATAATGAAGAATGTAGGCTTGATATTATGAAATGTAGCATATGAAGTGATTCTAAAATAATGTGAAAACATTGCTTAGCTTGACTGTCTAACCTAAATATTCATCTGAATACCTACGTAAATCATAAACTTTAGCGTCACTACTCCTAGATAACAGAGGCAAATACATAGATTCGTATTTCACAGCATAAAAAAAAAGAGTAAAACCAAATTTAATGCTTTTAGACAATATTCAGAATAGCAATGCTGTTTAGCAAAAGTGGACTTTGTTAAGCTTGCTTTCACGGCCCAATTATACAGGCAATCATTCCACAGAGATGCGGTGATCCCTTTTTTCAGATGTTGTCAAATGAAGATATTCTTGTTTTCTGTGGTAGTTTTTATTATTATTTGTAAGCTACTGATAACATAGCATGGCAGAAAGATTACATCAGGAATGTGACATAATACAGCTGTTTTCACTGAAGCCTTAGACCTTACTATTCCCTAGGTGGCTGGTTCGTGCTAAAGTACACTGTGATGCCTCTACTGCCTCTCCCAGTAAAGAGAAAAATATCTTACTACATTGAAGGATTATTTTACATTATTGTTAGCATTACCGAGCTTTCCATAATTGTGGTTCTACAAAAGAAAATGGTAGATATGAAACCAAAGTTCTGCATTATTTCTACAGTTTTTTCAAATGCAGTTGACACAGAAGATACATGATCATGTAAAACCATAGAACTTAGCGTGTGCATGGCATCTTCAGGGGTGAGGACCCATGATTTTAAACAGATCTTAAAGTGGATCCATGGCTTAAAAGGATTAAGGGAACCTCCACCAATCCTGTTTTTAAAGGAAAGCTATTATCTCTTATTTTAGAAATAAACTCAATATATTTTAAAATTAAAGTGACTTTAAAGTTATTCACTTTTACAAGTACTTAAGATTTAATTATCTTACTGTTAGTAAGAGCCAAATATCTTCAAACTGCCTTTCAAAAAATTCAAATTTAGAATTGACAGTACCCTCAAATTTCTACTATGTGTTTTCTACTCTCAAAAATCACAAAATGGCCACAGAATATTTTAACTAGTTCTGATAATGAAGAATGTAGGCTTGATATTATGAAATGTAGCATATGAAGTGATTCTAAAATAATGTGAAAACATTGCTTAGCTTGACTGTCTAACCTAAATATTCATCTGAATACCTACGTAAATCATAAACTTTAGCGTCACTACTCCTAGATAACAGAGGCAAATACATAGATTCGTATTTCACAGCATAAAAAAAAAGAGTAAAACCAAATTTAATGCTTTTAGACAATATTCAGAATAGCAATGCTGTTTAGCAAAAGTGGACTTTGTTAAGCTTGCTTTCACGGCCCAATTATACAGGCAATCATTCCACAGAGATGCGGTGATCCCTTTTTTCAGATGTTGTCAAATGAAGATATTCTTGTTTTCTGTGGTAGTTTTTATTATTATTTGTAAGCTACTGATAACATAGCATGGCAGAAAGATTACATCAGGAATGTGACATAATACAGCTGTTTTCACTGAAGCCTTAGACCTTACTATTCCCTAGGTGGCTGGTTCGTGCTAAAGTACACTGTGATGCCTCTACTGCCTCTCCCAGTAAAGAGAAAAATATCTTACTACATTGAAGGATTATTTTACATTATTGTTAGCATTACCGAGCTTTCCATAATTGTGGTTCTACAGAGGTAAATATTTGAAAAACATGAGTAGATTTTTATGAAACCAAAGTTCTGCATTATTTCTACAGTGTTTCAAATGCATCCATTTCAGCAGCATGCTTGGATGTTTTAGTGAAAACTTCCATGGTGTAATCCAAAACCACCAGCTACTTACTCTGCCTTCCAGGTTGTCCATGGTAAGTGATTTCTTTACAGTAAGAGGAAAGTTGGTGATTACACTGGGCAGATTATTTTAAACTACTGTTTACAGAATAATATTTTAGCTTTCAGTGAATTTGACACAGGGAGACTTCTACAGCAGTGTTCTTTTAAAATGCAAGCATGCTTCAACAAAAAAGGAGGGGTATACACAGATATATTTTTGTTATAAACTTGGCCAAGAAAGGTATTTAGTTTCCTTATATTTTACTTAAAATACCAAGAATGAAAACTGGGTATTGATTTAAAAAGTGGAACAGCGTTTCTACCCATAAAAATGGTTTCTCATCCATGCAAGCCATCCCTTCTATCTGAATGGCTTTCTACTGTTCAGGGAACTCCGGCAGCGATGCTCATCTTTTCCTGACAACTTTCGCAGTTAAGCTATTGTTTTCCTCACAATAATTCTGTGAGGTAGTTAAGAGAAAGTTTTGTTTTATTCCTACTTTAGAGCTGCGGAGACTGTAGCACGGAGCCCTTTTGTGGCTTGCTTATGGTTATAGTTCACTAACGGCCAACAGAACAGCTTGAACTTAATTAAACTCATGTGTGGAATCCTATGTTATGGACCTTGGCCAGAATCTTTAGTATTACACTATGCCTTTTCCCACCAGCCATAAACTAGCTGTGCTATCTAGTTTTAAATTCAAGTCAGTTTCATTATATAGCAATTATCATAGTAGCTACTTAAAAAAACTATCATTTGTGAGTTATTTTACATCAGGAAATTGTGACATAATACAGCTGTTTTCACTGAAGCCTTAGACCTTACTATTCCCTAGGTGGCTGGTTCGTGCTAAAGTACACTGTGATGCCTCTACTGCCTCTCCCAGTAAAGAGAAAATATCTTACTACATTGAAGGATTATTTTACATTATTGTTAGCATTACCGAGCTTTCCATAATTGTGGTTCTACAGAGGTAAATATTTGAAAAACATGAGTAGATTTTTATGAAACCAAAGTTCTGCATTATTTCTACAGTGTTTCAAATGCATCCATTTCAGCAGCATGCTTGGATGTTTTAGTGAAAACTTCCATGGTGTAATCCAAAACCACCAGCTACTTACTCTGCCTTCCAGGTTGTCCATGGTAAGTGATTTCTTTACAGTAAGAGGAAAGTTGGTGATTACACTGGGCAGATTATTTTAAACTACTGTTTACAGAATAATATTTTAGCTTTCAGTGAATTTGACACAGGGAGACTTCTACAGCAGTGTTCTTTTAAAATGCAAGCATGCTTCAACAAAAAAGGAGGGGTATACACAGATATATTTTTGTTATAAACTTGGCCAAGAAAGGTATTTAGTTTCCTTATATTTTACTTAAAATACCAAGAATGAAAACTGGGTATTGATTTAAAAAGTGGAACAGCGTTTCTACCCATAAAAATGGTTTCTCATCCATGCAAGCCATCCCTTCTATCTGAATGGCTTTCTACTGTTCAGGGAACTCCGGCAGCGATGCTCATCTTTTCCTGACAACTTTCGCAGTTAAGCTATTGTTTTCCTCACAATAATTCTGTGAGGTAGTTAAGAGAAAGTTTTGTTTTATTCCTACTTTAGAGCTGCGGAGACTGTAGCACGGAGCCCTTTTGTGGCTTGCTTATGGTTATAGTTCACTAACGGCCAACAGAACAGCTTGAACTTAATTAAACTCATGTGTGGAATCCTATGTTATGGACCTTGGCCAGAATCTTTAGTATTACACTATGCCTTTTCCCACCAGCCATAAACTAGCTGTGCTATCTAGTTTTAAATTCAAGTCAGTTTCATTATATAGCAATTATCATAGTAGCTACTTACAAAAGGGAAAAACATATACATATCTCTTATAGACATATAAAAGGCCAAAACTACTATGATATACCAACAAAGGTCATGCTCACACATTTTCCCTCAGTCATGTGTTCCTGGGATCCACAGGGTGAACTGAGTATCAGAGTAGACCTTCATTTTAAGAGAACTGGCCCTAATTCCTATATATCTATCCTAATTTTATTTTTTAAGTGAATAAAGACAGTCAGAATTACAGAAGCATTCAGAATGATCATTCCTTTAAATCTGCAGGATGTCAGACAAAGCAATAAACATAATTTTGTCTGATTCCTCTCCTTCATGACATTCTCATGCATGAAAAAATTTCTTGAAAGAACCCAGCCAAACCAGGTATCAACAAGGTCATTTTAAGAACAGTCCTCTGAAACGTCAAATATCCTTGGACATGTTTTATTTCCTATGGGAGAACTGAAGATGAAAAAAAATCATAAATGTTTAGAACTTCCATTTGAAAGGAAAGTATCAATATTTTGAAAAAATGTTTTTAAAAATCCTATGGTTATTGTTTTTTTTTTTTTTAGTAATCTTGTTACCCTCTCAAAATTCTTAACCAACTGCATTCTATATTTATTCCCTATTACATTTTGTTTTTCAATGCAAGATCCTGAAATTAATCATTATATTCTCATTAAAATTGCACAGAAGCTTCAGAAAGAAAACTTCACAGTTCACAGAAGCATAAAAAACAAGCAATATACATAATTTTTTTGTCTTTTTTTTTTTTACTAAATCAGTGCAACTAACTAAAGCTGCAGCATCTGGGTTCATATCACATTTGGCAAAATCAAAACAAAAACCATCCCCACAAACCCCAAAATAACAAAAATCTCAAGCAAGTGAAGATGACAAGCATCAAAACACAAAGTAAGGTTCAAAATCTGTTCCCTCAATGACTGCTGTTGTCAATTTGGGCATGCAGCAAATTTGTTGTTATAACCGTGATGGAAGTGAAAATATTTCAAGAATCTGGACAATACGCTATTTAACACTAATTCAAAAACTAGGAAGAGGGGAAAAAAAGAGACATCACACATACATAAACATAAAAAGTTAGCTTACATAATTACATAATTAGAAAAAGTTAAAAATAAATTAGTAAAAATAAATTCCCAGTATAAACCCAAAAAAGCAGAGCTATAAATGCAATCTGAAACAAACAATTTAGTGAACTGGTCATGTTTTCGCTGGAAAACCACCTCTTCCACTCTCGTTCTCACACAAGCAAATAACTGTGAAGAAGCAGGCCAAAGTGCATAATAAGAAGGTTTAAATGGGGTTGTATCTGTGATACTTTAGATGCAACTTTTCCTCAATCACTTGACAGTTTAACTAGACTGTTACACAGACTCAGATGGGCCAAATAAGTCATCTGATATGCTACTGAAAGGCTGAGAGTCTATGAGCTGGGTTATTTCACTATCAAGGTCTTCTTCTGTATCATCTGTGTACTTGCTGATTTTTTTGGAGGGCTGGTCTAAAGACAGACTTTCTAAAGATTCAATATCTTCAATGCCTGCTCTGTAGTGGATCATAAGAAGTGTTAGAGCCTGTAGTCTTTCACCAGATTTAACCAAAGCAGCAGAAAGAAGGGATTTTTTCCTCGTATCGGTGGTTTCCTTTTCTTCTCTCACAAGGGAATTATTATGTTCCAACTCCTGATCAATTTCATTCTGTAGTTTATCCAGCATGAATTCGAGTTTCTGAATCCTCTCCTCTGTAGGCAAGCCCCTGTACAGGTCACGGCCGATTTCCTTAACTGCAATGAAAACGCTGTCGTCCAGACCACCCTCCTTCCTTGCTAACTTTATTCCTGCGTTGTTGCCCCGTTTAGAAGGGCTGTTTGAACCACAGACCTCTGTGTCACTGCCTTCGTTGTCAGATGTGTTGGGTGTGTGTTTTGGTGAAGGTTCTACTAGATCAGCTCCTGGCTCAGCCAGGCGCGTTTTGGAGACTTGACGCAGGTTTAACAAACGAGAGCTTGTATTGATAATGTGTCTCGTCAAACCTGTTGTTCTGTTGACTGACTTCCCAGGTTCAGCATCCACACGTGGGGGCAGGCCCAAGAGGGTTTCCTGTCCTTCTAGCCTGAGATTTTTCAGGGCCCGGTCTATCCGCTGCTCTGTCACTCCACATAGAGGAGTCTCAGTTAGACATTTTTCCTGACACTTTTTATGGCAGACATAAGCACAGAACATACACTGGGAAGCAGCTTTAGTCCAAACTTTCTTCTT